>JAUESE010000060.1:13563434-13580895 GCA_032274725.1 Malacoctenus triangulatus
ACAAGGACATGTCCGATCCTGACAGGTTGGATTTGGAGGTTGATATTTCCATATATTTAAACGACAACACCAAACGGGAGAACATCCACATGCCTGTTCTTCTCAAAGTGACTCGTGACTGGATTAATATTGTATATCTGACACTGTCTGCATGAATATTGAATGTAACCTTTTATCAAAGACTTTTAGAAATACACTGAGTTTTTCTCCTTTAAAATTTCATCAAACGGAAACCATTCGAAATGATATCATGCGATGGTCCGTTTCACTGACTGTGGACCCAGCTGATGTGTCAATGAACATTTCGATTGGTACAGACTTTATATTAATCAAGGATATTCTCATTGTGGCCCAAAATAGAGAGAACTGAACAGACATGACCTGCCAGACAAAAGAAAAAGGTTGCATCTATATGATGGCTGATCAGACTGATAGAAAAAGGGGAGTGAACACACTAATACTACATTAACAACCTAGATATGAACCTCACAGACAGACAAACTGTTGGAAATCAACTTCATAATCAAACAACTTTAATTGTAAAAATCATTGAAATCTTTACAAGCTTGCCGGCAATTACGAGAAATATATCAAACGAGTAGACTTGTGAGTTCTTACTGATTACGCTGGAGGCAAGAAGGCAAAAGATTACACATTTAATTAATGAACCATGACACATCACAGTTATTCTATCAGTGGTACTGCTTTTGTCGAGTGGTACCGCCTGTTCTTCTGTGGCCTTGTATCTGTCACAATGGCGGAGGAGAAACATACCGTTAAGGTATAAAAATACCCAGACATCTGTGACCAACATTCCCAGCTGAGAGCGATTAGCTTTTCAAGTGAGGAATTACCCGAAATAAAAGACAAAAGACTCTTAAAATTCAGGGCAGCACTCCAGTTTCACTCTGCGAGTTACATCTCGTGCTCTTTATTTATATATCGTCGACTCGCCACAGTTGTGGCCAATGTGTGCGAGGGCGTCAAATCGCACGCATCACGTATAGCACTGCTGCACCGTCGTGTCTGAACGTCGAATGCAGGCTGCAACAGAGACGGGGACGTATTTAACAGATAACCCCTGAGTGTTTGAGAAATGAGCTTTCCTTTGTATCACAGTCGATGTTTGACATGAACATCGAGTGTTGCGCTTGTAATGCTTTCAGTATTTTATGTCCATCAGTCCTAATAAGCAGTCAAAGGCTCATATACAGTACAGCTGTCAAATCATTAAGCCCCACAGCGCACACTACGAGGCAACATGAGTTAAGGAGAGCAGTGGAGCAAGATCATCAGGAGTCACACACGGAAAAGGCTGATGGCTGTTCACTCAGCTGTTGGCAGTAACTTGGAAGAAAGTGTAACTCTGTATGTTGTGTAACAAGTCTAATTTACCAGAGCTAATTGCCGTGTGAGCAGCAGAGCCAGCGCGAGGTATGAAGGTGAGCTTGGAGGGGAGAGAGAGGAGAACACGGGCGAAAAGTGACTTAGGACTGCACGGCCACATGGGTGCTTAAAGAAATTGGAGCGTAGCTATAGCTATTTCATATACTTTGATGGGGGGGAAGAAAACTGCAAATATCGTTCATGCCGAGTTACGTCTGACTTTGCGGCGTGTTTCTTCGACATCTCTCAGCCAGTGAGGTGCCTGAGTCATGTCCTTTAAGCCCGTCCAGAATGACGGGGCAAGGTGATGAGGGAGGTGATCCATCATCAGTAACTAGCCTGTGGAAAAAAAAGTCTGTGACCCATCATGCACGGTCATGTTTCCTGGAAGCGCATCCAAATGACTCGACCTCTGCCCTCTATTCAGGAGACGTAAGGCGGGATAAAGAGCTATCCATTTCTGCTTACTACTTTATTTAGAAGGAGAAAAGCAAGATCCATTTTAATACATAATTCATACCCTACCTTCACAAGACGGAACACAAAGCGTTGACATAACTTGAGCATAACCCCGCTTGTTTTACAGGAGATTCCTTTCATGCTGTGCTGTAGCTGCTCTGATTCCCCAGCCATCCAGCGCCTAATAGAGGCTCCGTGGTTATTACATGGGCCAGGTTTAGTGCACACTGAGGACAAGTGTTGTGGGTGGGTCAGGCTCCTGACGTTCAGTAGCTCTGGTGAGGGAGAGGCTTCGAGTCCGGGAGCGAGCGGGGCCTTCTGGGGCCTGCGAGAGGCAGCCTAGCATGGCAGGAGTAGATGTCAGCGCGTGCTGCTGCTGTCCTGTCTGCTCGGCAGTGCTGGCTCAGCAGCCCGTGTAAACGCAGGCTCCACTCTTCCTCCCCGCTCTTTCGCTTCTCCCGCCTTGTCTCTACATTTTGCTGCCTTTTGTGAGTCTCTCTTCCTCCCCTCCCCTCTATTTTATTCATTTCTCAATCTTTTAATTCACTCACCGTCCTCCTTGACTTCCACCTCTCCGTCTCCTCGCTGCCCCCTCGCCCCCCCCCTCCCCTCCTCTTCCTCCGCTACCGTCCAAGTCCACTGTCCAGACGGACAGAACCTTGAGTTGGGCGGTAATGCTCCCTGTTCCCTAAAATTGGAGCGCAGGGCATGTTGCGGCATTAGCGCTTAACAGGCCGTGAAATAGCAGCCTGCCTTCCTGACGTCTCCCCCATCACTCCAGGTGAGTTGGCCAGACGGCTGGATAAATGAGCAAGCAGCACCCACATCAACCAGCATGCATTTGGGGCACCTGAGGAGAAATGTCCATCAGTGATTATCTCACTGTTCTTACCCGGCTCGAGTTGTTCACAAGCTCCCGGCCGCGGCCGGACTTCCACCGGGATCGCTGCGATCGCTCTAATGAGGATGTCCGATGACTCTCTATCGGGGGGCGGCATCGTCGGTTGCGGTTCCAGGTTCTGATTGACTTTCTTTTCCCACTGTGTGATGTCATCTTTATTCAGGATGTATGTCCCAGAGTGTGCATAGCTCTAGCATCCCCTGGCTTCCCACTGTGAAATAGCAGAGACTTCAAACGCGTCTGCGCTGACAGACTCCAACTGATCTGCGTCCTGCTTCTTGTCAAGCTCCTACCCCCGATGCTACCAGCTCTTCTTAGCTGATTAGCCGTTAATGTGCGCTCAACCTCCATCTCCCCCACCCCTCCACCCCTTCTATCCTATCTTCCCATTATTCCTAAGCTTTAATAAACTCCCTCAAACACAGATCGATTTTCTCTTAAGTGAAGGTGGCAGTGCCTCTGACTTATTTCATTACCACAGGCTAATTATACCGATTGAAATGAGCTTCTCTTCTTAAGGTGTGCTGTGCTGCTCTGTGCCCCTGTGCTCCCCAGACTTTAATGCCGGTACAGTTCTCCACCAATTCCCTAACTCCCATCCCTGCCTGTGCTCCACCCCGCCATCCCTCCCTCACCCAGCCCTCTCACCCTCCACCACCTAAATAATCAGCTGGTGCGTCCTTAGCCCCTGTAACTTGTCATTTTATGTTGGATCCACCCTAATGTGTGATTTCAACTGTGCAACTGTGCAATGAAGGAAGGTAATGGAGCATGCTGGTGGCTCAATCGCCTCTGTTCATTGATAATAATGAAGACAAATGTCAAAACATTAGTTGCTAATGTTGTAATGGAGTGGATGCTACTGGATGCACACTGGATGCTACACTGCATTGGCTTTCAATATCACATGACCTTCAACATTTAACTCCTCTTTATATAAGTAGTCTAGCCTTTCATTTTGCAGCAAGTCAAACATTTATGTTTTTTAGTCTGTTTATGCAAATGTGCCTCTCTCTGGGGGCACAGCTTTGTACTCCTTTTTTCGCCTGCTGGTTTCAACCTGGTGGGGAGAAATAAAACCCCCGCCAGTCCGCCTTCCCCCCTCCCCCCTCCCCCACCTCCCCCCGGCCTCCCGAGCAGGGAAGGCTGGTAGGTTCTAATCAAACTAGCTGCATATCTGTGAAATAGAGTTGCTCTGGCTGGCTGTATGTGTTCTCAGTAGCAGTGGTATCACTGATTTACAGATGCAGCGGCTGATATCGCCAGATTGTGAGGCCAGATGTGAGGGGGCACTAAACAAACCCCTGTTTCTGTGAGGAGGTGACACCGTGCATGCTTTCCCCTCCTGCCCCGGCTCCAAGTCAACTGTGAAATTAAGATCAGATTCCTGACACAGGCGATGCCCAAAGCTAAAAAAAAAAATAAAGAAATAAAGTTGTGTTTTACATTTTTATTCAAACATATAGTCTATTTGCCAGGAAACAATCAGTCTCCCCTTCGGTAAAGACAGTAAATTGATTACCTCCCCTCTCCTCCGTCTTTCCCCTTCTCCTGGAGCCTAGTTATGCACAGCTTTTCCTTTTTTTATCTCTTGCCATAAAGCACACAACTAATGCTTCCCTTTTGAATTACCTGATGGTGGAGGAGTTAAGGGCGTTCAGTGAATGATGTTTTAGAGAACAGTTTCCATGGTTATAACTTCTAACCTTCAAGCTTTCATTTAGCGTCATGCTGAGTGGCTGCATCGGCGTGGGAAGACGCTTAACTTACTGGACTTCCCATTAAAGACCAATATAAGGTAAACATAAACTTAGGAAAGGAGAATAAAAGAAAGATTCACGATGCAATAATGTAATAAAATCAGATGATACGAATTAAATTATTACTGAGGCCTTTATTAGAAACTGCGGCATGTAAATCCAAAGCATACACAGTAGGTAGGCTGCTGGAGCTGGATATCTAAAATGGATACCCATTTTAGTTATTGTGCAATTTTTTATCCGGCACATTAGATTTAAAGCAGTGATCCTCTCCCCAGCCTAATGGCTTAATGGGGGTTGTTATGTTGTTATTAGCGACTAAACCAAAGCCTTCCCACATGAACACCTTACCCTCAGCCTTGGGAGCGTCCACTTTACTCACGGTTTCCCTTTAAGCCCACAGTAATTAGTTTTCTTCTCCTACATCTTACAATTGCCAAATCACTCAGCAGCAGTTAAGCCCCGGTCCGCCTTTTCATGCTGACCCGGCTATCACCGTTTCAATCCAGAAACCCGATTTTTTGAGAGGCTAATTTTGGAAATGTTGCATTGGGGAGTGAACAAAACGAGGCGCCTGTCAGAAAAGCTGTGCATTATCGACAGCTCGCGTAATTTAATTTACCACTTGTTGCGGCGTGTTGTAGTGTTGTCATGCTGAGGCGTCTCCGTGGGGGTCTCCGTCTTCGTTTGCGGAGGGCAAAGAAAGATTTGTACTCCAGAAAACGGACAAAGACATATTTTCCAGCCGTCGGAGAACTCGAGGATTTTCGCCTGCCGTTAACAAACGGGGGCCCGATGCTCAGCAGCTCCCTACATCAGTCCCGGGTCTTGTAAAGTTAAAGGAACTGTCCAGAAGCTACAACGCTTCATTGCTCTTGTGCTTGGGAAAAAAAAATAATTTGAAAGAATAATGGATCACAGTGTGAATTAAGTTCACTTCAAGCCATTTGACCCTCGGCCAAATAATCTTCACATGTTGCTCATTATCATTATTAATACTAGTGGTGGGCCAAATCAACTGAGTTTGATGTATGTAACCCCCCCGGGAGCAGCCGAATGCAACCAACACCCAGCATGCAAAGTGGGGGCAAAGAGGTTTTAGGAAGGGTGGGGGGAAAAAAAGGAAAACCGCGGCACTGCAGGCTGCGAGCGAGCTTCGCACGACTCGACTGTGTGAATTCTGCTTTCTGGTTTGGTCTCGAGAGCGAGACGCAGCTCCACGGGCAACGCGGAGGCCGGAGTTTTATGTTAATGAGCATCTCTTTCGCCGAGGCGCCTGTCTTACACCATTCCGCAGATCCACGCCAAAGCGCTGTTCAAATATTCGCACTCCACCGGCAAGTTTTAGAGTCCGTTGAGTGCCGTACTCAGGGCCCACTCCGGTCTAGACCTCAGATTGTTGCTTGGACGCAGTTGATTCAGTGGAATCTGAAGGTAGGAGTTCAAAGAGAAACAAGTTGTTTCACTCCGACTCTCCCTTCCCTTATGTGTTTAATGATCTGCAACCAGCTTTTGGCCGGTTCACACATTTCTGGGGCATTTGTTGGCTACAGGCCAGCACTGAGGGGTCAGCCGATTTTAGAGTGTTTAGTTGGATCAGAGTGTTTTCCCTGTCCTATAACCTATTAAACGCAATAAATACTGCTGATTGCCTCAAATGCTTCACCGGCTACGCCTTTTTTTTTTCACCACTTGCAGGTATTTCTCCCAACATATGTTTTTGCTTTGTTAAATTTCGTCACCCTCTCCGAGCCGTTTAGACTCTGACCTGCTTCTTCCAAGTCGTTTAGGTCTCTATTGGTATTGAACTAGTCCTGCAGTGAAGGCCAGCCCTCACCTCAAGAGCAGCAGTTGCCTTCGGATCTTTACAACCTTGGTGGGATCTCTTGTTTCGCTCCCTCAGCTTGGTTCCTTTAAAATCTTCCAGACAGGGAGTCCCAAAGTGGTTTGGGGTTTAGGAAGTGACTTGGGGGGTAGAGGAGGGCTTTAAGGAGGAGTCATCGCTGCTGACATTATCCTCTCTTCACTCCAAGAAAGCAAGCACTGACTCACATTTCTTAACAGGACTATTTCTGCCTCATCTGCAAAAAAACAAAAAAAAAACTTGTCTGTTGACGTTTGCGGCAAGATGAATGCGTTACGCTCCAGCTTCTCTCTCATTGGCTACCTTTGGCTTCTCCTTTTTGCCTGGCTATTTATTCTGCTGGCTAATGCACACGGCCCCATGTATTATTAACCAGCAAAACAGAGGTTTAGATGTAATTTACTGCTGTGTTGCATTTAATAACTACAAAATCAAAATGTACCAATGCTCCGGCGTTCACTCTTCAAAGGAGGTGTAATGAGTGGAACTGCAAAGTTCAAAGAGAATGGTTAAGTGTTTGTATAGAATTATACAGGGTGAGCAACTGTGCTTTCCTCAGAGTGATATTGAAAGGTTTGATATTTTACATGAAAGGGTGCTAAAGAGGAGTTTAACTCAGGAAACAGGTTTTAACCCTTTTGCTTTGGGCAACAGAGGAAATACTCGCACAGATGAAAGTGCTGTTAGTTTTATCGGTCACGTGTTTCCTGGTCTTTTCTGTTCCTCCCTTCTGTCATCCCGTCGTTCCTTCACGTTGCGTCTCTCCGTCTCCACACTCCGTTTTATCCTTTTTCACAGCTATCTGAGTAGATCTTAGCTTTTCCGTTTTTCGTGCCGCTTCTCGATCGTGGATGCTGGGTTTGTTATACTTTTGTTTCTTTTTTTATATTATTATTATAGGGCTGAAATAACTCCTGTGAAAATTCTGTTGCACATTTAAATGTGTAGAAGGAGTGAGTCATTTGTTTGGGCCTGCGGGTGTACTAAGCTTGCTCTACATTGTGTGTTGACACTGCTCCCCCGTTACTGTCAGTGTCGCCAAATAACGACGCATGCTTGCAGACAGCTGCGCTGACACACATAATCTTACACAAACTCAATGACTTCGACTACATACGTGTTTGGCTTTTCATGGAAGGTTTTCAGGAAGGAACTTTTGTGTTGCATGTGGGTGAATATCTATGCTGAACACACTCATGAACACATTTTGTAAAATTTCGTTTCATAAACGGAGGAAGGCATTGCAGGAGAAACAGCATTTAAAGACCCCCCACCCACCACCCCAAAATCTCCGATGTGATAGATGAAAATGGGAGAGATAAAAATGAATCAAAAAGACTGTGGACTGTGGAAAATAAAAGACTGATGAAAAGGAGAGGAGGGAGCAGGAGAGGCTTAGAAGGTGGATGGATGGCGAGGGAGGAAGGAGGGTGGGGAGACGGGGGGGTGGGGGGGGGGGAGGCGAGTGTTGAGTGGAGAGGAGAGCGAAAGCCGGAATGAACGATATATAGCCCCTGGCAAACAGAAAACAATTGTTACACTGCCTCCCATAACCCACTTCAACCTTAAACAGCAGATTTTTTTCACTCAATTAATTTCTACACATTGGAGCAGGGGCCTTGGCTGAAGCTGGGCTTTTATGTGCTTCTGCTGCTGCAAGGCCTCTACACCTCTCTCTCTCTCTCTCTCTCTCTCTCTCTCTCTCTCTCTCTCTCTCCCTCTCTCTCTCTCTCTCACTCTCGCTCTCTCACTCTCGCTTTCTCGCTGTCTAGCTTTTTTATTCCCTGAACATTATGCATTGAAAAGGACGTGAATACTTTGAGAAATGAAGTCTGAATAAACAGGCGAATCCTATTTATCTATAAAAACAGTAAAGCGCTCAAACAAACAAATGAAGATGAAAACTGTTCTTTTGATATATATTTGGACAAGGCATACCTTTTAACCAGATCAATATTAGTGGGACAAAAAACCCAAAAGACTACTTAAAGCTATAAATCATCTTTTAAATCTGCAATTTGTGTTCAGCTTCAGTCCTGAGTGATTGTTTTTATCATGCTGATGCAAAGTTGAGTGAGTTTACTTTGTATGGAATCACTAAAAAGGGACTTTGGTACAAACCCAAATACAATAATGATAATAGGGGTAATGATTTGTAATAATAATCACACACAGGGGCACACCAGGCCGCGGCGGCCCTGCGTGGACAGCAGGTCGGCTTGCCTGAGGGCAGAGGGAGAGCAGGCAGAGACAGATGGACAGACAGATAGGGGAGGGCATGACTGAGCTGTGTCTGTGTGTGGTGAGTGAGGGCCAGTCGGAACAACATGAATCATGGCTCCAGTTGAGAGAGGAGGAGATCAGATCAATAACAGCCCAGAGGAGGGAGAAGACTGAGCGAGAGAGTAAGAGGATGAAGGGAGGACACAGAAGGCGTTCATCACTGGACCACCCGGACTCCCAGCATGCTCACCTTTCTTTTTTATCTCCGGCTTTACAGTTAATGTATCGAGCCAAGCGCTGGTTAATTTTCCGCGTGAAAACAAAGATAGACGAGAGAACGTGTGAAGGGTCCGAGTCTCGCTCATTGATTATTCAAATGAAGTCATGTACACATTGTTCATTAACAACCGTTTCAAAGGAGGATAAAAAAAATCTGGCGCTCGGATTCATTTACAGCAAAGTATGAATTTAACAAGACACTTTTTAACCAATCAAACTTTTATAAGCTCATTTTTAATGGTTCAATTTTATCGGCGGAAGGAGAAGAAGTAAGTGTGTGTTTTTCTCTCAGTGTAGCGAGACTGGGGCACAGCAGTGGTCATTTCTCATTAAGTGACCAGTGAGCCTGGGGGAAAGGCCTTTTTCACCGTGTGTGTGTGCGCGCGCTCGTTCGTGTGCATGTGTGTGTGTGTGTTGGGAAGCAGTGGTCATTGTGGTCAGTGGCGGTGCGTCCGTCTGGATCTTTAGGCGTGCGAGGCACATGAATGTACGATGGCCCACCTCTTTTTCTCCCACCATTGTACTGGCAAGCAATTTTTCTCATCCCTCTTTTCTTTTCTCTCTCCTTTTTTTTTATATAATTTGGTCGATAAAGGTGAAGGACGTTTCATTGCTATTTCTCCCTCCTGACTCCCTCCTCTTCGTACTCTCTGCTCTGTCTCAGAGTGAAATCCAGAGATAAAGCTTTGGCGGCGCTCCATGTTTAATGGAGCTTAATCCCACAGATTTAAGATACGGAGCTGTGAGGTAATTCCCTCGTGCCCATCTTCACTAACACAAAATGGTCATGTGACCACCTAACTCTGCCCTTTCAGACACAGACAGACAGGTGGACGAAAAAATAGAATAACTCACCCAAGGACAAATGTGTTTGCTTTTTTCTAACAATTTATCAGGGAGAAGGGCTTTTTCTCCGGATCACAGCTTGCTCACCATCTCGTCTGCTGCGACTGGTCATTTTCTGCCACTTCCTCTTCCACTGCGTCTCAGTGAAATGTGGTCACGATTATTTTGGCTGGTCAGTCAACCTCCCTCTTGAAGGGGGGATTTATAAATTAATCTGCAACATAGAGACCAATCTGAGCCAAAGTGATGAGTTTGGGGAGTCGTAACTGAAAGCTTAGTGTCTGCAGACAAGACTCCAGCCACAGCATCACGTCAGGACGCTTGGAGAGAGTTAAGAGGGGTTGGCTGGCTTGAGACTATTTGGAGAAGCCATGTGCGGGGAAGTATTATACCCACCAACAATCCTCCTTAAGTGATGAGCTGACATTAAGCAATTTAGTATTCACCCTGCCAGAGAAAATATCTTCAATCCGAGTGGATGAGTCTCCCCTGGCAGGGAATATGCCAAGCCCTCTTCTCCCATCTGACTCCTTTTTTTTGTTTCAGAATCGCCACTGTATGGTTCAGTTTACCCAAAGACAAGCTTGTCCGAACCGCTTGACATCAGCCTCGCTGTCGATGTGTAAAATTGTCCACATGGTTGGTTGTAGGGCAACAGTGGTTGTTAGTGGTCGTGAGCAGGGTTAGAAAAGGGAGGAAATGTTCTGTCACCAAATATCACTTTTTCCTTTCACTCTCAAAAATTACTATTTAAGGAAAGAAGTCAGTAGCCCCACCTATCTTTCCAATATTAGCATAAGGGCTATTTGCATCTCCCCACAGACCTCCTTGTCTGCCTTTATTCCACCTTTGCTCCTCTTGAGATTGCTCCTCCTCCCTGCCTCCTCGCTGCTATCCCTTACACCCTCTACTGATGCCATTCCTGCCCTCCTTTCTCTGTCGCCTGTTCGGTATAAGACACCTAATTGTCATGGGAGTAGAGGCGAACTGGAGTGAAAAACATCGACACACTGTATAGTTATTGTCCAAAACAAAAACAGCAGGCTGGAGCACTCAGAGAAGTCACGTACGCGCAAGCATCAGGGTGTCGGTGTACTTGGGCAGAAGTTGAGTGTTAGGAACTGTGTTTGTGGTTGTTTACGTGTGTGTGAGTGTATGTTTTTGGCAGGTGAGAGGGCACATCGTCCTTTAGAGTTGCGCTCTCTCTGGCACTGTCACTTCAAGGTCTCAATCGCTTGCCATTCTGGGCCCCAACCACTGCCAACGCAGCCAATCCACCTCTGCCAAGGTCCTCTTCGTTCCTCTGCTACTGCACTTCTCTCTGCTCCTTTGCATAATTACCCAGGTAATTGTGGAGTAATTGACTGCATCACCTGCTCCTAGGAAGCTCTGGCATTGTTTAATAAACAGCTGGAATATACACCACATGTTGTTGGAGAGCAAGGGAAGGAACATATTGGGGCAGAAGGGGGGGGGGGATAAACACAGAAAGGTAGGAAGGAGGAGGACTAAGAAAAGTTACGGACTTAAGCCTGAAGAACGAGAGTGCAAACATGCAATTTTTTTAAACACAAACACAAACATAACCTTTCAATTATCCTGGATTTGCTTTGCGAGATGAAAATGATATTACTTGTTGAGCGAGAGATTATCCGAGTGCGAGATGGACAGATTCAGAGACAACTGAATAAGTGAGCGGGGGAAAGTTTCAGGCATGAGAGAATCTGAACGAGGGGTTGGAAGGACGGGGTGGTGGTGGGGAGGGGGGGGTTAGGCGAGCCTCTCTGGGCTAATGACATTAAGGAGGTTTGATGAATCGACACCCGTTGAGTGTTATTGACGTCCCCTGAGCTTGCCCAGGCAGAGCCAGCCTCCCGGGCCCGGTATTGGCGAGCCCTGCTCCTCAATTAGACTGCCTGATTAGATTCCCTCGGTTGTGCCCTCTCATGGGGTGAGCAGGGTGGCATGATGGATGTGATGGGCAGAATTATCAGAGGGGGGTGTCACCCATGCCCCGCCTGGGGGGCACCAGACGATGGGTTTGACCAGTCTTCGCGGGGGCATGTAGGCGGAGGGCAGGGGGTGCGGCGCGAGTCTCTTATTGAGGCTGTCAATCATTGCTGCTTACAAGATAGAGGCTGTGCCTCTGCACAGAGATGCACAGGAGTAATTACTATTCCATCTCACTTGGCATCTAGATATATGAGGCTGTTCACAACCAGTGACCTCATGTGCCAACCCTTCGCCATCTTGGAAATGGTTAGAAAATGCTCAATTTACATATCCCGTCCTTCATTCACTAATCCGGTGAACGGGGACCCAAAATGTTACAGTGCATCAGTGCACATTTGTGGTTTTGAACCAGCGCACCGTGCAGAGGTAAATGTGAAAACCTGCTAAATACCTCATTTAGTTTTGCGATCATCAGTGTTCCTGCATTAAGCATGAAGACTAACGCTAAAGACTGTGCTAAGGCGATGTCCTTAACCCTATTTTCCCCATTTCCTGGTAGTGACAGTTTCATACATCCATTCATCAACATCTTGGCTCTTGTGGTGCAAAAAATGGGGCAAGTCAGGTAAGTGTCCCAATTCAGCAGTTTTGAAAGGCAGTAACTAATGATATCTCAGGAACGGGGGCTGCTGCTGTTTCCCGGCGAACTTTCCTTCCTGTTCCATTGTGTGTTTGTGTGGCTGGATGGCCAGCTAATGGCCTGTCTCTGATGAATTAGAGGGTCTGACACCCTGCAAACATACTCTCCCAAGGTCAGAGCAGCCCACAGATTACCATATCCGGGGGCTTTAACAATCTAACGCCGCCTCAAGTCAGTGTGATGACAATTGAGTCAAGCACACAGGAAGATAAGAGAGTTTGAGGTTGGGAGGAGAGGCAGAGCGTTTAAAGTGGAGAAAACATAAAGCGATATGTGCCACCAGTGTCCGCTACAGCAAGCGTGATGCGTTCTCGCAGTTGTTCACTGGACAATGTTATCCCTTCACTTTATTGAAAGCTGCTATTCAACCCCTCCAGTCCGTGTTAGAGTCCTCCAGCACCCAGCAAAGTGCTTAGTGAATGTGCTCCGCTGAAGCCCTTCCATATTTCTTCGCAATTGCACCAACTTGTTTTCCCATGGGGGGGAGGGGAGGGGAAGGGGGTGGCAGGGCGGGGCTTGGCGTTCCGTTTTGGAGGGAGTGCAACATGTTGTATAATGCATTACATTGATTCATATCTGACTGGGGTCAATGTGTCTTACTTCTCTGGTGGCCAGAAAGATGTACAGTTTAGCACCGCCTTATTTGGACAGTTGCTGATTTTGTGTCTTTGCAAATTCACTTTGAAACAGAACCGTAGTGTTTTTCCAAAAATGTCACTTTTTTCAAGAATATCTTGTGCAGTCTAAGTCGCACATGAAAATATTTCACTCCGGTGTGTCGTTAAATGGACTCAGTTTTTATAGCATGTTCTTACACCGCGTTTAGCGGTCTCAAAGCACTTCACACTGTAAGTCATACTCACCCATTCACACAAACACTCTCGCACCGGTGGCAGCGGCTGTCACGCAAGGCACTCACACCGTGCTGGGATCAATGCGGGGGTCAGTGTCTTGCCCAAGGACACTCAATGACACATGGACGGGGCGAGGTGGGGTTTGAGCTGCCCACGTTTGGACTGGAGGCTAACCTGGTTAACAAGCAGATAGACTTTCTGTCCTTTAAGGGGTCTCTGGTGGGTTTTTCACGTGAATTAGATGCAGGAATAAAACAGACAGGTCTTCTGTGAAGTTGTTTTTGTAAAACAATGTGCTGTATGATCATACAAAGGAAAGATTTTGTTAAAGTTTAAGTTTGAGAGCTGATTATATCAGTAGAAGTTAGAGCATGTGGAAAAAGGGCAATCATGAAAACTTCAAATGGAGCAAACACTCACATTTCACCTTGTTAACAGTCACAATAATTCATCACCTCAGATGATTCAGCAGACCGTCAGAGCCCTTTAAAAAAAGACAGAGAGGCTTGGTTGCACTTCAGTGAGTTCTGGGACACTTGTGTTTATTACTGATGAAAGAAAGATCAACTTGTATCAGAGTGATGACAACAGTGTGAAGAGAAAAAGGGACAGCTGTGTGCCCAAAGTGGACCACCTCATCTATCAAACATGTTATGGTTTTTCTTATGCATGACTGACAGAGAATTGAGCACACATGCAGTGAATGATGAATTCACCACTGACAGAGGAATTAAATTGTATTATCTCTCTGTTCACTTTGAGCCAAATGCACCATTTGTAACTTCGCAGCAGATCACCATTTAATAGGCCAACGATACAAAACAGATGGACAGAGCGACCCGGAGAACGAGAGCGGTGGTGTCTCTTTGGAAGGGTCGAGTCAATCACCTGGTTCCAAACAGACTGAGATGTGGGCGGGACTAAAGTCCAAACAAGCTGCAGCAAAAAACCTGGCGGAGTATTTTAGGGGGGGGTGGGGGGTGGGGGGGGATGCAAAGAGCCTGGTCTGAAAAGATTTCTGTAAAATTATTAGAATTGGAACTTTTTGGACTTTCTGGGTACCCAATTAGTTTTGACCCCAAAGTTTGGGCGAATCATGTTGAAAGGGTTATCGTTCTCTTTACATTTCTTCCCATATTACCCAAACCCTATTCAAATTAAAGCCAGAGCTCAGTTCTTTGAATAAGTATGCATGTTTTTTGTAGCTTTATGTGCAGGAAACAGCCTAAAGTAGTGACTAATAATCTTTTCTTTCCTTGAACAATCCTAAACTGCGTTTCAGATGTTTTCTTCCAATCTCTTTATTTGCTAAAATGTCACCATAAATCCACCTTTAACCCCTCATGTGGACTCTGGTGCCCCCTCGAAGGGGCGAAAGACCCTCGATGCATAAAATTGAAATGTAACTTTTTGAACGAGTGTATTATAGGCTGCAGACAATACGGCTACGGAGACTGGGGACAAGTTATTTGTGTAGGAAAGCCAGGACACAGACATCAAAGTAAGAATACAGGCATACGGATGCATGCATGTGTGCGCACGGAAGCAAATGGTTACACGTAAGGACATGCACACAGCCACCCACACACTTGCCATATGTGTCTGCAGGGAGCTGGCTAAAATGTCAAGCTATGTGCATGGCTGCCTCCTGTTGACGCCTCTCTCCTTATTTCACAGCAGCACCTGGTGGTGACAAAGAGCACCGAGGAGTGAGACTCCCCAGGAGAGGGAGAGGGAGAGGGAGAGGAGAGGGAGAGGAGAGGAGAGGAGAGGGAGAGTAAACTCCACCCATTCCCCAGACAACAGACCCTCCCTCTCCTATCATGTTCTAGTTGCCTGTCAATCCAACTCAGAGCTGCTTAATTTCACTTTGAATTGACGATGTTCGAGCCCATGCCAAAGTTTGAGGGATTTTAGACGTAGCACCAAAGCCAAGGAGCATAATGAATGAAAAGCCCCTTCCCAAATTGATTTCAAACTAAATCAAACCCTGGTATTCAATTATCTGCCGGAGCTGCCACTGAGGAACTTTAAAAGTTGTATAGGCAGAGAAAGAGAAAGAGGGGAGAAAGTGAGGAGAGGGAAAGGAGGACGGTCGGAGCAGAATGCAAATGACTCTATCCCTGCATGGTGTCAGAACAGGTGGCCCAGTGGTAGCGCTGGGGCTGATGAATGAGCTGTTGAAGTGGAGCCCATTGCTACCTCTAGCTAGTGGCAGCTCCAATTCTGCCTAGTTAAGCATTTGGCCTCCTCTGCCAGGAAGGCTTAATTGAAGAAATCATCACAGGGACAGGGACAGATCTGGTGTTACTGGGACCAAATTGTCTGTCTGCCTAACCAGACTGTAACATCATAATAGTGTGATACCATCTCTCCACTAATCACAAGAATAGTGTTGCTTTCCAGGAAACCAGACCAGGACAGAATTCCTTTTAATTATGTTGCGACCCGGTGCGAAACCCTCGGCTGAGTCACGAGTTAAAGGCTGCGGCTCGCTGCAATTTCTCTCCCTTTTGCCGTCTGTCTGAAGCCACCACCTTATGATATGTTCGTTTAGATTACAGGCCCCCACCGCTGTTTGAAAAACCCCATTAAAAACAGCTCACAGAGACATACTGCTGCTTTGACTAATGTAATACATCATGTCGAACGGCGCGTGTTTGCTGGTTTTCCTAACATGCTTTTACCGCTCAGGTAATTACTGCCTATCTGTTGGTTCATACAGTGTTACACGTGCAACCGGGAAGACAAAACTGCTCTTTTGTGACATTTGTTTTTTTTTCCTTCTTCTTTTGTAAAATTAATTTCCATCCAACACAGCCTGTTGGGCATTATTCACAGCAGACAAGCAGAGCGTGAGGCGGGGAGCAGAGGGAACGCGCCCGATTGGTTTATCTTAGCAGAGACCAGTGACTTTTTTATTGTATCAGGGAGTGAGGGTAATTATTGGTAAATTACAAAAACCTGTCCTGTCAGCGATATCAAGCAGAAACCAATCAAGTCATTGACACAGCAATTGCGCTCCAAAAAAAAAAAAAAAAACAGGTAGCCTTTGGCCCCCCGCCGCACCTGCGCACAGCGTATCGAATGTTTGGCCTAACTAATGAACGACTGAATGCAATTATAACGCGCTTTCTCTGAAATCAGGCCTGCCATGGTGTTAATTACATAATTACTGAAGATGTCAGCGCTACGCGGGAGGGTGGAGTGTCAGTGCGGAGGGAGTGGAGCACGCAGGGAGGCAAGTTGCTTTGCTTTCAGGGATGAACTATAGACGCTTCTTTGATTCATGATGCCGGGCTTTGTGGAAAATATCGCCTTTGCCAAGTTAATTTTGAAAAGGCCAGCATATTTGGGCAGAGACAATCAGCCTGACCTTTCTGAGAACAAACCCAGTTTTCACTCTTTCACCTCATTTTTGTTCTGTCTCTTTTCTCTTCCTTTCGTTTCCTTTCTATCTTTTTTTTCTCCTCTCTTTGTTCGTCAGTCCTTTTGTTCTTTCCATCTTTCATTTGTTTGTTCCTTTCATATTTCTTTATGTAACTAAATCCTGAAGAATGTTTTCAGTTTTTTTCTTCCACCAATGTATTTGTTCTTTAGTTCTCTCTTTCTTTCTGCCCTTTGTCTGTTCATTTCTTCTTCCACGCTTTCTGTCATTTTATCTTCATCATTTTCCTCGATTTTTTCCCCCCTCTTCTGTTGATTCATTTCTTCTCTCCATCTTTTCTTTTCTCTCGCTCTCTCTCCATCGCCGCGTGGTTGACGCGCACGTCCTTGACAGGAGCATCTGCTAATAGACGCCGCCACATTGTTTATCAGCACGACCACGCTGATGAAGCGGCCTTCCTGAGCCTGTTGGAATATTTGTACAAATTTATTGGAGGCTTCCTCTATTAGACGCAGGCCTTTGCGGAGGGAAACAAGTCTGCCTCTAGTTTAGACAGACAATTGTATTCTCCTGCTTGTGTACTTCACTAATCAAGCCAACGCAGATGACTTTGCCGTTGTTCCGTGTGCAGTTATATCATGCAGATGATTGGAATATCAATTCATTCCACACTAGCAGCCTTGTGGCTAATTTGCAAGGGCTGTATATCAAATGTGTCATGAGAATGGGGAGCCATATTTCCCATACAGAGAATATAGAGGAGAATTTGTCATTTGCCATTCAATGTGTCGCTCTCCCTGGTGCCATTTGCAGTAAAAACCGAGACCATTTGTGTGTGTGTGTGCGTG
>JAUESE010000060.1:13580995-13593511 GCA_032274725.1 Malacoctenus triangulatus
TGGAAGTAAGTGTTAATGTATTTATGTTGAGTGTATTTGCGAGTCTTGGTTCCTGGGATCTGGGGCTGCAGACAGTGCAGGTATAATGGGGACCAGGGCGCCCCAAACAAGATGCAGATGAGGAGCCTCGCTGAATAATCATGTTCTGTCGCCTCAGACGGGGAGGGGTCTCCGGCGCAGCTGCCGTCAGCCCAGACACGATCCCAATCTTCTTCCTCCATCGCACCCCTCCCTCCCCTCCCCTCCCCTCAACCTCTCTCCCCGGTTCACCCGTCCCACGTCAGCTCTGCCAGCACCACCAACTCTGACGAGACTTTTCTCGGAAGTGAAAATAGTTTACCTCCTCCCCGTTCTCTGTTGTACCTCCACCCGCCGCCTCCTGCCTCGGTTGTCTGCTGTTTTCACAGGAAATTAGCCAGACGTCCCCCGAGGTGGATCTCGTGCATAGCAAGATATCTGCCTGTCAAGGTGTTCTACGGCTTCTGCATTCATTTGCCGCTTGCTCCGTGTCTCCTCTCCCTGCGCTCTCTCTCTCTCCCCCCATCACTCCCCCCCCCTTCCTCCCCCTTCCTCCTGCCTCTCCCTCTGACCCCCTGCATCTACACCATCATCTAAGCTTTACTCTGTCTGGCTCATCCATCAGAAGGACATCTCAGAAAAGCGTTGTGACACTTTTGTCAAGACCTGACCACTTAACTTCAAACTCAAAAGTGAGGTGAGAGCCCCGTGTGAGCCACAGTGGGTTAGCAGTGTTTTTCTTCCAAACAAGTATTTTTAACAGCATGGATTCCGACCAGCGTGTCAGAGAGGTGGTTTGTTCATTACAATACTCGCTCAATCACTTGTGTTTTTTTCTTTTTTTCTCCTCCTCCCTCCCCCACTGTGCCTGTCGCTCCTCTTAAAGTGTGGACAGTTACAATGTTAGTGCGCCGCCTTGAATTCCTGCCCGTATTTTGAGCGGCGTGTTCTCACCCTGGCCTTACGCGGCTCGCCATCACTCTCCCGAGGAATAATTGATCTGCTGTGAGACGGTCTCGCCCATTCCCCAGCCGCACCGCCGGTATCAGAACTTAAATACTCTTTGACCCGGGGCGCTGTATTTATCACACTTTGTTTTATGACCCCCCATAAAACAGCCCCTTGATGAATTCGATAGGCTTATGAAAACATTTCCATCCAGGCGGGCCGGAGCGGTTTCAGAGGGACGGCCCCTGTACAGTAACTTTCTCCTTCACCGTGTTCCGCCCGAGGCCAGCCTGTAAACCAGTCACGGCACTTCATTACATTCGTGTTCTGCAAATTTTTTTTCGTGTCGAAGTTGAGGAATGTTGTGATGAATGAGAGTGAAGCAGAGCACCGACTGAGTGACTGATCAGGAGACCGGCCTTTCTCTTTTTTTGCACAGGGGGGATGTTGAGTAAAAGGAAAAACCCAACAGGATTAATCGGTTAAGGAAAAGATTACATTTTCCGGTCTTTTTCTTCATTTCTGCGACTGTGTTTTCATAATGGCGCGCCTCCTTTTTCTGAGTGGTTATAGGTGACCTCTCCTCTCAACGCCTCAGATTTTCAAAGGGGACGTTTCCGTCATTGAAATGGGTCAGATTGTGGCCCACTTTTGCCCTTCGTACGTGGGAACAGAAGGTGCACGTCATTCACAGTGGGGGAGTCCAGGGAGAGGCGGCACCTCTCGGGATCTGTCCCCAGTAAAGAATCGCTGAAACAGGGAATTCAGTGGCCCAAGACTTCTGCAACACAAAGGACTGTCCTCCTGCTCTGGCACACAGGGGACGCAGTCAGCAAAGTGCCTCTTACAGCCAGGACCAGAGGACTGGATTCATTGTGTGTCTTTTGTATTCTCAGAGGCTTCGTCGTGCGTTTTTTTTTTTCCTCTCTCTCTCTCTGTCTATCGTTTTTTTAATTTTATTTTGTTCAACTCGTCCAGACACTCGAGGGGTGCCAGTGAGGGATGGCGTTTCTTAAAAATGCCATTTGTGGATGTCTGACACAGCATCTTGCTTCTTGCCATTAAAGGTCCGCGATTGGCTTAAAAAAAGAAAGAGTCTGTAGTCTCGTTCTGGTGCAGTGGACAAAAGACTCTTAAGGCGAAATGGCCGAGTCGGGCCTGTGACATCAAGGCTTTTAAGATGTAATGATCTCCAGCGTATAGTAATGTCTGCCTATTTGTTGTCTAACTTGATAGTGGAAAAGTGTTTTCTATAGAGGATAATGTGCTGCTCTTAACAGGCTGGGAGAGGCAGTTATGTCGTTTAGTGGTGGACAGGTAGATCACATTGCTACCATCACTAATCCACTGAATGGGTCCGCTGACCACTCAGCCTTGCGCTTCGGCGCATTAACTCTGTATTGTCGGGGACGAGACAGGGAGAGGGAGAAGAGAGAGAGACGGACACGGCAGAGTCGCCTGCACATGCGTGTGTGGCACAAACACACAATATTTATGCTGGAGGACACTTTTGAAGGCTGACTGCCACAACAAGGGGGGAAAGTGACGGGGGCTTAGGGGTCTCCCGTGAGCTTACACCTCCTTATTCTGTTGGTTGTCCCATGAAATATTAACAGCGCCTGCCTCCCCTCTGAATAAGCCAATAGAGTAGTAAAGGGTGAGGTCTGCCTCACACAGTGTTTAATGTATGCCCCTTAGGGCCTCTGCTTGGTCTGAAAAATAGGGCCTATTCTCTCTTACCTCCTTTCTTGTCTCCCCTCTTGCTTCTTTTTTTTCATCCTCTTTCCATTTCTTTTTCATACTTTGTTCATCTCTTTCATTCATTTGCTCTAATGTATTATTACTCTAAATGTATTATTACATTTCTATTATATATTCCCAACTTCTTTCATGCTTTTATTCCCTCATCTGCTAAGAGTAGAGAGACAGACAGAGAGCAAGAGATATTGTAGGAGAGAACAAGAAAAGAAGGGGGAGAGAGAGAGAGAGAGAGAGAGAGAGAGAGAGAGAGAGGGAGACCGTGAGTGGCGGGATTTAATGTTATCAGATGGCCGGCGTGTCGCTGTCTTCGCCTCAGCCCGTCGTCTGTCCTCTAGCTGTGTTTTTTACCGTGTACCTAAAGAAAATGGTTGTTGTGTGACGATCTCTGTTTTATGAGCCATGCAGCCGCATTCTCATCTGTTTGTTGTTTTTCACCCTTTGCAATCTTTCTCTTACATTGCGGGCCAGCTTCTTTTCTTCCTTTCTTTTTTTTTTCCGAAGGTGACCATAAGACAAACAGCAGAAAAAAAAAACCTGCATCAGGTGCAGCGATGTCTTCTTTTTATTGATGGATTTTTTTGGGCTGTTGTTCGGTTTGATGTCTCGCGTTTGACTTCACACAACCGTCAGAAGGCACCATATTGGCCAGAAGACATGTGATGTGGGATAAGTCCTCTTTTGCAATGTATTGCACCATGTTTGGGAAGCCTGACATTGACAGTAATACATGCTAGGTGCTTCCCTGTTTCCCTTCAACCCACGTGAATTCGCACACCAGTTATTTCCTAATCCACAGCCATCTGGCTGGAGATGATTGAACGCCTTTGCAGAGCATCTTGCAGTACATTCGTTTGGCACCGGAATGTGGAAAAAAAAAACCAACATTTTAATTTAATTAAACTGAAAGAATATCATTACGGTTCTTAATGATGATTAATGTCTAAATAATAATAACATTTATGAAGTATTAGGGTATTATAGTTGTACTTGGATGTGAGATTATTCTCTCAGTTCAGGTACAGGACTTTGTTATAACAAATAGCAAACCTCATTACTCATATCATTGGCTGCTGGGCCAGAGATTCAGACGGATCGGGAATCCATTTTATCTCTCCACTGGATTCTTTTTCTTTGTAAACTATGGAGCATTCGGCCATCCGCTCAGCCCTGAAAGCCGCTGACAACAAACTCTTTGCAGTTTTCTTCCTGTTGACTTATTTTCTTACTTTCCTCTCCCTGTGCTAAAACAAATGGCAACTGCAGGAAGCACAAAAAAGGGGGGAAAAGGAGCTGAAAAGTTGACATTTAGCTTAAATGGAGGTGGAATGGGCCACAGGGATGCAGCTGTAACGATGCAGGGGAGAGGAGGGCTTTTTTCCCCCCTCTTCCTATCCCACTAAAGCAAGATTTATGACCTCACGAATACCATCATATTTTAGCAGCTGATGTTCACTGTGGGTGGTTTATCTGGGATTGAGGGCTTTGCTGTTGAGCCCATCACTGTGGGGCTTCTGTGACTTACAATGCCAACACGCAACAAGACGTAACAAAAAGGACACTCTGTTATTGGTCCTCAGGATCTCTCATATGTTAAAGTCCACCCGACAAAGCCCATTTCTTCCACATGAGGATGAGCAATTGCAAGAAAAAAAAAATTCAGCTTGTTTTTTTGTTTTCTTTCTTTTCCCCCCTCAAACTTGAAAACTCAGAGTCAAGGATTCCTCTCTTTTACTGGAGGCTTGAGGTAAAAGAATAAAATCAACCTACATGTTAACCTCTCTGTTCTCAGACTAAAATTCCTCCTCTCACATTATCCTTTTTTTCTCTTTTTTTCTTTTTTCTGGAGGAGCCGTGGAGCACAGAACGAGCGATCTTATATTCATCTGTGCCCCCCGCCTGGCGTGTCATTGCCATACCCTTTTGCTCTTCCCTCACCGCTTTCCTCTGGCTGTGTAATTGACAGGCTTCAGCAGTTAAGACCTCCAACAGCTCTTTCTTCATTTGGAGACACTTTGTCGGTTTTAATCAGGGCTTTAATTGGCAGGCTGGCAGTGGGTGAGTGGCACCAGGGGCTGGGGCATAGAGGGGACACTGACTTTCCCGAGACAGTCGTTCTGCTTTTTTTTTTTTTTTTTTTTTCCATCTCGTCATTTCTTTTCCCGATCTTTGATTCGAACTCACATTTCTCACAAATATTCGCCCATAAATCTATTGGTTGATTCTTTTAATCCCTGTTTTTTAATGCTATAGCTTTGTATTATCTGTGATCCTACAGAAACACACTGTCACGCGGAGATAAAGGAGTGTGCTGATGGCATTACCGAGATAACAAACAGCGAGTAATCCCAAACATCACACTTTTTATTCTCTTTAGCGTCACCTATAAGTGTGTATACAGCAGGTCTGAGTCCTTCGGGATCCCCTGCTTTGTTTTTAAACTAGGCTGCCTTGTGTGGCTGATTTCTGAGTCCTATATGGCAGCTAGTAGGACAGGCCAGTATGTGCCGCGCTCCTGCCAGTGTTGCTGAATCTAGGACACCAGGACTCTTGTCTGTGATTCTCCCTCCCGCTGAGGTGTTAGCAATGCCAGGGGACAAACTAGAGCGGATTGAAACAGAGTGAAAAATAGGTGGTGGGAGGTGGTGGTGGTGGTGGGGGGGACGGAGGGGGGGGCGAAGAGGAGTGTGGATAGGCGCGCAAGAAAGAGAATATGTCCCAGAATTCTTTGTCAGGAGCTTTTGTTGGCAGCCCGAGTCCTGCTTTTGAACCTGGCACAGCAAAGCCATGAATTGTCTGTCATTTTGATGACATGACAGTTATTGCCGCTGTTGCCTGTGTTGAAGCATGCCTCTGTGCTTGTTTAGCTGTATTTTACTCTTTATAGACTCTGTGTATTTGTGTATCTGTGTCGAAAGCACAAGCGCTGGCTGAGAAAAAAAACAAAACACACACACACGCGCACACACACACACCCTATAATCAACAAGCATCCTGTGTATTTGCCAGGCCAATTAAGAGTCATTCATTTGCTAATGAAGGCCCTGTCGAGGTCTAAACTGCTCCTAGGGGCATGCAGACATGCAGTCAGCACACACGCAGCCCTCAGCAAAGCTCAGCGCCACCAACATAGTCATCAGCCTGTGCCCGCTGCTGTGTGCGAGCCTCGCGTTGCCCACTCAGCACATCTCACCAGCAGCCGCTAAACACTAAAAAGTATAATTGAATTCATTATTTCCTGTTTTATGACTTGTTCCGCTGTGGTTTTAATTTGTCCTGTAAAAGATGAGGCAGGCAGGCAGGCAGTTCTTCTGCCTTGAATTCCCTCCAGTTCCCCGCTCCCAGGCTCCCTTGTTCTGCTGCCGAGCGCGGGATTTTATGAGGTGGGGCTCTCCCGTGTCGTGGGAGCCGTCTCTACCGCTAATCAACTCCTCAAGGTTGTTACCTCCATGCCATGCAGGAGGAGCTGGAGATGTGCTGCCAAATCGTGCGCCTAGCTGCCTCTTTAATGGGCTAACTGCTTGACCTTCACGGTGACTCCGTCCTAACTCCACTCTGAAGAGATGGTTCATCTGTGTATTGATTTAGTCATGAGAATATAATCTGAAAACATTTCTGTCAATACTTTCCTCCCCGCCGTCAGCTTCCAGCACATAGCTGATGCTCAGCAAGGTTATCAACGGCATCTTTGTGTTCGTCGGAGACGCGCAGTACTTTTTTCCGATAAGAAGGCTTTATTTTAGATTTCCGTCGACACACACTTGGCATAGTGGTTGTACAGTCAGCGCCTCTAGGCTCTTCACTTTCGCCCCAATGACTGAAGATGACTGCTCTGCTGCCAGCGCCGACTGCCTTATCTGTTCCCCTCGCCCGAGAGACATTTTACTCTCCGTTTTTTTCCCTTTCGCGGCCTCCTTTTTTTTTTCTTCCACCTGTTTCATTCTCTCCATACATCAGTCCTTTCATCATCTGTTGCTTTGCTGTTTGGTCAGGGATCTCTGCAGGGGAGCTGACCCTTTAAACTCTGACCAGAATGGATTTAAAGAGTTTCTGGAGTGAAGACTGTGCGAGGGAAAGAGCTCGTGCTCAGACTCTTTGACAAGCGCAGCCTTGAAAAAAAACACCATTGAGTGTCAGATAATGAAACTTTGCAAGACCTTAAGATTGAATAAGTCAGTGTGTTTTTCTTTGTAACGTGTCTTCGTCAAAAATGCGCATTGCAACTTTTTTCGGCAGTTTCGCAGCATTGCTCCCCTTTCTTTCCCCGTGGCTACAGTTTGTTTTCGGGAGAGTTGCCGCGAAGCTATTCACAGGCACTTTGACTCCTGAGCTATGGAGCTGTGTTTTATCATTGGTGAGATGTAACAGTTTAATTTCATGGTGTCAACATAGAATTGGAGTCAGATCATAAAGCATTATGGTACTTATATAGCGATGACGAGCACCGTAAATCAGCACAGTGCACTTCTGGCTCAGATGGAGTCACATCTATTGTGAATTTTTAGTACATATGTGTTTAGTGGTTGGGATGAGCGTCAGTGATGACGATAATGACAATAACAGGCAATGTACCATGTATTCATCTGTTTGTTTTAAGACCTCAATTTGGCACAACCGCCTGCGAGACATTTCGTAACGCATGGGAAACTCTATGAGTAAAGCTCCTATATCTTATGCAATTGGGAAATGTGGGTCACCTGCTTGGTATAGGGGGTAAATGTAGGTCTCCCTTTGTTCCTCACATATGTGTGGGTCGAACTGTGATGATGTCACACGCAGCCGTTTCTATTGCGGGATCCCACCGTGGGTGGCTGGGCCTGGCGCCGGTGTGCGGGGGGGGGGGGGGGGGGGGTGTTGGGGGGTGCCGCGGTTTTGCTGAGATTCAGCAAATCCCCAAATTCAGCCCGAGATAAGTGACGTGTCAGAACGCAAAAGGGAACAGAAATCCGGAGACAATAAATAAACACAAATCTGGAGACGGGGAAAACATTTTGGGGGGGGGGTAGAAAAAGGAAGCGGGGAGGTGTGGCTTATTGCCACGCCACCGCAAAGCAACTCATCGCATTACTGCGTGGAATACCGTGGTGGTATATCAGAGCTGCGCACGGTGACAGCGCCGCGCGCCTCTCCGAGTGGGGGTTAATACCTGGTGTGATGTGTAAGCACTGTCAGCATCTACGTTTAGGGTCCTCAGTACCTGTGGACAAAGTGTATTAAGAGATAGTAAAGTAAAAAAAATAAAAAAAATAAGACAGGCTGGTATGCAGTGTGCATTTGAGCAGCTCGGGGAGGCGGGAGGTGTTTTGAACACATGCCTGGCACGTACAACTCAGCCGAGCAAAGGAGCTTTGTATCCTCCTCACCAGGGGAAATAAAGAGAAGGTGAGACAAAAAAACTTTTCCATTGCTCCAGGCTACTGTTACCTGGCAGCCGCCAAGGAATTTGAAATATCATTCTGCCGCTGCATATATTCGAGAAATCTGTGAGAGATACACACTCTCCTTACAGAAATGTACACACACACACACACACACTCACACGCGCAGTTTGCCAAACCTTCAGGAGTACACTACAGAGGGGAGAGCGGGAGACTCCCGGGCCTCAGGCAGCCAGAGGTGGCGGCTTTTTGTTTTGGACAATGTTTCTGTGGACGTCGGGAAAAATTACGATCTTCGTTTCTCACTGTCACCTGGGCCACGTCTTTGACTCCCAGCCATTTGCATAGGCAGCATTATTCCACCAGGAAATATGGGGCAGCTTCAAGAAAACTCCACTTTGGAAGGAGCGGGCGGAGTAAAGGCGGGTGGAGGAGAGTAAGTGATAGTGATGGACGGTGTGATATAAATAGAAGTGGTGATGGCAGGATAATGCATGGCTCTTTCTGCCGGGCCGGGGTTCAGGCCTGTCAGTGAGACAAGAAAGAAGGGAGGAGGGGAGGGAGAGAGGAGGGAGGGAGGACCGGGGAAAAGGAGGTCTGGGTGTCTTTTCCAGGTCACCGTTGGCTCCTAGAGGTGCAGGAAGAGCCCTTGATTAATTATGATCATTATTATTATCATCTTGGCCAGGGGCATTAATCACAGCCATGTCACAGCGTGCTCTGGACAAGGCGGGGGGCAGCAGGCAGGGGGGGAGGGGGGGTGGTTTGTAAGTAGTGGACACAAGATTGTTGGCATGTTGGACACACCTCTGTCCCAGTGGCAGTGCTCACCATCCATATGTCCACCGTCAGGCGGCATCCATCAAGGTAGGCCTGTTGTCAATCCGTGCGACTCCCGGCTAAACGCGCCGTGATCAATGGCGTCTCTTTACTCAAACCACATGCCAATACGGGCAGCCGAGTATGAATCGACTGCTAACCTGACAGCCAGTCGACCATCCGGCTGAAAGATTGTTTGTCAGGGCATCCATCGTGGAGCTGTAATGAGCGGTTATGACAAGCTGTGTTTGTGTCAGCGCACTGGGATTTTCAACAAAGCCGTTAATCTTAAATAAGTGTGAGGTTCAAGTATTGTTGTCAGGAAATACTTTAAAATACAAGTTCAGAACAGATTCAAGGTATTGATCATTTTGAAGCGAGGGCCCCATAAATGGATTTATACTTTGTGGTAATCCTTAAGCCTCTCGGGGAAAGGAAAAAAAAAAAACAACAAATGGAGTCCAAAGACTGTTGGCGCGTCGCCACATAGAGAGTGAATAATAAGCAGTTTTGGAATTGCTGCTCTAAAAAAAGTGATGTGCAACACACTATTCGATATTTTAAATTTCAACAAAAAAAAGGTAGTCTTTATTTTTGTGCTTGTTTGTGCAAACTATTTTTCTTTAAATAAGATCGATGGGCTCCAACTCCACCGCAAGTCCTCAGACGCGTCGTCACGTAACCGTCAATTCAAAGTTTCACCTCACGCGCACTCGCACTCGCACACACGCGCGCGAGCAGAGTCCTTCTTTGAAAGAAGGACGTGCAGACGGTCTTTCTTGCATGCTCTTTCGAGTGAAATCATGGGCGCCTACAAAGTGACAGCAAAGTTGCTGCAAACCAGCCCACAGGGCGCTTCACAGCGAGGCACGGGCTCAGCTGTCTGCACAATTTGCATTTCGTCTCTCCCTCACTGTCCTTTTTTTTTCTCCCCCCACCGAATCCAAAGTCATGTCCGCGTTTTCCACCACCAACGTCCCGCGTCTGTGTTTCATTATAGTCCTGTCTCATGAAGGAAGTCATGCAGTGCAAAGGAGGCGAGTTTGATTAAACAGATAATTAGAAAAAACACACCACTGTTTTCAAACATTGACATGAATGATTAGTGACTGTGCTGCTTTCCCTGGATTGACAACAGAAACGTGTCATATTACTGAGACACAAACATAATGCAAATATCAACACTGTTAATTAAACCTAGAAACAATATCCAAGTGACATTGAATTAGCATTTATTTACAGATTTTTTTTCTGTAAGAGCATTTCACAGATGCTGTTTTGACTGACATTTTCTCAAGCCAATGGCGTTTCGTGTGTATCACATTCCAGCCCACTCGCGCTCGCATCCAAAATTTGTGTTGCTGTAGGTAAAACGGAGACACCAGCTTAGCTGCATTTGCTTTTTTTGTTGCATGTACAATTAGTAAATGTCCTCGAGTGCAGAATGAGTCATCAGACTCAACCCTAATTCTAACCGATTTCACACTATTTTACAGGAAGAGAAAAGCAGCAAACAGAGCGATCCTTATTTTTAAATGCTAGGTTTTGATGGGAAGGATGAAAACTGAAAGAGTGTATTCGTAACTACATTGCGCTTTTAACATACACAACATAGTTATAAACAAGCTTCCATTGCATGTTGAAAAAAAATCTCATTGTATCTTTCAGATGTTTTCACCTAATGCGGATATTTTGTTTAAACTCGCTGCGTTTCAGAAAAAATCCTCACATGATCCTCTTTTTATTATATTCGCTTTTCTACTCCGTGTTCTCTTCAAAAGGCCATTTTCCATTTTCTCTCTGCCTATTTTTCTCCTTCACGTCTCCACCTCCCCCACCCCTCCCCCCCCCAGCCTCGCTGTGTGTTACCCCCGATGACAGACAGCTCCACGCAGCCATGACAACATGAGCTAGGTGTTCGTCACCACCAAGCCGGCAACACTGGGCACTCCACTCTGTCGAGACGTCTCTCTGACTTTTATGAATACATGTACACAGCTCAGAGCGGCGGTGGATTTGTCTTTATAAGTCTGGGTGACACGTCTGCAGCGGCCCCACTTCATTTATTCCACTTGCGTAGATTAAGGCTGGCATTACAAGTAAGGTCACACCATGCATCAATGTTACCTCGACACCATGGCGCTGCTGAGCGTGCTCAGGCGTTGCCATTACTCCGCCCCGGTTTCTCCGCAGGAAATTTCTATCAGTTTCTTGTTTTTTTTCTCGCGTCTTCCCCCCCCTTTCCGTCGGCGCACCCGAACGCCCGTCCGCCCGACCCCCCCCCCCCAGCCCGGCGCCGTGCGCGCCACTCCGACGCCGGGACAGGTGTAAACACAGCTTCAGGAACGGCTACGAGCCTCACACTGTGTCAGAACAGGTGTGCTTCTGGACAGGAGGTGCGAGGCAGGTGTTAGATGAAGCCCCGGCTCACGAGTGTAACTGTCAAAATGTCTGTGTTCCCCCTTCTGTGATGACATGTTAATCCCTAACACTTGGTCTCCGCTGGGAGCTCCTCCACCAGTCAGTCTGATAATGAACAGGAACTCAAGGTACATCCTTCACTGACACCTGAAAACTAATTAGTTTGAAGGAAACCCCAGTATACACCCAAAAAGCCTCTGCTTTACTCTCTGCTGTCTCAGACAAAACTATTAATGTTACCAAACCTTATGATGTCCTAAACAGCACACAGGTGGATAACTCCCACAAAACGTGGAGAGCATAAAATCTGAGAAAAACAATCGGGTTGCCACGGTAACATTCCACCAAACCTGCCTTGATGACACGTTGATGACATCATCACAGGTAACTGCCCGTCACACATCAGCTAACACACACCGGTCAAAAAGTCAGTTGGTCCAACGTTGCGACAACTTGAACATCGATCAACAAGTCAGGAGTACGTTTGTCCAACGTCGCTACAACTTGAACACCGAAGAACAAATGGAGAAGATGAAGAAGGAGATCACCCCAGAGAGATTCCACAAGGTGCGCGAGGCAATGTGCTATTACCGCGACTCCAGCATGAAGCAAACGAAAGAGTACGTTCAGCTGCATGCGAGGTTCACATGCCTCGAAAAGGAAAATGAACAAGTCCTGGGGGAGAGAGAGGCTTTGTCCTGTAAAGCTGAGGATCTGGAGTCCAAAATCCAAAAGTTGGACTCCGATCTCAAACAGAAGGACAAGCTTCTGAAGGAGAAGGAGGAAGAGAAGGTGGACTGGAAGTCCAAGATCAGCCACCTCCAGAAGCAGCTGGCGGCTCTGTCTGGTGCTCTGAGCACCAAAGACGAGGAGTTAGCTCGCTTCTCGGTGGAGCTCAACGAGAAGAACGAAGAGCTCCACTCTCTCAGGGCCACCATCGACAGGTCCAGTGTGATTATGGAGGAGCTGGAGGTGCTTGTTGAGGAAGATCTCCAAGTCAGCCAGCTTTCTCCTGAAATCACTGACCTGAGGAGGGCCCTAGAGATTAGCGAGGCTGAGGTCACAAACCTCAGGTCCACCATTCGTGAAAGCACCAAACGCTTTCAAACATTGTGGACCCGCAGGGAGACCGAAGTGGCTGCAGAGAGAGATGCTCTCTCTGCGAACCACGAGG
>JAUESE010000060.1:13619339-13633562 GCA_032274725.1 Malacoctenus triangulatus
GTGTTTTACCAGCAGACATCGAGCACATTACACCAGCCCTCTTTCCGGATCAATCATTTTACTTCTGTTACCTAAAAAAATGACGTTTATCTTGCTGTTGCCAAAATTAATCTTAGTTCCTCTGTTACCTAATCTGCAAGCTGAGTCGTTTCATGTTACCAGGGAGGGGTGGGAAACTTTCAGAGATCGCACCAACTTCAGGATTGGATGAACCGAAGCCGTCGAACGGGAGATAAAAGGACCGCATTTTTCTCCGGCCCTGTTGAGCATATTGAAGGTCGGGGGCAAGAATCTGAAGTGTTACCGTGTCAACGCTTCCTGTTCTCTCTTCCCTTTTCATGCATTTCCTCCATCCACATTGTGTTTGGGCCTTTTTTTCCCCCATGAAAACTGTTTTCCTGCAGGCGACGAATGAGTTGTTGCTTCACATGTTCCCTAACTGGGATGTTTTGTCTCAAGACGGTCACTGCACCGTTGATGTTGTTCTGTGGGACGCTTGTGACGATTGGGAGGAAAAGGCCTTGAAAACACAAACAGATGCAAGTCATTCAAGTCGGACTGACTCGATAACTGAAGGCTGTCGCAGCTCACATTCGCCACTATTTTGAGTTATTTCCAATTTTGTCAAAAGCGATTAACTCAAAAAAAGGAGAACTGCCACTACGAATTCACGTTTGCCTTCCTGAAACTGCTCTGGGTCAACAGGCGGACACCTATTTTGAGGCCCTGCGGGGTCCTCCGTGTGGTTTCAGGCTGTCATACAAGCTATTCTAAGGCTCCCACACACTGTAATCCTGGCCCTCTTTGGTCACCTGGAACGCTACACGCCTTCTTTTCTTGGTGGTTTTTTTGGCTTTTGGCTGCCTGAGGTCATGACTTCAGGTCGACTCCTCTCAGAACCAACAGGAGGGAAACGCTTCACCCCGAGAGGTCAAACAATCTGAAAGCCAGAAGTGGGATATTATATCCAATGGGCTCTCTGTATCTCTCTTTATTCCAATCGCTCATCTTTTAAACACGTCCACCTCCCGTCTCACTCTCTCTCTCTCTCTCTCCCCCCCCCTCTCTTTCTCACTCTCTCCATTTCAGTGTCTGCACTTTAATGTATAATTGGCTGCAGCGATGTGTTTGTCCTTCCACAGGAATGTGTGATTTGGCCTGTACAGAAGGTGGACTTTGGTTCCCCTGAAACCTGGAAGTGCGTGCCCGTAAGCTCAATGACGGGCTGAATGTGCAGCATAAGCACTAAAGAGAAGCGTGGTGACAGTTCGGGAAGCACGAGGGTCCACCTCTTCCATCTGTCACATCCGGGACGTGTGATGAGGAATGATTTGATGCTTGTTCTTTTGCTTCTGTCAGTAATCCTGCGTGTCGGACTTTAGGCCATTGGGTAGAAATGCCGACAGGGGGTGAGTGGGTCAGTCGGTGCTGTGTGTGTGCGTGTGTGTGTGTGTGTGTCACACAGCGGGTCTTTCAGAGTTTGACTCGGGGACATCCTGTGGCAGCAGAGACGGAAACGAGTTCTGACCCTTGATGCCCCTGCCCGGCTTCTCCGGTGACCCTCGGTTGCTCCTCAGACCTCACCCTCCCCTCCTCACGCTCTTACCCTTTTCACCCTCTCTCTCCCCCTCTCTCTCTCTCTCTTTCTCTCTCCCTCTCTTCCTTGTCCTTTACCCCCCCACCCCCAATCACTGTTCTTCCCCTGCTCACCCTTTCCTCGCCCCTCCTTCCTGTAGTCTGTGTTTGTGTTGGGAAGATTAAGCTGCTCTGACAAAGCTGTGTTTACAAATATGCAGGCAGAGAAACAGGCCAAGCGACGCTGAATAGGAATAGAATACAAATTGCTTTTTTATCTCTCTTAGGGCCAGGGCGAGAGAAAATGTGTTTGCGATTGTTGCTCCTCCGCCTGTGAAGGATAAAGCCTCAGTACTGGGTTTGGGCTCCCTGTTAGCATTCATTCTATCCTCTCCTCTCTCTGTCTCCCTCTCTCTCTCTTTCTGTGTCTCTCTGTCCTCCCACTCCCTTTCTTCCCCCCATGCTCTTTCTCCTCTTTGTCTACTCCACACACTCTGTCTCTTTTTCCCCGGCAAGATTTTTTTTTTCTTGCTGTTTCCTTGGTAATCATATCTCCTCTCCTCTCCTTTCTTTTTGCCTCCCTAACTCTCTCATGTCTCCTTGATGTGTGCTCCTCTCTCCTCCATATGTGTGCTCCTCCCTCTCCACTCACCTCCTTCCCTCAATAATTTTCTCAATTTCTCTCCCTCCCTCTTGTTTCCATACAAGCTGAATATTTTTCTCTGTCACTCACTCTCTCCCTCTTTCTCTCCATCCATCTATTCATCCCCCCCCCTCCTCCTCCTCCTCCGCTCAGCAGGACTTGTCATGATTTACAGTCCCTCTCTCAGCGCTTCCTTGCTCACACCGGTGATATTAGAAATTTGGAGTGCCTATAGATCACGGCAGGGGGAGCAAGGCGTGAGCCTGTGCTAATCAGCCCTAACAGAACTGTGCAGTATTACAAATCTGGGCTCTCTCTTACAATTAGGCAGCATGTCTGCCTGGCATAACCCGCAGCAGGGAGGCAGAGCCTGTGATGTCATCTTCGGCAGGTCTCCGCCGTGTGTGTGTGTGTGTTTTAAGGGGAAACAGAGAGGTTGGATGTTTGCGCTCATTAATGCAGAGGACGTGCTCCCCTTCCCCACACAGTGGCACTTTTATCCTTACCTCAGCTCACACAAGGGAAGGTTAATAGGCGGTCATGCGGACTCAAACAATGCCTTCTGTGTTTAATAAGCAGCATCAGTCTCACAATGTGATACTGCCATTAATTCATTATTTAAATAAGGTCGAGCCAGCTTTTGAGGACACTGTTGAGTCGAGTTGTTATTTCATTCACTCTGAGAACAGAGTGCGCTTCTTCTCAAACATGTTTCAGTCACAAATTAGATACTTTTAAATACCTTTCAGCCTAGATTTTACAAAATATCAAAAAATATATCCGTATTTCAGTGTAAAATTGAATATTAAGCATTGATGACCTTTTATGTTCCAGTTGGTTTTGGTTTTTATAGGAAATGACGTAATAGAGGCTTGTTCTAACAAGTCTCTCCAGGGTATGTAATGTGATTATTACAGTTCCAAAGACTAAAACTTGATTCATTTTCATTTTGTTCTTTGTAAAAACTGCTACCAGAATAATTCATTTGTAGCTTTTTTAAAAAACAAAACAAATACAATCACTCCCTGAAAAAAAACAAAAACAAATGGTGCAAGAGCATCAAAAGATTTGTGATAAATTCTGGTTTGTTGGAAGTCGTGTTTGATGCAGAGGAGTTGGTTTTCCTGCAAATCTTTTGTGGATTTCAGGACTTTATTAAATTTGATTCTTCATCTGATTTTCTGTGGAAAATTGAGTTTTTAAGTTTGTTGTCCTTTTTTGAGAGATTTATTTTAATAAAAAAAAAAATTCACCCAAAACAGCTGTTTAGATAAATAAATACGATAAATATTGTTTATATCGTTTGTATATATTTTCTAATTAATGCAGTACCACAACTGGCCACTAAGAGTTCTTGCCGCCTGTGGAAACATGGACTTGGTCTGTGCTTCGGTGTTTTTTTTCTCCAAGTTGCTGATGAATACATATTCATGTTCAGGTTTGATATCCGCTTGGCTGCTCTCCAGCACATGCATTTGGGTTTGACTAAGCGTGGTGAAGAGATGGGGTCCGGGAAAGTCCTTTTAGACTCAGCTGTTTCCTACCCACTAAAAATGACAGCTAAAACACGACCTCTGACCTCGTGTCTTTAAACCCTGGCTCGATAACTTGATTGCTGTATCCATTACTCCACTTTTAATGGAATGAAGTGGTTGACAGTGCCAGGCTTGTAATGCAAACAGATGCTCATTACTCTTTCAGCTGCAAGTTTTTTTTTTACATGTCTTTTCGAGACAGCCAATCTGGAGGTCAGCTCAAAGGTTGGCCGATAAGGAAGTGGAGCCTTGAGATACTGACCCCGTTTCCATTCGCCATTTTACCTTTCGCACATGTACTTAACATCCATTTGTATCCTGTCGTCCCTCGCATTCGGTTAATTTGCTGACCTCACACAGACTTTTAACTAAAGCTTTATGAAGACACACTGAGTTCAAACGCAGATTTCCAAGACGGCTCATTAGCATTTCAAAAACAAAGACATGACTTGTGCTAATTTAATCTGTTCTGCATCTCCAAAGTCGGGCTTCTTTCTTACATGTGGAGCGAAGTCAGCTGAGGAGAGAAGAAGGATGAGGAGTGGAGGGGAGAAAAAAAAAAAGCGAAGCAGAAAGCGAGCGAGAGACGTGGAAAGAGGTTGTTTGTCGGCATTGCATGTGCAGGCCTCCTCCTCTCATGGTGTGGGTACTATAGAATCACAGTTTGACTTTCCAGAAGCTGACAGAAGCACTGCGAGGTTTTATTGAGCTTTCCTTTGTTGACAGGCATCAATGTGTTGACTGCGGTAGTAGGCTGAGGTCAAGGCAAGGCCTCGGCTTGCTCTTTGTGAGACACGAGGAACGGGCCTGATACATTCACTCGTCCGGCCATTTCACCTCGCTTTTTGTGTTCAGGTCCTCTGCATTCTTGTTGTGTGCGCTTTAAGTGAATAGGCCCTCATTCAATGTGGCATTCGTCGAAGATGTAGCTACAGTAGCAGAAACGGTCAAGGCCTTTTTGTTTGATGAGTTCATAGACACGTATGTCCTCTACCTTTATCTTAACTGCAGTATTACAGAGTGTATTTGTCAATGCTGGCACATGGACATTCGCACAGTTAAGACTCATTCACAGCCCGCCAAACGCATTTTCCAATTAGGCAAAAATAATGTTTGAAAGTTCAGACTCAATTCTACTCAAGTCACATGCAAAAATGAATGCGTAGGTTTAAAACTCCCTTTTCAGAGTTGCCTTGAATTTGTGTCCAAAATACTCACAGCTTAATGTGTGTGAGACTCTAAGTGTATATAGACCAAGTTGTTATGCTTGGAAATGTCTTCAAACTGACCAGTTTGCACGGACATTAGACTCTGACTTTTTTTAGCTGAGCTCCATCATCATCGTTGATGTTGCCCTGATGATGAGTAATAATCAATTTTGCATGCGGTCTGGCTGCAGCTGGACCCTTTTTTTTCCATGCTCGTGTCCCCGTGTGTCATTGACACAGGCTGTGTTTCCATTGTGCTTGTCTCTGGTTTGCTCGTGTTAAGCACTCGTAGGTAAAAACTTTCTTCCTATTTTGTGTATTTGTGCCTTTGTGTGTTGGTGGCACGCCGTAGGCCCCATGCCACCCCTCCATCCCATTAGCTGAGCCCAGCCCCTGCCTGTGTCTGCTTTAACCTTGGCCAGCAGGCTGGAGGAGAGGGAAAGTAATTCTAACCTTAAAAACCTGCTGATTAAAGCTAGTTTGGTGGAATTCGATTCCACTTAATGCCTTTGGCCGTGAGCCCAGCTGGCTAGCATTAGCATCAACAGACACTGTGTCTTCAGTCCGGGAGACAGACGTGCATGGGCATGTGCATGAGCTTCCTCTGGCATGTGCTGGAGCGTGGCTGTAAACCCTATATCCCCTTGTCTACGTTTTCTATCTCAATTCTACTCGCATTTCTCCCTCTGCTCAATATATAACTCTAATACCCGGCTTCATCACCGCAGTTTCCCTCCCTAAAATGTCTCTCCTCTTTTGTCTCGAATTTGTTGTTTTCCTGAGCCTCGGGGATGAAGCAGGACAGAGTCGGGTTTTTCAGCGTAGCAAGTGGTCAGGGGTTTCTCTCTAACTGCCTCAGTCCTCTTCTTGTTTTTCTCTTGAACTTGATGTATAGCTGTGTTTACACGTCCAGCGTGGCTAATTAATTCTCCTCTTCAGGGCCTGTTTATCAACTGTTTGTGTTTATTTTACAATGAGCGTGCTATTTTTAGAGCCCGTCATTTCCATAACACATGCATTTTTTTTTTTCCACAGCGTCATTTGTTTTGCTTTGTTGAGGAATTTAGGTTTGTTTTCCATTTTTCCCTTCAGCTCGGCTGCAGCCTGCCAATTCATTTTGTAGCCCGCTCAGTTTTGACTGATTTAGTAGCTGCAGCTGGTCCAACGGAGAGGACCGGGGAGATAAATCTAAGCCTCTTTTGATTTATTATGTATAATGTCTCATCAACCGTTGCTTAAGTCTTCACATGCACTGAAGAATTATACTGTTACAACTTTACAAGTTGTGGCTTATTTAAAGGCATATAAAGAAGAAGAATCTTAATAACGAAAGCAGTGGCTGCGATAAAAAGCCACAGCCGTGCCAGTGCCGAACCACGGCCGAGCCTTTCTCTCTGAATGCAAAATGCAAGCAATATACTGTATATTACGGGCATTCTGGGCATTGTGCCACCCTACCAGACACTATAGATAATTTGATTCGCGCCGAACGATTGGGAGAGAGCAGAGTGGAGTGGCTGACTGTAAAGACGGCAGGTGAAATGGAGAGCATTACGGTATCAGTCGAAAATGAGCTCATCCTCTAAACTGGAAGTGGCACTTTTCAGCCCTAAGTCATCTAATCACATCTGTATAGAGCCAGAAATCGTTGCCTGATCAATAGTCATCATGGATGCTGTCAATGGACGGGGTAGTTTGAATTTTGCATGGTCCATGAATCTCTATTGAGTATGGATTTTGCACTCCCTCCGCGGACGGGGCTTGATAGTGCTGCCTGATTGGCTGCCGTGCGCGCTCTATTTATGCTGCTGCGCCCCGGGCTGAATCACCTGCCCCAGGCATCCATGTGAACAGACATATGCAAACATGCACACCGGCCGAAGTACACACACAAAATGATACATTCCCTCTAATGAAGCAGCGAGCCAGAAGTGACTTTACCAGGTGGATATCCATGTCAACAACTGTATAATAGCGCAAAGCAAGTCATTCAATACAGCCTGAGCTGTAAAAGTTATATGAGATATGACTGCAGATTATTCACACCCAGCGCGGTGATGTGTGTCAACAAATGCTGGCTAAGGAAACAGGAGAGGACAAGAGCCTTACATGAGTCAATGGTAAAGCAATCCTTGACAGAGTTCGCTGGACATAATAGAAGGAAACTGAGCAGCAGCAACACATATCACATAGAGTTGTCCAGAAATTTGTGCTTGCAAAAACGCAAAAAAGCATTCACGCAGGAATCAAGTGAAATATAAACGCTCTTAAACTCGGAAACAACGAAAAAGAGGAAACTGTGAAAATAGCCCGAACCCATCCAACGTTTAAACATGTGACAGTTTGACTTTCTTGGGGATCTTTTAACATTTTCCTCTATTATGATCATATCTCGCGTGGCCATGAATTACTCGGAGTGCGACGGCACGGTGGTGACTTGCCAAAGCTGCACCTTGGGCGTTTTTCTGCCTCGTCTTCACCCCTCCGCTTGTTTATATCGCAAGAAATGAGAAATGAGCAACATTGTGTCGCCCTCGTGCACATTCATGCAGACCCTGTCTTGCTCAAGGACGATTTACAACGCGGACGAAACCGGGGGATCGAACTGCCAACCTTGGGAATGTGAAAGAACCCTCTCCGTCAGCTGAGTGATAGAAATAAGCCCAGGAGCTCAATATCATCCGCGCGTTGCTTTCTCACATGATTTGATGAACTCCAGTTTTTTTCTTTTTTTCACACAACAGGCAACGTTCGGTTATTTTTGAAAATTCAACACAAGTGGAGAGGGTGAGCCATGTTGTCTGTCATCATAACGCTGTTGAAAGTGAGAAATATGAGTTCATCTAGTTCCTGTTTAAACCATATCCAACGCTCATGTGGACACATAAACACTGCTGAGCTCAAACCGGGTTCCCATAGCTCCCCAAACCTTCCCACTTTCCTTCTTGGAAAGAAGGAACGACTTGAAAGTTTTGCAGTTGGTTCGTATACTGTATGTTCACTCAGAAGCTGAAGCTATGGCTCTCCTTAGTTGCCTGTGAATACACCAGGAGTGTGTGTGCAGGCATATGTGTGGTCCTCCCAGCGGGACTGACAATCCAACAGAAAGACAAATGTGCGGCAGCCTCTGACAGTAGGACGTTTGCATCACGGCAGGAAAACAGCAAATTGCCAACATAAATAAGGTGCCACGCTCTGATTAGGACTGTCTTCACACATCATTATGGTCTAATGAGAGAGTTTCCCCTCTCCCTCTCCCTCTCCCTCCCGCTCGCTATGACTGTGTGTCTGCCTGCCAGGTTTGCCTTTACAGAGACTCTGCATTTTTACTAGCCCCTCTCTAGCTGTGCCTGACACCTGTCAGCCATGATGGATGAATGTGAGTGAGGTGTCGCCAGGGCAGCGCGCGGGCCAGGGGTAGTGGTGGCCTCCAGAGGCAGGACAGGTAGCCAGCGGTGGCTCTGCCTTTATATCTGAAGGCTTTATTTAAGACAAACTGTCTGGCCCGCTCGCCCCGCGTGAACCACCGTCCCACTCGGCTCGAGACGACACCCCGGGAGGGAGCCGGGGCGGCGGCGGTGGTGGTGGTGGGGTGGGGCGTGTTCGGCCCAGACAATAATACCCTCTCATTGGGCCATGGCAGCGTTACATTGCCTTGGCCACTTGCTTGAGTGACAACACCAAATGAATTTGCTGCATCAGTGTCTGACTTTGGAGGACACACGTCGCTGTAACTCTTTTTTCCTGCTGTCCGCAGTGACAGCGCATGAATACATTATGGACACTCTACTTGTGAATTCTTCTATAAACTGTTCTCTATCATTCATCTGTTGTGTCTCGTTTGCGCGCGGAGACACAACCGGCACACTAATCATACATTCGCACTGTGTGTGAGTGTGTTTGTGTACGTAGATCCATGTCTGTGTGTGTATCAGCGTGCGAAAGCTCTTCAAAATTACACACTGCGAAGTTGCAATTTTTTTTCATGAGAGGATATTTGTGCATGTGTGTATAATTACGGTTTAATTGCTGGTCCTGTGATGTGCTGTCATCTGTCACAGCCCAAAGACAGCAAATAATGGTCGTGCTGCCGTCACTTTGTCACCCAGACACTCAGCATGCAGAAAGCAGCAGAAACACCAGTAACTGATATGCGTCTTGAATTACTGATAAGCGCTCAAGTATGATGAGCTTTGTGTATATGGGCGTGCTCGTGCTCTCTGAAGTATTCTGGTCTGCCTTTGTATCTCAGTCTATTGTGATCGACTGTGTAAGTATGCATAAAGCTGCGTGCATGAGTGTGAATATTTATGTGTTTATGAGTGGGTGTAGAGTTTTGTGCTCAGGAACTCAATCTCCTAATTTTGTGTGTCTGTGTGTGTGAGAGAGAGAGAGAAAGAGTGAATTGGCTGGGAAGCGAGGGGTTCACAGGCTTACGCATGTGTGTGCAAATGTGTTTGATGCCTAGTGTATATCGGCACTGACAGGTGCAACAGTTGTGTTATGCTTTAAGCTGCTTGTTTGTCTGGCACGCTGCTTTGTGTGGTTGAGAAATGGAGTAAACAGAGGGAAAGGAAAGCAGCCTGGGGGCTAATTTATTCACTCCCCAGTCGCCCGAGTCACAGAGGCCTGTTGCACCGGCCCACCTGTCAATCCGGAGGAGCATGCCACTGCGCCATCACACCATCCAACTGCACGCAGCCATACCGCAGCTCGCTCTCCACGGGCCGAGCGCTCTAGGCAAGAGCAGTATTAACCGTGATATTTTAATAAACACTCTGTAATCAGAATTAACAAGACGGCAATTTTTTTTTTTATTCTCCGGGAGACAGGCAGCATTTGAAAAGTCTCCCAGTTTTTCTGTGCGCTGGGAAAAAAATAAGTGCCGAGTTAGACTTGTATCAGCGTCTGCGATGAAATTTAAAGTCAAGTATCGAGTAGACAGACGGTTGGCATTTCTCTTTGTAAGCACCTTTCGCAGAACTGTTGCAACACGCGACTGTTGTGAAATGCCTAAACAGTGTAATGCCTTATAGACCGGCGCATTGTATTGCATCACTAATCCCTTGAAAGAGTTTATGACATAAATACTCTCAAAACTGCACGGTGGCATTGTGTGAGCTGGTAGTTGTTGTAGTTGACTGTAGTAATGTGATGTTCAATCCACTGTGGGTGTGGGAGGAAGTGTCTGTCCGTCGCCAGTGTGGAGTAATGGATGGCATAGCTATGGGAGTGGGAGGAGGCATACATCCTATTTCAGACAGCTGTAATGGATGAGAGTACAGCAAAAAATAAAAAAAAAAAAAAGCGAGGAGCAGGAGGCAGTCTGTGCGCGTTCGCTCTCCCAAACTCTCACACGCGCAGCTCGCTGGTGAAAGCGCTTCACAAAAGATGTGAATGGAACAATGGAACACCTGGAGAAAGAGCCGGGGCCCCACTTTTTGAATCGGTCACGGGATTCCTGCGCTGGAAAGTCCACACACGTGTGTTTGCACATCACCGTGATGTGTTTGTTTTTATTTTTAGCCACGTAATGTGTCTTTTCATCCGTGTGCCGAGTCTGTGCAGCTCTCGGTGCTGTGGTATAATTAATCAGACAGCTTGATGTTGGCAAATGAGTGTTTATACACACCAATCTCCTCTGCAGGCCCTGCTCTTTTTAACTAGGTTTTAGTTAAACAAGACGAGCGCGTAACACACTTCAAGGTGCCTATTTATCACATGCTCCTCCGAGCAATGTAGCCTGACATCACCCTCTCTCTCTGTCTCCCCCCCCCCCCCTCCTCCAACCTCTGTCCCTTCCTCAGCTGCTCACCCATTCACAGAGCCCCAGGAAACACACCTTAACGTACGAAAGCGTACAACTGCTAAATAATGAAGATGTGTCAGTTTGTGAACGTGTGTTTCTGTGACCGAATGTGCATAACGTGCATATATGCAAATACAATTTGACGACCGACATTCGAGCCGCCACGGATGTTATTTTCTTCTTTTTTCCAATGAAACTTTTAAACAAATAGAAGCGGTGTGAAGCTGGGGCCTTTCTCACCTGCTTGTTTGCTTTCCTTCTGTACAAGCCAAGCTTCCTGTCTTCAGAGAAATGCGATCCTTTACCCTCACCTTTTACAAATATTGTATCGCACCCAAAAAAAAAAGAAAGAAAGAAAATCACTGCCCACGTCTGGACTGGTGAGTGCAAGCTGAGGGAAGAGTGCAGTCGACTCTTCATGTTGTTGCTGTAAACGAGCGAAAGCCAAGCCAACCCTCTGGGTCAATTGGGAGCCGAGGCCGTGAGCCTCCGTGAGGAGGAGAGAGGATAGAAGGAGGATAAGTGCTGCCTTGCTTGTGTTCCTCAGTGCGTTTGCCTCCGCAGCCGGCTGGTGAAAAATGTCTCCTGGCCCCTCCGCCAGATACCAGGAGGTGTTATCAGCCCTACCGAGCTCCCTCCACTGTAACGAGCCCCCAGGCTTAGTATTATCTGTTTACGATAAGGATATTAATAACACTGTGCTTTAGTTACGTGCCAGGGTGCCCTGAGGGGTGATCTTGAGGGGGGTGTTGGAGGAAAGAGCACCTGAATCATCCTGTCAGGGGTTCCTCCCGAGCAGGACAGGTTATAAGTAGCGGGGGAAGAAGGGAAGGAGCCGCACGGTGACGCTCGGTCAGTGCGGAGGTGCTGACTGGTTAACCCCATCCACTCGCTCCCTCCGGGCCTTCGCTTTCAAGAACAATAGCTTGACCATCTGCCAACAGGCCCATGTGGGAGTTGTCATACAGGGGGATGAGGCTCCGGGGTCACAGGTCACAGCTGTCATGGTCAGCTGAGAGGTCATCCCAGCTCGTGTATTTTCCTGTGGTGAGATGTCCTTGTTCTCACCCCCCCTTTTCTCTCTTCTCTTGCAGTGTCTGTATGGCTGCTACGTGCACTCCTCCATCATCCCCACCTTCCACCGTAGGTGCTACTGGTTGCTCCAGGTAAGACTTCTTCCCTCCTTCCTTTTTTTTCCGCCCAGTTCACCGCGCTTTAGTTTACTCAAAGACTTTCCCTCCTCTCTCCCCGCGAACTTGAATGAGTTGCATGATATCAGTTTCCATTTAACCGAAGCATTTTCCTTTGACAGCCGGCAGGCAGACATCAACCCGTCCCTCCTCCGCCTCCCTCGCCCGCCTCTCCTTTCTCTCCCCAGCCTCCATTTCCCCTTATCTTTCCCAGTCATTCACTTTTCTGATGGCATTGCCCATACACGCCGTCCAGCGCTAGGACGGTATCTCAGCCTGCTAAAAGCTTTGCCATCTCCCCTGTCTAACAGCTGCAGTGATGGGCAGTAAAAGCATGATGGAAGAGGTTCCCTGTACAGTATAGTGTGCTTATTGTGGGTCGTCAAGTCTGCAGGCTGAGAGTGGTTGTAAATAGTAGTCCTTTGATCACCTACCCAATACATCTCATCATTCTCGTTTAGCATGGCAGCCATTATTGTTGGAAGGTGCCTGATACAACCATTCACACACACACGTACACACACACACACACACACACACACACACACACACACACACACACACACACACACACACACACNNNNTCTATCTATCTATCTATCTATCTATCTATCTATCTATCTATCTATCTATCTATCTATCTATCTATCTATCTATCCACCAACCTCACAACCTATCTATCAATTTGTGTTTCTATGTGTTGTGTAAAGTGTGTTTTGAAACCAAATGTGTCAGGAAGGAGCCTATTTGTGATAAACACTCTTTGGCTTTTGTGCCTCCGTTTTAATTCCTCCAAGTTGTGTCTTCTGACAACAATTGTCGAGTCTCTGTTTCCCCGTTGCGCTGAATAGACCCAGAAGACAAATCCATTTGTCGTCCAACGGGCCCCTCCATACAATGACTGTTCGTACAACAGGAGCGCAGACCGGTAGGGAGAAGACAAAAGAGGAAAAACTGGCCCTAACAATGCCTAAATACTCATCAAAATAATTAGAGTGTTCCCACTGCAAGCAAAAGCTTTCAAACAACAACTGTTTATTTCTCTCTTTTGCTCTGTTTTGGCACAGTGTGTGACAGGCTGTAATAACAACTCTAGTAGACAAAAAGGGGGCCTCTGCCTGTCTGTTCTGCATTCAGGCAGCAGAGCCACTTAGGTTGTTTTCCCTTAAATACATTTTCCAAATGATTAGAGGTACAGTGTGTTATTAAAAAGCTCAAGTAATCTGGTGTCAATTTTCCGCAGTCAAAGAAAAAAAGGTGCTCTTTTTTTGTGTCTTAATGCATTACTCATATTTCTAAATGTAAATTGAAGTCGTCACTTGTTGCCGGAATTATTATTCCTGTCCTTACTGGGCTGAAATCTTATCCGAAGAGGTTACTAATGGAAGTGATTAAGGACAAATTCTGCGGTCCTTACTGAATGCATTAAGAACTAAGCTGAAACTAACACAAGGCATCAAATCAAGAGGATATCATCCAAAGTTACAGCTGTTCCTTTTGTGTGCTTCCACAGTTTCCTTCTTGAACTGCTGCGTAAAAGCTCCAAATACTAAAAGGGAATTCATTCTGAAAACTGTAACTTTGGAAGACACCCATTTGATTTGACTAATTCAGACTGCTGATTCATATTAGCTTCCGCTGAACTTCAAAATGCATTAGCACAGAATAAGGACTGTGGATTTTGTCTCTCATCAGTGACGTGGATTTGCAATCGTGAGAGGCCTTATTAAGGCCGGCAGAGAGAAGGAGAAGAAGAACATTTTGAGTCACGATGATAACTCCAGCTCACTTATTGCTATTATGGCATTGTTAGGACGAAGTTTAAATTGTGAACGCATCCCTATTCCGTTCCTCCTCCGAGTCAGATTCGGGCCAGAAGGAGCATGACTGGAGGATAAAACATCGCCGCACTTCCAGGGCGAACGAGGCCAAAGTTACGTTTGAGTCATACACAATACAAGGACACACGCAGGCACAGAAAATCGTGTACACACTGCACCCAGAGCAAGTAACAGAGAGCTGGGGTCACGCTGGGTCACTCACTTTTGAAAAATACAACCTTCATTTTAACTCTCTCCCCTTCTCTCTCTCTCTCTCTCTCTCTCTCTCTCTCTCTCTCTCTCTGTGCCAGTTTCTCCGTCCACACGTTAGCACTCATCAAACTTTGAGAAGTTCACTCAGTCAACTTTTTTTTTTTTCCTCCGCTGATACTGTACAGCATCGAAGAACAACAACTGGTTAGTGAATCCGTGGCCCTCACCTC
>JAUESE010000060.1:13677059-13688488 GCA_032274725.1 Malacoctenus triangulatus
GCATGAATCATAAGAACAATACTGATGATTCTTCCTCGCCAAGAGTTCTTCTTTATTGTCGACCTGTCGTACTGTTACTGTTGTTAGTATAAAGCTCCTTTACGCGCTGGCTTGTAAACGAAGTGTAAGTGTCTGATTTTTTGGCTGAAATAGCGGCAGTGTTATGAGCTGATATATGTTTAGAGGTGCTCATTTGTCTCCTGTGGTTGTTTAAAAAGAGCTGTAGCTGTAGTAGTTCTCGTATCAGCAGCAGTGACGTGGGAACGTTTACACCTGGAGGTGATAGATCACCCCAGACAGGACGGTTTAAAGAGGTAGAGACGTCGAAAGGGAAACAGTCATTTTGGAGAGCACGTGATTGTCGTGTTTTTGAGTCTTGTTTCAAGTTTTCGCAAAACGAAGAATTATCTATATCATCTGTGAGCCACTTTTCTTTCACCTCTTCCCGAATCAAAACAGATTTTTCCTTTTATCTCGTTACATTAGTTTAAGCTTATGTATCTAGCAAATTCCATTTCTGGAGGTGTGATAATATTTACGCCTTTGCCATCTGCAGCAGTAGTTATTCATTGAGTTTAATCTCCTGTTAATTGTTTCAGTGTGTAGATTCTCATAAGGCTTTCACGGTGATGTTGTAAAGTTGTTGGCGAGTTTTAAAGCTGCAGTTTGCGGTTCATTTGAGGTTCCCTTATGTTATGCGTGACTCAAAAGATGTCAATATGAATTATGCAGCCGACATCTGTGGTAGGAGGCACTCTGAGTTTGTTTTGTTTGTTCTGTGTTTTGGATATTTGAATTCTGCGCTTCTTGTTTTGTTCAGGGGGGGTTTGTCTGGATTTTTGTTGTTTTTTTTTATCAGAAATCACCTCGTTACTTTAATGTCATGTAGGTTCTAACAGTTCCTGTTTAATGGAGAGCACTTGTTGGCATTTGAGAAGTTCAAGGTTCTTTTTAAAGGGGTTAAATTACAGTATTGGTTTCAAACATGCACCTTAATCATAAATAATTGAAGATTTGAAGGATTTAGGCTTTAGATCTAATGTCACTGCCCACCCACCCGAAGGGGTCGCACATGTAAGTGACATTTTCTTGCTATAGTAGTTTAGTTTTTTCAAAAACAAGTTTTCAGTATGTGACAACAGAACAGTTTGTGGTTTTACCGCAAAGTTAAAAAGACTCAGAGAAGTTGAGATTTTTTTGTGTTTGTATTTCATGTTGTTTCACTCATAAAGGAAGGCATTGGAGAAGTCCTGCCATGGGAGCCTCCACGTTTCATATCAGATTTATTCATCTCTGAAAATATTTCTTTCTTCAAACCTCATTTGAGCATCTGACTGCAGCTGATATGTCAAATTAAACTTCATCCGTTTTTGTTTTTTCAAATCAGGATCCAATGAAACACTCTTGTTACTGTACCAACTGGGCACCTGAAAGTGAAGTGATCCTCACTGTCCAGGACACAAAGCCAATGCTGTGTCACTCCATTAGCGTGATAGCAGATGACAGAAAATCCCAGCGGTGTGCCCTCTTGGCATTTTACCTTGAATGTGACACAATGTATCTAGTCTGCATCCAGACTGTACTCGTATTGACCCAAATAGCTCAGCAAATGCCAGGAGGTTAAAAGAGCTGTGCTGAAGCAGTGTGACCTTTGCTGTTGCTGAACAGGATACGTCGGACGATAAATAATTTCTACGCCGAAGCGACAGTGACACTGAATTTTTCATTGCAAAATCATTTTTACTATTACATTTTTCATCCGTTACAGTCAGATCAGTCAGGGTTGTTGCTGAACGAGTAATGCATGTGACATTCCCCAGATTTTCAGTTATTTGTGGAATTAAGGCCAATTGCCATCTTAATGAGGTGTTACAAAGTGATCCTAACAACATCATCTAAAATACAGGCACTTTTATCGACTGAAGCATCTGATTGTGGATTGAGGGAAAGGGCTTTAATAAAACCGGTCCCTACCTGACGAAGTGGAAATTGTAAACGTTTTTTTTTTTTTTTAAACTGTCTCAGGAGTCTGTGCAAAGATTTAACGCACCTGTCTGAGATTTTACCTCCAGGTGACTGAGATTATTGAAAAACGGACGTGTTTAAGAAATTAGAAAACATTAGAAGTGCAGCTCAGTGAGAATGTAGATCCATTCGCCAGTTTGCACTTCACTTCGTCATTGATTGACGTCCCCTCCTAGGTGCCTCTGGCCCCGCCCCCTGACCCCGAACAAGCAAAGCGTTATAGCAGCTGTTCTAATGAATAGATGGCACTCTCAATAGGTTTGATGCCAAATGACAGACTTTATCATCCAGTCTTAACATCTGAAAAGAGAAAAGCGCACGTCGCTTTTTCTAACAAAAGCCAGGAGAGATAATAGAACAAAAACCACAAGCAGTTATTACGCGATGTCAAAGTACACGCTGTCTGTGATCAGCACAGCCGCGTGCTCCAGCTGCGAGGGCTGCTGCCAGATGGCCTGGCCCCTTCCTCTGCATGGTCACAAATACCAGCCCCTGTCAATCAGCTCACGCAGAGACCCACGGGGAGGCTGGCCTCTGGTCCTTCCACCGAGTTACACGTGGGAAAGTGACTGGCTGTGGAAAGATAATGAGACCCAGCAGCAAACTTGATTGGCATGAACAGAACCAGAAGTTGAGAAGTGCCGATTAAAGATGTCCTCCTACAGTCTGTCAGAAGTTCACGACATGAATAACTCCGCAAGCCTTTCCAGGATGAAAGAGGAGCGTGTCCATTAATTTGAAATGCTGTGCGATGATTAAGACTCCCGTTTACCATGATCCCGATCTGTAATCTGAAAAGCAAACAGATCTGTCACAGTTTAAACACAACAGTAACTTCATATTGTGCAAACAGGCGTCCTGCTCTTGAGTTCGATACTTCCCTGTTCCCAAAGTGACCTCCAACACAAGCGTTGGGATGTTTCAGAGACAGATGGCTGCGGAGAGAGCCCCCGTGCTCACTTCCTTGATGTTTCTGAGTCGGGACAATAGCTGCCCTTCACTGTCCACTAGCTCAAACTCTCCAATCTGTCTCATTGACAGCCTCTTTCTTGGCATGTCCTCTAATTCCTGCCCTTTTCGTGCCCTCTTGTTTCTCCGGCCCTCTCCATCACAACCCCTCCTGTCCTGTCTAATCTCCCTCCACCCTTGTCCTGTCCTTACTGTAATCTCTCCCACTGTCCTCTTCCTCACAGCTGCCTGTTCTCGCTCCCATTGACTCCCGTTGTGCCCCACTGTGTCTCAATAAGCTGTCCTGTCCTTCCTTCTCTTATCCCCGTGTATATCAAACCTGTCTCTCGAGGAGCTGCTGCCATGCCCCTGAGATGAGACAGATGACACATGGGGCAGGCCTTCGGCATTTTATGGCCGTTCTCCTCTCATCTCAGAGGACATGAGTATCCTTTGACGGAAACTAATAGGAATTAGCAGCTGGGCCAAAGTGCAGTCAAAAATGACCGACTCTGCAGAGATGTAACAGCAGTTTTTTTTCAACCTCCTGAAAATATTTTTCATTGTTCGCAGTAGACTTGTTACATTACAGGACCAGGTCAGAGGTGGAAACCTGATGGGTCTCTCACTTTACAGCATCAGTGATTCATTCTAATTAACAACTGTCATGTTAAATGTGCTAAAATCGCTGATTTGGGTTAACGGTCACAAAAGTTCAAGACCCGTTTTTCTCCCACTCTTGGTGCACGGTGTTCCCTTTTAATCTGGGACAATTGGTACTATTAACAGATCCTTGGTATTTTCTCATCCTCTTTCGGCTCTCATCCCAAAGGTGAGAGGTTTTCCTCTCACTTTTGTCAAGTGACGAGTCAGGCTGTCATTTAACAGCCTTTTGATTTCAGAAAGCGTCTTCTTGTGTTGGGAAACTGAATGTACAGGAGACAAGTATCATAAAATGTAGCTGTGTATGTTGTTTTCATGAACGTACCTCTCGTACTTCACACTTCATGGGATAATTCACACCATAGATGACTTCAGGGACTCTCAGGTGTGAGAGGATGAGAAAATATGTCGAGATCTTTGAGTGTAAACATCCCTTTTTTGTGTGTTTTCATGTGAAGTTTGGATGGGGGAAACTTCGAAAGGGTCAAATGTTAGAAGAAAGATTGACTCGACTAAATACCTTCTGACATGGCGAGCGGTTTGACTCATTTTTCCCTCAATTGCATTCCAAAATACCAAGCCATAGTCTGCCCTAAATGCGTGAGAGTGACCACGTCTGCTGCCACACACCGTCACGAGGGAGTAAACCAGAGAAAGGGAGGGAGTTCAGAACGTCACCGTGTTGTTACGGTGCTGTTTGGCTGCTCACCTTCCCTGTCTCCTCCCTCTCCCCTCCCACTCGTCTCTACCCCCATCCTCCCTCTGCAGTGGACGTGCATCGCATTTGGAGCAGCAGGCAGCAGGTGGAGATGACATCATCTGCACTGCAGCACACTGCAGCACTGTGTCTGAACAAAGACATGTCAGCCCACTGCTAACTATCCCCCTTCGCTCCCTCCGTCTCTCTCTGTCCGTGTCTCCCCCCACTAGTCAGCCAGATGGAGAGGAAGCGCGTCGCCCTGTACCGAGGCAGGTTGCAGTGCTGTGACTTATCTCAGCCCCCAGACTCCCCTTCCGACACAAGCACTCAGTCTAGAACACGGGTCTGCAACCTTTACAATCAAACGAGACATTTTTTCTCCCATCCCCCCTGAAAAAAAATTGGTGCGGTGCCGCAAAACATATTTAACCTTCAAGATCAGGATTATATTGCAAATTTGTCTGCACTCTGTAAATGACATATTTTCCTTTGAGACTTTCATTAAGATTACATTACCAAGAGCCAGGATCAGAGACTGAACATTATCACCTGCAATGAAACACGCCGACCAGATGACTTTTAAGGTTGAAATGCACGTTTTATTTGAGAAAATATTAGGATCATTAAGAGCCACCTTTGTTACGCTGAAATGCGAGATGAGAGTCACACTGAGAAAAAATGCCCCCTGTGCACAGAAAAAAGGAAAAAATGGTTCTTCACGTGAATTTCTGTAAAAGCTGCACTGCAGGGAAACACAGAGTGGGTGCCCCATGCAGCGACAGAGCAGCGAGTTGCAGACACCTGGTCTGAACCATGCTTGTAACACAGATGTTACGCAGCGAGATGAAGCCCAAGGATGAGTCACTTTCCTTGATTGGCAGCAGAAAGATCATCCAGTCTGACATCGAGTTATCAGAACTCAAAGGCACTGAACTCATTGTTAGCTTGTGAAAAGCCGCTTTCTTTCCTCATATTTCCTCAGTTTAGACAGGCTTCGTTTCTGTGCTCACCTCTACCAGCACAACCACCTCCCAAACACGACTCAGGCTATTCATATCAAACTGTATTTAGCAAGAAAAACCTTATTCAAGAGTGTCTGGGTGCAAGTTGATCACACAGACCAATGACCAGACCAGTGTCACACTGGGGCAACCATGGCTCAGCTGGTGGAGCAGGTTGGTCTTCAGTCAAGTTTGGTGGTTCAATGTCTATGTTTGGAAGTGTCCTTGAGCAAGACAGTGAACCTTGAATTGCTCCAAATAGTGTGATTGTATGACTATGACTTGGAGTGCTTCGGGTGCTGTTGAACGTGTTGAAAAAGCACTATGCAAGTGGAGTCCACTTACCTTTAAGACCACACTTGAATCGACAACCGTAGACCAATTTTGCATAGACCAACGATGTATTACCTCACATCGTAAACCAGCATCAGATCAGCAAAACCCAACATTGTAGCAGCACTAACAATTACTAGCATCAAACCAACATCAAGTAGCATCACCTCAATACATAACAGACCAGCATAACACCAACAATGACCAGTGTCAGACCATCAGCCGGCTTCAGCCAGTTCAGAAAATTGCTCTCTTTTCTGTCCTTTAGCAGGGCGTTGACATTATGCCTCTCTGTACAGTGACAGAAGTTGTTTGACCTCTTTTACGGTGGCTTCCAGGAGGTTTTACAGTGACATTAGCTCTCCATGGGGCCCTAAGCGCTGGCTGCCAAGATACCACAAATGTCACCAGGTCGTGCTGCGAAGGCTCCCCACTTAGAGTGGCGAGGTCCCTACCTACGGCGTCAACAGCGAGAAAATAGAGCGTATGACAAGTACGCAGGAGAAAGATTTATAGCGTCCATTTTTTTTCATTGTTTGCCTTTCATTTTTTTCCATTTTGGTGTGCTGAGTCCTTTTCCTCCCCTTCATCAATAAGCCAATAGCACACAGGCAGACCATACACACTCAGCCATGTTCCTGTCGCCTAGTTACCGCTCGGCAGCAGGTTGCCACAGAAACGGCCTCATAGTGGCTAAATGGGGAATGCTAATGCAGTCTTCTGTACTCCCTGCTGCAGTGGGCTCTCTGTGCCCATCCCAATCCGCTGTCTGTGCACTGTATACTTTGTGTATATATGTGCACATGTTCACAGGTGTTTGTTTTTTCTTCGTTTGTGTGTGTTTCTGCTGGGACTTTTTTTTTTCCTGTCTCATTTAGCCTTGTGCCGTCCAATCACACACTCATGTACAGTTTGGCAGCTTTAAAACGAGTATATATGTTTTAGTGATACCAAGGGATTTTAGGGATTTTTAAAGAACTCGTCAGTTTTGTCTTATATTTGTCTCAATTTTCAGGTGAAAAAAATCCCTAAAACAGTTGAAAAGCAGCAGAGACAAGCTTTTTTTTTATTGTGATGAGGGTTTGAAGCCTGTCTGTTCTGGTGCTTCATCAGCTAAACCAGCATCTCACTCATAAGGAACGTGATTCTATCATTTTATTATTGTCAATCTAAGATAATTGAACAACATTTGGAAATGTTAGTTCGTAGTGATGTCTTAACATAACTCCCTTTGTCCTTTTTCTCTCTGTGATCTTGAACTATGCAGCATATTTTACATTCCTGACATAGAAAACAAATGTTCTTGTGGCAAAGCTGCAAACCCAAATAACTTGTAGGACTGCGGTCGTTGACATAACCTACAAAGTGGTTTTCCGCCTCCTAAAACAGCGTATAAGCACCCCGAAGTCTCACGCATTTCCATCTATCTTCATGCGAGGAAAGACTGAATTTCCAAGGACATTTTTATTGCTGTAAGCTGTGATTGATTCTTTACTGTCAACTTAAGGCCTTCTACTGTAAAAGGTGCAGGAAACAGGGGCGGGCTGGTACTCTGCGGCGTAAATAGGCTGTACTTAATCAGCTGGAGGTTTTCAGCTGTAACACTCCCCTCAGAGCTTGTCTGAAGCCCCTTGTGAAAGGGTGGGCACATTTAACATGCCCCCGCTCGCCGGCTAATCATTCAACCTGTATTTGCAGTGCTTCAGTGCTGTGGGAGAGATAGCACTTTAGTGATGGGAGCCATTAGCTGGTGATAGATAGGCGGTAAAAATTATTTCAGAAAAGCCAATTATTTTGATGAAGTCAGTGATTGATGCCATTGTTTGCACTCACACTCTGGGGAGATACGTTTTTTTTTTGTTTTTTTTTTTCAAATCTTGTGTGCGTGTTAGAGCTCAAAGAAATTAACTTCGCCTCAGCTTTGCTTAATCTGAAATACAGACAAGTGTATTTGTTCTCACATGATTGATTGCATGCCTCTTGATGTTGAGCCTCGAGTCAATGCGACAGCCTTAATGCTCCTCAGAGCAACATATTGGTGCAGTTTGTGGTGCATACTGTGTGATCATTTGTCTTGTCAGGATACAGGATTGTTTGTGCTGCTACTAGCAAACACAGACTCCTTTTTTTTTTTCTCTCTCCTCACACAGGATGCTCCTTGTGTGCTGACGCGTTCTTCTTCTTCTTCCTCTGTGCCCCTCTGTTTGCCCAGATAACCAGTTCAGAATGTCTATCCTGGAGCGCTTGGAGCAGATGGAGAGGAGGATGGCAGAGATGGCCAGCCACCAGCAGTCGAGCAGTGCAGGGAGTGGCGGAGCTGGGGGAGGAACCGGAGGAGGAGGAGGAGGAGGAGGAGGGGGAGGAGGAGGCGGAGGTGGTGGTGGCGGCGGCAGCGGAGGAGGAGGAGGAGGTGGGGGAGGAGGAGGAGGAGGGGGAGGCAACAACAGCCAGTCACAGGTAATAAGCCACAACATGAAGCTCATATGTCATCCTTAAAGCCAACATGTGACAGTACACAGCAAGCACATTGTGTTATGTCACTCCTGATGGACGAATTGACGTGTTTGATAAGTACATGGAGCAGGAGTGACTGAGCTGCTGTGTGCTTGTTAAAGAAGTGTGCTGCAGCAGCCTATGAGTGATGTTGTGTTGTTTTTTTGTGTTTGAGTGCGTATCTGGCCAGACGCAGGCCAGCAGCTCCTTCGAGAGCCGCGTCGTGGTGGTCTGTGAGAAAATGATGAGCAGAGCTTGCTGGGCCAAGTCCAAACATTTAATCCACTCCAAGACCTTCAGAGGCATGACGCTCCTTCACCTGGCGGCAGGCCAGGGCTACGCCACCCTCATCCAGACACTCATCAAGTGGCGGTGAGAACCAAATGCTCTACATGGTGTATAATGGGGCACTGGTTTGTAATTGGCAGATTATCCCAGACAGGAGTGAGACGCTTATTCCTCTTTCCTCTCTTTTTTCTCCAGCACCAAGCATGCTGATAGCATTGATTTGGAGTTAGAAGTGGACCCTCTCAATGTAGATCACTTCTCCTGCACGCCGCTGGTAAGAGAGCGAAAGTTAATTGTGTGATCACTAATTAGGCAAAGCCTGATTTGTTAGTTGGGTCATGGATTTACTCCGTCTCACCATTTCTCCTGTTTCTCGTCTCTTTCTCTTCACTGTTCAGATGTGGGCCTGTGCACTGGGTCACCTGGAAGCAGCTGTGGTCTTGTATAAATGGGACAGGCGTGCCCTGGCCATCCCAGACTCTCTGGGACGCCTGCCCCTGTCCATCGCCCGCTCCCGGGGCCACACCAAACTGGCCGAGTGTCTGGAGCAGCTACAGAGGGAGGAGCAGCAGCCCCCGGCCCCTCTGCCACCCACGACTCGCATCTCCTTCTCCCCGGCCCCCGATGCCCCCACCACGGACAGCTGGATGGTCGGCTGGGCGACCGACAGTGTCGTAGCACCCAGCGGAAAGAAAGGCCCTGCTCCCACCACCACCACGTCCAGCAGCACCAGCCTCAATCCAGGTCAGTGCCGTTTAGGAAAGGTCACATGGAAATCCTTTCTTTAATAGTATTATGCCACTGGAAGTTCTATTTTTATTCCTTTGCAGACTTGAGAAGGCCCAGGTCAGAGCCCTCCAACTACTACAGCAGCGAGGGCCAGAGAGACCTTCCACTGGCTAAAAAGCATAAACCCAACCCAGAACTGTTCCAAACACGGCCTGACAAGGCCATGTCTGTCCCGCTCAGCCTGGAGCAGCAGCAGCTCCACAAGCTCTCCTCCAGCACGAAGAGTCTGTCCTCAGAGGGCCTGAGCTCAGACAAAGGCATGACCGCGGGAGGCGGCGCCGGGACCAGATGGACCTCCAGAGAGAGCTTCTCCAGCAGCAGCTTAGGGAGGAAGACGGCGGGGATCAGCGGCGGCAGCAGCCTGGGGAAGGAGAAGCTGGTCAGTCGTTTACGTCAGCGGGAGCAGCTCGGCATGCTGGTAATGGCAGACAGAGAAATGGCCGAGTCAGAACTGCTTTCATATCGGGAGGATGTGGAGAACCAGGACTGTCTCACACAGATGGATGACCTGCAGGTGAGAATGGAAAAAAAAACAGTGTGTGTCCTCAAGCTGCTATATGTGTAGGACCTGGCACCAGCACTGCCAAAGAACTGGGTCATATTGTTGTTGCTGCATAAGGAGTACATCCCAAAAAGGGTATATTATGCAATACACTCCCAGAAGCAAGAATTACATGATGCATACACATTAGGAATACAGCTTGAGACATTTTAGGGGCTAATTTACTAAGATACGAGAGAATGTGCACTGAATTGCATATGCACGCAAACAGAGAGCGCTTGCAGTTCACGAGCTGTTCACATGAGATCTACCAAGAAAAACAGCATGACATCACCGAAAAACAGTGCTGAGTGCCACCAAATGTAACATGAGATGTGAAATTTTCACAAAAATCTCTGAAAAACTACAGAAAAGTATCATTCTAGAGATCAACTGTCACAAAGTCTGGAGAAACTGAAGAAACTCGGGAATTAGGGCAAAACTTAGAAAATAGGTGCAAAGGAGAAAATAACCAGTTTGGATCTCCATTTCAAATACAGTCTTGAAGATCCCAAATCAGATCTGGTAATTCAATGAACTTGCAAAAACTCCTCCTTGTGTTTTTCACCATGTGATACAAACACTCAAATTTTCACATTCATGCAGACTAACATGCTAAACGGGCACCCTACACTCATGTTTTGAAGATCAGCTTTCACTCGTGTTGGTGTGTAATATCAACTTTGGATGCATTTTACTTGTGAAAGTTTTAGCAGGTCGAGCTCTTAGTGTTGGTTCAAGCAGATCTAATTGAATTAATATTTCATAAGTTGGTGCAAGAAAGTGTTTGAAAGTGTCTATAAAACAAGCCATGACGTGAGGAAAAAATTGTGCAGTACACTTTTTCGCGTCTCCATCCTTTCCTTCGTGGACCTACACTGCAGCCACACAATCCTGAGAGTTTGGCAACATTATTAAAAACAGACATTAGAGTACACTGCTGCCTCTGTCAGGTCGTCCTCCTGCATTGAGCAGTCAGTAAACACCAGGCCAGCCTGGCACTCTGTCGATGACCATCACTGCATAATAAACTCTCTCTATTGATCTACTTGAATAGCCCAGGGATTCTTCCAGGCATCTATATCAGTCCACCTACTCTTCCAACAGATGAAGTGTTGGATTAGAAAGTGTAGCCTCCAGCGTTATCGCTGTCATCATCATCACCTCTCCGTGGGGCAAGAGTTTTGTGACAGGGCCAAACCTGCATGAATAAACCATGTGTGGACACTGCAATCTCTCACCTTACTCCTCTCTGTGTGTCCCGACTAAACAGGTAAATATGATGACTCTGGCGGAGCACATCATTGAAGCTACGCCAGAGAGGATCAAAAGGGAGAACTTCACCCCTGCAGACAATGTGCCCTTAGACACATCGGGGGTCAGCAGCACCATGAACTGGCTGGCCAACTACCTGGGAGATGTAGAACAGCTGCCAAGCATCATACATCTACGGTAACATCCACTGTGGTGCCGGAAAGCATGCTGGAATGTCATTCTGCTGTGTTGTACACGACTCGTCCTCCCCATTGTGTTGGAAATTGTCCTTTTGTTGCTCCACGTCGTGCTGCTATTGTGCAAAAGTGCGATGTTCGGATGAAACGGACAAACTGCAAAATGGACTGATTTGATGAACATATTCACAGTGTTC
>JAUESE010000060.1:13772931-13783153 GCA_032274725.1 Malacoctenus triangulatus
CAAGAAACATTAAGTTTTTATAATGCTGATGTTAAAAGCACATTTGAATAAACAAACCAGACAACATTCAATTTATTTGCTACAAGAAAGCACGTCAAAGGTTTTGAATAATAATTCAACCTGTGGTTTAACTCAGTGGTACACTTTGATTAAGTAGACGTGCAAATTGTCAACTGCTCAAAAGAGCGAAATTGCACAGTTGGAAAAATACAATTATGCCAAATGGTAGCCTTACTTACAGAAATATGAGTATTACCTCCAGCTTCGGTTGAATGTGGTGACACAGTTGTGAAGGTATTTTAACAGATGTGCTTTTACATTCTGCACTCAGTGAAATCCTTTGAATTTGACTGGTGTTTGAGGCTCAAACGGCTGATTCTAGGCTCCAGTATCAGGAAGTCAAATTAAAGGTCAACTGTGAGTCATTCATTGGAACTCTGCTGTAGTTTTTGGTCTTAGAGGCACAAAGAAGCCGGGATTGTATTTCCAATGAGTTTTTATCAAACTGGAAAAATACTGCCACCTATTGGCCGTATAAGGAGACATCTGATAAATGAGTACCGGTATATATCATTTAAAACAAACAAAGTTCTGTGATCTCCAGAGATGTTTATTAGTTAATGTACACACTCAAAGTAACTGTACACACTGGGTGTAAGGACTGATGGTTGAAAGTCAGGAAGAGTGAGAGAAACGAGGCTGTTTTGTTGTGACACTGCTGGGTGAGGTTTGGCGTGCGGATGCGTTCCAGTGTGAACGGAGCGACGGCAACACGGACGGCCGTCAGCGCGTCTCAGTTCCTTCTGTTTCCGTGTTGTTTGATGAAGATCTTCGGCGCCGTCCATCCGTCCGGAGCCTTCTTCAGTCCGGCTCGCTTCCAGATCTTCTCCAAGTCCTCCTCGAATCGTTTCTGCAGAAGGAAAAACATCAAGATTTTGTCACGTCACGTGTCGATAGAAGCAAAAGAAAGATGGATATTTAATAGTCACAACACGTATCATGACAGGAACTTTTTTTGTTTTGTTTTAAGGTCCAGAAAGTGAAGCCTCACCTGTTTCTTCCTCCCCCGACTCTCCAGCACCCTCCTCTTCAAGAATTTTGTCCGTTTTTGTAGTTTCCTGTATTTGTGTCGATTCATCTTCCGCCGTCGGATCTCTAGAACATTCTTACACCTGAGGGGCGTCGCCGAGCCCTCCCCGTCCTCCATGACGGGCGCCGTGACGGGCGGCAGCACCTTCTCTTCCAGCAGCTCGACGTCCTCCCGCGGCTGGGCGGACTCCAGCAGCGGGGGGAGGGAGTACCGCAGCGAGAGCCAGCTCTCCAGAGGACTCACGGAGAGTTTGCGCGGCACCAGAGCCTCATCCAGTTCGGGCTCCAGCTGGATCCATCGCGGGGGGGATGTGTTGTCTGCTGCTGTGGAGTATTTTTTCAGTTGTGGTTGTAGTGAAGAGCAGCAAGCTGGAATTACAGGTTGTAGAAGACTGTTCAAAACTTCTCTGTGGGCTTGAAGTGGACCTTCAAGAAAAAGAGAGTGTTTTCAGTTTGAATCATCAAATTTGGGGAGGAATCAAAAATTGAGGAACGTACATTTATTTGGACTTACCAGTTACATTGCGTAACAAACCGAGACGATGGACAACCTTTGAGACAAACATTGTGAATGATCATCCAAATAAAACATGAGGAATCAGCTGACTGGTCCCCGGTTCTGTAGGAAAGTGAACAGAATACTTTGAATTAGCATTAAATCTCCAACCAAACCTCATCAGAAGGGAAGTAATAAAGTATCTTTGAAGAAACCAAAGATCGAATACTCTCTGTAACGTTGTAGCTTCCAGAGATGCCAACAAAACAGAATTACTTTGAATTCTTGTGAGATGAAAATAAAGTTTCTTATCTAAGTTTGTTGCAGGGGTGAGTTGTTAGCTGTTGGTGCATAGACCAGATATAACCTCAGTCTCGCTTCAGTTACAATCACATCATGTCAAAAATATTGTCTATTAAGATCGCTTTTGATCACAACAATATCGGGAGTGAGCAGTAAGGGGGCATGAATTATTGATAACTACTGTTTCTACTAACAGTCTGCTTCTATTCACTCTCACCACTTGGTGTCACTGCTGAATGGTGGATTAAACGAGAGTTCAAACATGAAGGCTAAATAAATAAGCAACAACGTTTACAAATTAAAACACAAAATCCTTTTTGGATATGCATAAGAGATTTTTTCCCCCCAAAACATAAAACGACACATAAACTCTTTCATAATCTTTTGACATCGCACACGCCGGCTCAATAAGTTCAGTAAATATTGACCAACAAACAGAAGTCCTTCAGACATGATCGAAACGCTAAAATTTAGGAAAATTTACTGATCGAAAGAACGCACCTGCAACAACATTAGCAACCAGAAAAAGGGCGAAAATTAACGTTATTTCCCGAGCCGGTAGCTGAAGCTACATGATGGAGACGCTAACTAGCATTGTAGCACAGCTTCACTGAGGTGAGAGTCGAGCTGACGCAAACGCACGTCGAGAGGAACGTTTCAGCAAGTTCTTCAATGACAACACGGGAAAAAAACTCAATCACAAACTTCACACTGACAACAGCAACTTACCTGTTTTTAATGTCACCTGGTTTACAATTCTCAATGTGACTTCAGAGGCCAACGTCCGGCCCGTGTCACAATAATTCCACACACTTCCGGTTTCTGGGTTCACTAAAAGGTTCCGCATAATAAAACTAAAAAACAGAGGAGTTTGATAGCATTAAACACTTCAACTCTTGACAGAAATGTATTGGCAGTGAAAATGACAAAAAATAATGTTGTTGTGAATCAACGTATGAATCATGAAATAAGAGTAGATTAGCAGAGCGCTCTTTGACAAGCAAAACAATGCAAGATAACAGTTTAAGTAAAATATGTTGGGCTGAATCTTCATAAGGAGCTGTTAGTGAGTTGAAGCTAATTTAGGTAGTTTTGGTACTTTATTCGTCATTTTGACCTGGGGATATTTTGTACTGTTTCTCATTAAGTGGGAAGAAGAAGATAAGGAAACAGTCATTTTTTTCATCATCCCTTATCTAGTTTCATCTCCCTGAATATTATGTAACATTCATAAATATTAATCAGGAAAGACAAGAGTTGTGTCCTGAGTTGGCTTGTCAGGACAAACCTTATAAAACATGATTTAGTTTCTGTGTCTCTGATCATCAGCAAGCAGCTTTCCTACTGTCAGCCTATGGGTGGTGTAGTCTATTTCATTTTAATCATTTCTTTTCGGCTTTAGCAAAAAAAAAAAAAAAAAAAGTTTATATGCAGTTTGTGACTAAAAATCCATGGTGCAAATTCGTTTGTAAACAATGATGAAAATTTTTGGCATTAAGTAAACATTAGTGAAAATAGCTGGAAAGAACAAGAGACTAGTGATATGTTATTCATATCAAAATAAAAGAGATTTCAACTTGGACTTTTTTTTTATCAAATTGAAATAAATAAGGAGGTGAAAAAGAAGGATTTACAAGTTTTACACACTTATTCAGTGCGACAAAGTAATTACAAATCCATGGATATATTTAACTAATCTCAACTCTTCATTGAGCAGTAGTTTCACCTACTACTGTTTCATTACTACTCTAATGTGCTTGTGCGTGCAGAAGCATTCGGAAATCCTTCAGAGTCCTAATTCAGTTTCTTCCCTCCTTTGACTCATTAAATTTGAATACTTTACTTCTTCCATGTGACACAGTTGCATAACCGGGGAATCCTCCGCTTTTAGATTGCTCCAGTTTTACATACTTGTGGGTTGCGGCAGCAAATCATTTATTCATGGGGCTTTTTCTCACTCTGTTTTCATTAGATGGTGGGGAAATGGAGCACCTAGAGTATATTTCACAGCAGGGATTTCACTACATAGCATATAAATATATATTTTTTTATATTTATGCAGAACGAAAAATATACAAGACAGAAAAAAAGAAGTTTATGCTCGTGCATGAACTTCTAATGACTTTCTCCTCTATGTGATGTGACAAAGCATGAGAGGACATGTGCAATGGAGTGTAAAGTTCTCAGGGCATTTATTTACAATAAAAACAACAAGAACAAAACATTCATTTTATTGTAATTCCTGCTGGCTGCTTATTATTTGCTTCATTAGCTATACTTACACCATCTGGTCATGACATAAGGCAACTGAAATGATCAGCAGGATGTACTGTGAGATTTTCCCTTTTACACAACAGTCTGAGTAGCTTTTCAAAATAACTTTATTCTATAAAAACTCTTTTGAAATAAACAACACAAATAGTTCACTTGGCAGTAATTTTAAGGTGTTGGTTAAGCTTGAAATCAATGCTCTGTGCATTATATACTCCAACAAGTATCTATTTACAAAATCAGTAGTTGAATTTGGAGTTTTTTCTTCTCACTTTAAAAGCAAATAAATATTCCTTCATCATGACGTGGTCGCAAAGTTACTGCACTTTGAGAGATCTGACCCCTGAAATATACAGAACATTACAGATGAGGACATTTATAACTCACGCCGAAGCAACACATACGACTTAAGCTTATGACGAGCTGCTGGACGTAGTCACCATGGAGAGGTACAGTATCACAGATGTACGCCATAAATGCCATTACAAACAGGAACCAAATCAATAAATAAAAACATGTATCAAAAAGAACACAATCAGTTGAGGACATGTTGCTGAGTCCAGTCAAACAAAAGAGGTAAATCACTCAGTGACTGATGTATCCAGCAGACCAGAAGTTCCCAACCATTGTTTTTTTTTTACACCCAACAGTCTGCCTTCTGATGTGACAGGATGTTGCAGTGGACACGATGATCTTTGACATTACAAAAGCAGAAGCCTTCAAAATAAAAGCACATGGCAGTTTGCCAGATCTGTTCCAGTTTCTTTAGTGTCTGATTCTGCAGGTTTCTCTTGACTGCCTTCAAGCAGGCAGAGCCTCGGGAGCAGAGACCAGGTCCTGGACTGCAGGTTGGGAATTACTGCAGGACCTGGATTTGGGAGGAGTTTGTTAGGCCCCAGTTTTTCTCGCTCCGTCCGTGAGCGGAAGGAAGAAGAGGGTGACAACGGAGGAGATGTGTTAGTCTGTTACGTCGATGTCATTGTTCTTCAGTCGGAGGACTGTTTACATTAGTGTCCTGGTCATGATCCTGAATATCAGCCATGCTGCACATCGATAAAGTCACACTGTAATGATAAGTACAATGTTAAAAACAGTAAACCGTTCTCTGGATGTTTTCCACACATCGACAAACAACACAAACAAGTAAAACTGCAGTGTTTCACTTTGAAATCTATTGTAGTTTTACTTTTTATCTAATGCTGCTGTCCCGTTATTGGCCCCAGAACATGATAAAAATAGATGGCAAAAAAAAACCTGGTGAACGATTTCCAATCCCCGAAAATACACAGCTGCAATTCCTGTGAACTTGTGTTGAGTTTAAATGTTAGTTTCTGCCTCTCTGTAGGTTTTATCGAGAAAATATTCACTTTAATGAGCATCAAGCGACACAACTCTCCATCACATTGGATCTTTTATAGAAAATACTCATTTTTGATGCTAAATATTTGGTATTGTATGAACGTTGGATGTTTTTATCGAGCCGTTGCCTGCGATGATTTGGTAAAACCATCAGGACAGCGATTTATTTTCTGTGTTGGCGCAACAGTCGATCTAATCATCTCAGCAGAGAGCACAATGGCACGGTCTTCACCTTGTATAGCCAGCACACCAAGGCTTCAACAAGACAACTAAGACAAAGTAACACCTCTCACAAGTAAAACAATGACATCTGCTGAAACAAAAAATGTGCACTTTCAAAATAAAGGTCAGGTCAAAAGAAAAAAAAACAGGCAACAGATGTGTGAACAGGCAAAGAGAGCTGAAGGAAACAACACTGTGCAAAAGCTGCCCCCACCCAACCCCCATTTTTTGTGCGTCATCCGCTTCAGTGTCCACCAGGCTTGTGGATATGCTGCAGTCTGGCTGCACTGAGCATCACACTGCCCAGGCCCCATCTACTTTCTCACTCCTTCATCTTCCTCATCATCTTCCTCCATCTCCTCACTGGTCATGACGAACGCCTGCTCTTGTCTCATCTCCCCCGAGGGATAGTGACTTATGGGAATGCTGTTGACGTAGCAGAGACGGCTGATTAAAACACAAACATGAGGAAAATGTTCTGACTTTGGGGATCACAAGACAAATATAAACTTTAGGCGACAGTTTGATTGCTCCGGTTGGATTATCTGTGAAACCAGAGAGAGCGAAGCAAGAAGTCTAACCTGAAGATGGAGATTCAGGATGCAACCAGGTAGTCGGAGCTAACAGTTCTGCAGAGATGCACAACAGCAGCAAATAAAAAAAAAACAGACAACAGAACAATTCTTCAGCAGCGGCACACAGGCAACTGAACAACAGTACGGCAGCACTGCAGCACCTTTACGAAGGTAATCGTAGAGTATAACATGCCTCAATCTTTCAGGGAGATTTTAAAGAACAGAATGAAACATCTGCAGATATCCAGAGGTTCAACAGTGCGATTCAAATCATGCTGACTCACTGAAGAGGACTGATGATCGTGCGATCGCTCCTGTTTGATTCGAACGTCTGTCACCTTCCCCCGATCTGGCTTTCCCGACCCTGAAGGAGAGATTACGATTCAGTTGATGAAAGGTAAATACAAACTGCGTTTCTATAGTTCCTCTCCACCCTTTTCTCCACTGACGTGTCTCATTATTTTCCCTGGATTTCTATCATGATACCTGAACGCCTCCTCTCACCTGGAGAGCTGCCCCGGCTGGTGGTGCTGGTGCTGCTGATGCTGTCCTCCAACCAAGTGCTGTAGGTGAGGGAGTCCCGCTTGTGTGGTGTTCCAGCAGATGAGAGACTTTCCTGAGGGAGGGGGGCACCGAGGGAAGAGGTCAAAAGGTCAGCTTAATAAACAAACAGCAGCCGATGTGACAGTACGTGATGCTTCATATACAGCCGTGCCCCCCTCCCCCCCTTCGCTGCACAGTGCTGTGTATCACCACTCACCATGCCCGTGTCGTAGTCCTCGGTGGCCTCCGTCTCGTTCTCCTCCACCACGCTGGCGAAGCTGCTGGCGTTGGAGGACGAGCGGGAAAGGTCGTGACCCTCAGGGATGGATGGAGCTCTGCCAACGAGATAAGAACTACACTTTGGGTCAAACAACCTCCACAACGGCCATTTATCTCCATCAGCCTCCAACTACACAGGAGCTCAACCATATTGTTCATCTTTTGTACTGAGTTCTATTGAATCATGTGTCGTGTATGTTACTTTGATGCTTCTATGGCTGCTGTGCATTCTTATATTGAGTTATCAGTTGGTATATAATCTGTTTAGGACCTAATCAATATATAAATCCACTTTTACTTTCAGTTTGGGATGATTTCCAGATCCTTTTTAATGATAATCGGACTGGATTGATGAGCACACGCCTGTCCAATAAATGCATAAATGGCACTGACAACCTCTTGTCATATTATACTGATATGTCGATTAAACACACCTGTTCTTGGCAGTTGTGAGCACCTCAGGAGAGCTCTGATTGGACGAGTTGTCAGATTTGGGGTCTTGGGAGACATGGCCGCTATCAGGGGTCTTCTGGGTGTTGGGGGAGTTTTCCCTGCTGCTAAACGAGACAAAGAACACACTGAATCGAAATAAAGTCCAACACCAACTGAGGTGAAGGTATAAAAGATGGAACGTATACATGTTGCACAGATGTTTACCTCTTTTCATGGACTTCTTGGATGTTTTCTATGCCGATGGCGCTGCTTCGCCTGGAGCTGAACGGCCCAGATTTTTTCCTCGTGGGGCTTTTTCCAGGTATTATCAAAGACTGGCAGGACGAGAACAAGCAGAGCATTCAAAACACACGTGGTATAACTCAGTGAAACGTGTACGGGTTGTTTTACCATCCTATCATTCATGCTCATATTTTCCTGCTTCTTCAGTCGGAAAAAAAAAAAAAAGCTACTCAAAAATACGTCATCGTGAATTATCGGGCTGAAGACTGACACTGCTCCCGTTAAGAGAAGAGGAAAAAGTTTTTTAAAAAAATGTTAAAATATGCACTTAGCAGCTTAATGACGAGCCCTGGTGGGGATCTTTCAGCCGGAGCAGAGCACACTAAGCGGGAGATGAAAGATGGAGGTTTAAAGGCTGAACAGCCCACCACTAAATATGCTTTCTCAGCAACTGCTTTGTTCACTCAATCTCCCTTTTAAAGCTCTCAGAGTGAAGAAAGCCTTTCATTTAATGTGGCTTCAAAGAGCAGCTTTCTCCCTCTTAATTTCTCTGTCTGCTGCTCATTAAATCATCAATATTCATCCTTTTTTTTTAGAGGATTGAGCATCATTGAATTACAATATATTGCAGTCATAAGAATGACTGCAGGTGAACACATGCTGCAGTAGAGCAGATAAGACCGAGAAGAACAGAGGAGATTCTACAGTGTGAGCCAGAAGTCAAACATGGCAACTCAATCTATGACCATAGTGATGAATTCAGTAATAAATGTGTAGAAAAAGACGTGTATGTAACAATGTATTATTCAATCATTGCTGTGGCTGTTAAATATACAACAGTTCTGGACAAAAGTATCCACACACTGGCCATTATGGGGACATTATATTAACGTCGTATTCTAACACTCACACTCTAACTAGAATGAGCAGTGAAGCACAGCTGTATCCCCGGACTGATGACGTAACATGACGAGACCCTACGCCACCTGATGTGCTTCCTGACACTATATATCTATAGTAGATAGTATAGTATACTGATGCTCTGTCTTGTAGCTACTTTCCTGCTTGTTGAAATGCTTTCCAAAAGGTTTAAGTGAGAATTTGTGCCCTTTGATTCTGTAAAGGTTTCATTAGATGAGGAGCAAATGATGAGCTTGAAGAAGTGGATCTTTCTCCGGCTCCAGGTCATCTTAAAAATGCTCGATGGATCTCAAACTCTGCTGTTTCCAAGTCAGTTCACCCGGTCTGGGTTTGGTGGATGCACAGACATACTGATGGTACGGGTCTGTTTCACTGGTTGGACTCTGAATGCATCAGCATACACAGATATTTAAGGCGATACTGTGCTTCTAAACTGATTGGGAAGTTCCCTGTCCTTTTCAGCATGACGCACACACGTGCCCAACCAATAAAAGCACAGTTTGGTGACTTCCCTGTGGAAGAACTCAACTAGATCGCACACAGACCCGGCTTCAGTCCCACCGAGCATCTTTGGGATGAACTGGAACTAAATTTGGGAGCCAGGCTTTCTCATCCAACGTCATTGCATGAGCTCATAAATCCTCAACAAAATGACTGGGCACAAATTCCCACAGAAAGACTCCAAAATCTTGTGCAAAGCCTCCCAAGACGATGACAAGCTGCAAAAAGCGGACTAACTCCCTAAAAACAGCGTTTGTGTTTGACTACATGCGCTTACGACTGTTCCCTGTCAACACAAGTCCTGTCAGTATCATGTTCAGGTGTTTGGATACATTTGGCCAGAATGTGTACGTGTCACACAGACTGCAGACTTTAACAAGTACACATTGGAGAGCTGAGGTGTGTGAACGAATGTGTTTGGCTGTGATGCAGAAGAAACATGCAGACAAAGACAAAGACGGGAAAGCGAGTCGTTAGAGAGAGTAGTTAGAATTGGACATGAACCTCTTCTACTGTTCCTATCCCTATGGCACTGCCTCGGCGTCCATATTTACTGGGACTTTTGCCTGGGACAAGCAATGACTGAGGCACACAGGAGGAGAAGAAACAGAAAGAAGAGGGAGGGGAAGGGGTGTAAAGAGAGAGAGAGAGAAAGAGAGAGAGAGAGAAGGGATGAGAGAGTGGTTATGGACAAATGACACAAGAAAGACGGGGAAGGGGGGGGAGGGAAGGAAGAAAAAAAAACATGAGATACAAATATATATATGAGAATCCATGCGATAAGTCATGTCGTTCAAACCAAATACGAAGCATGTGTTAACTGGAAGAAGAAGGGCAGACATTATGGCTCCGTGGGTGCAACAGAGGCAGCTGAATGAGGGAGAAAAAATGATAAATCAGTCATGGGAGCCGTATGCCTGTGAGAGAGAAGATGAGATATAAAAAAAAAACAGCAGAAGAGGACATAAAGCATGTTATAAATTAGGAA
>JAUESE010000060.1:13812627-13827587 GCA_032274725.1 Malacoctenus triangulatus
GCTGTTTTGCCTGTTAATGAGCAAACGTCCTAAAAACAAAACCCAGCATGTCTAATACTACAACACGATTACTAACAAAACTGGCAAAGACTCGCTTCAGTCCAATCAAGTGGAAACTCCTCCTCACCCTTTAAATGTACAATCCAAAAACTCAATCAAACTTGGTCCACGATGTCTGTCTCGTCAAAAATCTCAGCCTAAGCAGCAATACAATGGATCTTCTGTTCTGTTTCAAGCCGACAAAACGAGGTTATACCAATTTGCCTGTGGTATTGCATTTGTGGGCTGTGAGTCACATTTGCACATTCAAATCAAAAAACAAAGTGTGTCCTGCTTGGTTTTTTTTCATTTAAAGAGCACCGACCTTCAGAGTCATGTATACAGACCTTGATATATTTTTTAAAGCTTGCACATTAATATTACAAAAATGACCGAACTTTGAAATAACGACGATATGCCAAATGCTCAAGTTTAAAGCTTTCCTGAATACTCAGTTGACAAAAAGCTGAGGTCAAGTTGAAGACTTTGCAACACAAATGCAGCCGAGAGAGGACTTCCTGCTCAGTATGTCTCAGCTAACCTCATCTTTCAGGCATCGAGTCTCTCTGCTAGGTACTTCTAACTAGTTGCCATAGAAACAAACATCAGCGGGGGATGAAGCGGGCTCAAGGCGGCTCTCGGACACCCGAGGCACCGCCGTGTCAGCGCTGAGAACTACTTAATTCAACTTAATCTGACTACAGTTGGCTTCCTCCTTCCTCAGCTGAACTTTTTAAACATCTTTACCACTTCAGAAATTAGCTGAGCCTCGTCGTACATCCCGAGTCAGCAGCACCGCTCGCGGCAAGTAGGTCACCAGACAGGGCTGAGGAGTCGGCCCAGAGGAAATCCAGCTTAACGCAAACAAGTTTGTTGTTCAGCTACAAATCTGCTGTGGTAACATGTTTCTGCCGCACTAATTCTATATCTGACATATAAGAAGCGCCGTGACTTTAACATAATCCAGACAGAGAGGGACATATGTGCACGCAAATTTGGGCTGGGAGTCTTCCCTGAGCATCTGATGATTTGCTGAACTCTCAGTTCAAACTGCAGGGGAGTGAACTCAATATCATGCAGAAATTACTCTCAAACATCAATACTGTGTTTTTGCAAAAAGGTCAGTGCCGTTAGTCTCCATCTTATAATACAAACGAGCCATTTATTTCGTCTAATACAGTAAAAATAATGGATGAGCTCCCTAAAACGCAGCTTGCAGAGCAATTTTGCTATTTCCCTCTCGCCGCTTTGAATTTGGTGGAGTTCCACCGTTACACCCAGTTCAACCTGCGGGAGAGAAGCCCAGCCAAAGTGTACCGGACTGTAAGCAATCAGAGCCGAGGCAGAAAGCTCACATGTCTTACTCTGCGTCCATACATGAAGGTACACAGCTCGGTTTGAGTTTGTGAGAACTCTGAACATCACAATGAATTATGGAAAATTCCTTCAAAAATCCAGCCACCTTCTTTCCCCCTCCCCCAACAGGAAAACACAAACAACTGCTAGTCTTAGCATTATCCAAAGTTGTCATCTTCACTGAGTGGCAGCTTTGTTACTATTTTACTGAACTCTTTTTTACTGGTGGAGAAAAACTAACCTAACAGTTTGAATGCGATCATTTCTGCAGGTCTTTAAATCAGACACAAGATCTTTTTCAAAGTGAATTTTTGACCTGCCTTGAAAGCAAATTGTATTCTGTCTTTTTGAAACATTTTACTGAAATCAAAAGATGTCAGCCTGCCTGTGGTGTGACAGACAGAGAATAAAGACAGACCGCCACGGTCAGTGGAGTCATTTCCTCATGAAAATGTATTTCAAAGGCACTTCAACAAATTTTATTAGTCTGGACTTAAGTGGTGAGCTGAATAAATTACTTGAGACTCAATCAGGCAAAAAGATGGAAAGTGGATGGATTCAGGATGTGAGCACTCTGAATGAGGGCTCTCACTTATCCTGCTCCATACATCGTAATATCGAAATTTTATTCTAAAAACGGCACACAAACAGATGCCCACAATATGCATATATTATGGTTATACATTACATTCGGGTTAGTGATAAGAAACACTGCCAGACAATAGTGAATGTGCACAGAGCTTCTGCATTGCACTGTTTCTGTGCCTTGCGGGGGCTGAATGAGCCCATTCACAGAGAAATAAGTGTAAAGCAGCTGAATGTCCTCATTTAGCAACACTACAGTAAGATACAGTGTATGAAAGCACACACATTGGTACCACAGCTTTACTGGCTGCGGGGTACAGCAATATTTATCTCATATCACTAAAAAGAAGTCCTGAGAACAAGCAAGTAAGTGTACTTTTATTTTGACAATCCAGTGGTAATCTTATGTAGTTTTTCTGTCGATCCAAACAAAAAGGCATTTTCAAACCCTAGTGGATCACACATACTTACACTGTGGTGTGGTGTATCTTATCACTGTCAGTTCTATTTCACTGGCATCCTAGGGGGACATCAAGCTGATAATATGATAACTATCACGGTAATGTGACACGGTAACATGACACAGTAACGTATGCGGTGCCCTGCAGCCACCCTGAGGAAGGCTTAGTTCAAATTTCTGAAGTTTTGCTTGTCAAATGTGGGAGTTTCAGACGCTTCCAGTGTCAGCGACTGACTGAAACTGCAGTCAGCATCATGTCCATGCTTCTAAATGACTGCCTAACCAATTCATTAACCATCCAACTCACCAACCAACAAATAACCCAACCAACAAGCTCACCGACCATCCAACAAACCAACTCTCCAATCAAACTCCAAACTAACTTAGTGAACTAGCCAAGAACCAACAAGCCAACAAAGTCTCTAAAAAACTAACTCACAGAACTCGTCACAAACCAATTAACTCACAAACCAAACTCACCAATTGATTAACTTACTTCACTCGCTGTCCAACCAACCAATAAAAGCTTTGAAATCCACAGAAATGAACGGAACAATTATTATATTTACTGCTAATTGGAAATCTTTTTTAGTTCCACATGCCTCTTTGCATCAGTCAGCCAATTCTGTAAAAGTATGTAATTTTTTGGACAGTTAAAGAAGTGAAGTTGCCCTAAAAATGTTTCATTACAGCATCTGTCTGGCAGGTCCTGTATATGAATGTATAAAGGACTTAAAAGGCTAACTTGGAAAAAGAAAAGTTACAGATTGTCAGCCCCACGAGCATTAGATAATTAACTGCAGCTCAGACAGTGCCTTCTTATCCATTATTCTCCAAGGATGGCTCGCCATTGTGGATGTGAATGTCAGTGTAAATATGCAAGGTGAAGCGAGCGAGGAGGCTCTGAAGAGCCCTCTGGTTGCCCTGCGTCCCCTGTTTGTTTTGCCGCTGCCCTTGAAGGGCTACCTGAATGGCCTCCTGTGCTCAAGTAGCGCTGCCTTGCAGCGTAATCATCTTTTGTCATGTAAACATTTGCTTTTGTCAAACAGAATGACCCAGCCTGTGTTGTTCGCCACAAAACAAAATGCAATAACAAGCCTTGGACAATAGATCATTAAGAATCCAGAGAGGAGACTTTGTTTTTTCTTTCCAAACACAAGGTCACTGAATAAAAACTGATCAAACCGAGTTTTTACTTCTTTAGAACAGAAATGCATGACTCCAGGTTGTCATGGACCTGTGGGACTATACATTGTTATGCAAGTTCGCTTATTACATTGTGGACGTTGAAGCTCAAAACCAGAAATTACACAAAACTTTATTTATTTATCCTAAAGACTGAGTTAGGTTTGAGTGAAAATGAAAAAGAGAAAGTCACTGTTCGTGTTTACTTGAAAAAGGAACATTTTTCCAATCAGATGACCAGCGAGTGCCACCTAACAACTGAAGCCTGCTGGGATTTCAAAACAATGTCCTTCTCTCCACTGGCTTGTTTTGGAACGGGACGGGCGAGCATTCCTTCAGTCTTTCTATAGGACTCCGCAACATACAGCATCATTGTTCAGGCTGCCTGGAGGCCTCGTCGCTGAGGTCACTGGGAAAGTGTCGAGTTCATTTAACAGGTCACAGCTTTGTGTTTATTTCTCGATTTTAAAGAGGGGAAACAGAAATATGTCGCTACGGCATGTCTCATGTGATGAGCCGACGTTCAAGTCCAGTAAACTGTTTTGGAAGTAGAACAAATAATAGCAGTACAAGGATCTGAAAGTAAATGTTGCAACATCATGGTACCAGTTGACTCAGAACTCAGCAGCCAAATCACATTAATAAGGAAAATATTGCTTAGCTGTCATAATGAAAAAAGAGGTCATAGCAAAGAGAAAACTTTATATAAACATTACACAAAGGAGGGGGGGGGCTGTTTTTTTTCAGACACGCTGCAATCGATGCAAACGGATCTGGAGAGAGAAGAAGGGCTGCATTCCTCTCGGTGAATGGATGTGAAGGGACAGAGTTTATTATGGATCATTCGCTGATGTAAGCAGTCAGATTGACCTATCAAATGCCAGGTGCTACTGTGTTCAGCGCTGCGGCTAAACAGAAAAATAAATTGTTTCCTTTATAGGCAAAGTAGATCCGCTGGCCTTGCTGTTTCCAATCAACGGTTCCACAAAGCAAAACAATGAATCTCTTTAAACACACAGACACAACTGGAGCTCCTCATGGCAGACTGTTGCTGTGAACTATTGTTCCTGTATTTCTCCACTTATCTTGAATTATATGTTTGCATGATGACAACATTCACATCCGTCTGGGCTCAGTCGAGCTTCCAAGTCAGTGGCTCAAAAACTGAAGGGGTTCATTTGTTTCATTTTGTAGCACCTGGGAAACAGGTGGAGGGGGGGGGCGGTCACGTGTTCTTCACAAGGCTCTAACATGAAGTACTTTAGTTACATAGTTTAACCCGAAAAGTCAACTGCAACAAAGGTTGGCTTTTCTTTGTGAGATGAAGCTGAAACTTGACAGTTAGCATTGTATGACTCCTCACTCATCAATCAAATAAACTAACTAAAATATCTGAGAAAACTCCGATCAAACCAGACATCTCACCTTTGTTTATATTTCTGAAGTGAATCATCATCACCATCTTTTTTTTTTCCTGAGTGATGTACAGCTTTGCTGTGCTCACAACTGTCCCCAGAGGCCAGAAGGAGAGCAACACCTCATGGTGCTTGACAGGTTGTGAGACACAACAGTTGTGATTTAATGTCATGGCCACAGTGAGCCACAGTGCAGCAGTTCAACACTCAACAACAAACGTCAAGAAAAACCGGCACTGGGGAGGAGAATTACACAGCACCGAGATTATTTTCAAATGTGAAGCACGTCAAGATTCACCACATGACTCAAGAAAAGCAGCGCCAACCTTTATTTATTTTACACAATGGAACACTTTCAGACACATGTGATAAGAACGAGGTAACACGATGTTGTAGTTCATCATCTGACTCTTTTGGCACCTGCACTTGCAACAGATTAACCAAAAATAAACCACAACTTGTTCCTTTGAATATAACTTCCTACTTCTGTCATATATGTGACTAAACTGCAGATGAAACACAAAAGAATATAGTTTTTCTTATTTGGGGAGGTTATTTAAAACCTGCACAAATGACATAAGGCTCTAAAATAGTATTTTATTGCTTCTGTACGCGCCCCCCCTCCACGTCTCTGACTCCACCTGGCCGGCAGCCCACTCCCACTAATGCTACTGCTGTCACCACAACACAAGAAGTGCTGCGCAGGTCAGCCTGGTTCAAACCGTCTGCGCTGGCTCTGAGTTAATGGTGTATTTCTGGACTTTCCTGAGTTTACATTCAACACACACGTTCAGCGTCGAGCACGCAGCTGCACGCGGCCACCTGTTCACCTTGTGACCGTTAAAGCCAGCCTCTGCTGACTGGGTGTCTGCTGCTTCACATGAACACACAAGTGGGCAGTGACGACACTTATCTACGCACTTCATATCTCTACAACAGTAAACCTCTCCGGACAGGCATGGAAAGATCTTCGTCTCACACACAATGGGAACAAAAGCATGCCACACACATACAAAACACATAAAACACGCCCACACTCAGTTACAAACTATGAGGGGACATTTTTTTCAGGTGTGCAGCTTTCGCATGTGCACTTTCCTGTCACTTGAAACTGGCATGCGCCTCTCCTTGGCTTGTGATTGCAGCTTATCTTGTTTACATTGATACGCCCCGATACTTCACCCTCCATCTGATACCTCATCATGGAGTGAGCAGAGCAGGAGCCTCTGTGACTGAACCAAGCAGCAACAGCAGAATTATTTCAGGAGCAGTTCATGATGGAAAACTACAAAAATAGCATGCAGGGCATTTAGAACAAAGGCTGTTTTGATATGAATGATGCCGTTTCAGTGCACAAACATGCAGCCACAGATGCAGACAGAGAATCTGCACTGTCATCAAACCAGATGCCAGAAGCAGACACACACACACACGCGTTCACAAATTAACAAAAATAGACAGTGTGACAGATTGGCTGATCTTCAAATTAATAAGAGAGTCAATCTTACCCTCCATAGGCTCCAAAAGTGAAACTCCTCTTTCTATGCGGCATCGCGGCTAATGGACAGCGGCGAGTCAGTCAACTCAGAGCTGAATGGAGCCAGCACTTGTGTCACTTACGCTGACTGAGCATGTGTGTATGTGTCAGCGCGCGCGTGTGTGTGTATGTGTGTGTGTGTCTGTTTGTATGCTCTGCCTGCCGTCTGAGTTCCACTCCCCCAGCCCGGACTAACGTGCCCTGCCTCTTCCTTGCTCACACGCCTCCTTCACAAACAGGGGAGAATCGGCAAGAGGATGAGGGAGGACGGGGGAGGGGGGGGGGAGTAGAGGAGGGGGGAGTAGGGGAGGGGGAGGGGGCTGCTGACCATGCCAGTCTCCCAGGGAACCAGGGGTTTGGAGGCACTCTTTCTCACGACGTGTATTCCCCTTTTTCTCACTCATCAGAAGCGCTGCCAGGTACACGACACTGACACAAGTCCATTGTTGGTCACCTGATCATGTGATATTGTACATACAAAAAAAGGCTAAAAACACAGGGGGGGGGGGGGGTCTTGGCATTGTGGGTGTTTGCTAAGAACAAGTCTGGTAACACTTGTTCTCCCTCTCACTGTCAGTCGAAGACAGCTGGTCAAACAAGCTGTAGACATCAGACAAATAGTTCTTCATTCTTCAGAGGAGACCTAATCACCGGGTGAGCAGCTCGGCTCCTGCGAACTGTATCTCGTGGCCCCCCAAACAAGTTTCTAATCAGTCCATTCATCTTCCTCCCGCCTGATTCTTTCCTTTGTGAGCCTGTGACTTGTGGTATGCACGCCAACGGAGGGTTAATGTAGCGCAGAGTCGCTCTGCATCGCCATTAGCGGCGCTGATTAAATGGAGTCCCTGTCTGGACGTAGCGGCTCTCCTTTAGCAGGCTGTTGAGTCTCATAAACTGGCAGCAGTGACAACGGTGCATTAATGCTGCCATGGATTATTGAATAAAGAAGGATTGCAGTCCCGAGCCTCAGCCAGCCATCAGACAGACGTTCACTTCCGAAGCACTTGCACCCATGTTGGTATGAATCAGACTCCTGTTATCATGGCCAACGCGTAACAGATGCAGATGCATTTACATGGGGGAGAGCAATCTCTGAAGCTGGCAATGGTGAAATGAACCCTAAATCATGAATAAATGAAAAATCTCTCTGCTATTTCCCGAAGGAGCGATGATGTCCTCATCAAATTAACAACAAAGAACGGATAGTAACCCAGCAGACGACCACTTCATTAATCAATGGGCCCACAAAACTAGCACAATCATGCTGATAAGCAATGACATCATCTCTCCACAATTACATCATCCTTTTTCTCGGGGACTGCAGCTTTCCTCCAAATATTTCAGGGCTTGGCTGACTTTGCTGGTAATGGACTTCTCTGACTTTGTGTCCCCGCCATGCGGTCGTTCATCTAACCAGACACATACTTGGCTACCAGACGCTGCACTACCTGTGCTAACTATTGATCCCATTGACAGTTTGGCAGTTTCTGTGAGGATCGTGGCTCTGGTTGGTGTCTGGTGTGTTCGTCGCTTTTTGAGGAGACTGAAAAAACACACACAAAGAAATTGAGGTGATGGATTGAGATTGAGTTGTGTCGACTTCTGTTTGGACAAAAAATGATGCCTCAATTTTCCCTCTAGCGCCACCATGGGGCTGGTGACTGTGTTTTTTTCAAATGTATTTGTGTTCCATTAACTCTAACATATAATCTGTTGAATTAACAATTAGCACTGTGGTTATTTGGCAGTAACATTGCTGTATATGAAAGAACTGTTCACAAACTGGTAATAACCCTTTATCATGATTCGCATGTTAAAAATGCTGGATTTGTGATGAAAATGAGCAATTTTTGTGAGTAATTTTCCCACTTTTAAACAGAAAGCTCTCTCAGAAATCCTCTCATTTAATGATAAAGTGTTACACAGAGACAAATAAATCAGAAGAAAGGGGGAGCTGGGGAGATACATCAGTCGTTGGTGGCTCCTGTATTGATACATTTGCTTGATGTAGTATAATTATGTGTTGCAACATGGAAGCTAGTCTTTGACCGAACTGTCGGCTCATTAAGATGAACAAAAAAAAAAATCGCTCTGCTTCATGTTTCAGCCGCAGCTTGACTTCATTTAAGTGGCACTCTATTGATTCAGCGCACCAGTCTTGGTGCTACCTTCAGTCCTGTCTGCTTTTCTGACAATTCAATTAAGTAAAGCAGCTGTGGCCGTGCGTGTGTGTGTGCGTATGTGTGTGCGTGTGCGTGCGTGTGTGTGTGTGTGTGTGTGTGTGTGTGTGTGTGAGAGGTGTTTGAGTGGATAGAGGCCAGGCTACAGCCTTTTAATCACATCACCTCAGAGAAAACAGGGCACAGCTCCGGCTCCTCTTTTGTCTTGAAGGAAATGGACGGGCAGGAAGACTGGCAGGAAGACTCTCGAGAGGACAACAAACGGAGATCCCCAGGCGACAGCCGTGTCATTGTACCACTGCAGACGCCACTGCAACATCAACAAAAGCTGTCAAGTTCACAAGCCAGTGAAAAACCCACTATCTCCTCCAGTGCAAATTCTAACGAGGGTCTCGCTTACAAAGCTGCTAAATGCTGCTGTTCACCAGCAACAAATTCATCGGTAATGATCATTATTGCATAAATCATCACCGATGAACGTTGTGGCAGCAGGTGTAAATAAACGTGGGTTGTCTCCGCCCACTTGCAGTCTGTGAATGGGAAACTACAGCCGAGTGAGCTCAATAATTCAGCAGCCGTCTGGCTTGTGGAGAAGGGTGGAAGCAGCAGTGTGTCCAGGCCACGGCGGCGCGTGGGGTGTAAGACGAGTGACAAGTCGACGTATAGATCCTTCTTTCAGCTGCAGCCCTGCAGGACATTTGCTCGTTTAGAAACGTGCATTGTGTTGGCATAAAGAGAAGCCGATGCTGATTAGAAACGGGCGGCACGCGCAGAGGCTTTGGTGAAGGAGGAGGATTGTAATTTATCAGTTCAGTTATCATTGAAGCAAATTACATTTTTCTATATGTGGAGGTTTATTTGTATGAGGCTAGACCAGCATTGCACATCAATAATACGACAGAGAGCGACACTTTAAGGCCTAATGGAGGTGTTTTTGCAAATAATTACACTTATATGTACATTTTTGGGGTGAAAAGTATAATAAAATTGAAACTCAACAACATAACATCTGAAAAATATCATAATGAGGTTTTTCAGATTGAAGAAGGCGAACAGTGGCTCTCTTTATATGAGGCAGACTTCTACCCTAAGAACCAAGTGAGTGACCTCCCCCTGAAAAGAAGGAGGTCAATCATCCAACAATATTTATACTCTACCAAGAGTGAACAAACTGCCTGTGGCCACTGTATACATTGTAAATATTTTTCTGATACTTTACTCAACAAGGAGTACACAGATACCTGGGTATTTGGAGAGGCTGAGTTTGTGCCAGAGGGGGGAACCATACAAATATTTAAGGGGGGGTGGATATTCAAAGGGGGTTTGTGCTTTGAAGCAGGAGGATATAAGCTGGGACTTATCTCACTGAGTTGTTTCTTTTTCATTACACTTTTTTCTTCCAGCCTCAGAAGCTCGCGGAGTGAAAGTGTGCTTGCCGGTGCCGAGGCAGATGTAATTATTCAAAGCCATTTGTTATTTTTGGACACCTCAAATTACCTGTCACGTCAAACGAGACAAAAAAAAAGTCTAATATGTCTCTTCGCGTTACTTTTTTGTCACTTCAAAGAACCTGAGAAGACATTTATTCTTAGATTTAGTTTGTTGTTCGGCTCCCCCTTCTCACTTTTTTTTTTCCCTGCTGGGTTCCTAGACGCTCGCGGAGACGAGGCTGCTGGAAATAGCATGGTCGAAAAGAAGTTACAGTAAAGATTGGTGACTGTGAATGAGTGGATGAGCTCACTGAACCGTCGTCCTCCCGGGGGTCACGTGGCCCTCGGGCCCCTGGGAGCAGCTACAAACAGCCTCACGCACACATTGGACACACTGTGGCCTTTCATGGCGTCTGCGTTCGTGGGGCCAGGATGTTATGGTGGACGGGGCAGAAGAAAAGGGGTGTTGTTGCAATGTGCTCACATCATATGAGACCTATTTATTTCTAACTCTTTATGGGTCGGGATATATTTCTGAGTTTCCAGAAAAAAAAAAGACTGGCGCTACGTTATTGATTATATGCAAGTTTTTATTTTGCATGTTTCCACTAACAACTGGCATCATCCTTTATCTTCCAAGAAGCTACCACTACTATAACAATAGTGCAATTTCTATAGAGGACTGACCATGAAATCAATTAATCATGACAGTCAGTGCTCCTCATACGATCATAACCCAATAGAGGACGAGCATTACAGCGACTGGGACATGTCGCCCATTGATCTCGGCAGCACAGAAAAGATCCGTTTCAGTTCTAATGGATCCTCAGTGCCATGCTATCTCTCTGCTGTGTCCCAGGCAGCTCCATGATGGATGCTTCTCCGCCACTGAGTGGGACTTTGTCTTCATGCCAGGTGATCAATAGATGACTCGCCACAGCGGAGGCGGACTCGGTGCGACACCACTCAGCTTTAAGTCCCAGGGCTGCAGACGAAATGTCAGAAAGCTAAAGGGTAACTTTAAATCCCTTCGCTTTCCACTCTCGCCAAGCGCGGTGCACTTTATGGATTTCATTTCCACAATTGCAGAAAAGGAGCAATTTAATATTTGCTGCTTATGTATTCCTGAGATGTTTGCCCAGCAAAGGTCAATGGGAAAGGTGCTCAGGAAAATTGATATCTATATGTTGTGAGTAAGTTTAGGTTGGTCTACAGTCGCATGTGTTTTTTTCTGAATTCAAGGTGCTCATGGGAAGGCAAGAGTCACAGTGCCCTCTACTGGACACAGCCACATTACTTTCATCAAGTACATTGAGTTATCTTTCATGTCTGTTGTACTTCATAATGAGGGTTTGAGATTATGTAGACTATAACAATATGATGTTGCGATTCCACAATTTATGCAAGTCATGTTCAACCGCAACTTCGAATTCAACACAACCATTAACTGTATTTTTTTGTTCACCTTAATTGTCTAAATTACAACTAAATTTGATGAAAACGCAGCAAAATTTCAAACTGACTCAGACTGGTTCTTCACTGAAACTGAATACTGTTTATTCATGTCACTTTTCCACTCTTTTCTCTTGCTTCATTGATTTTTCTGTGATGCAGCTAAAGAATCTGTAGAGCTCACTGGAACTAACAGGCCTTGTTTGTTCGCTCTTAAAGGCTGTGCCAGGGTTTAAAATTTAAACCCAACAAACGGTATGGTGCAACACTTGGCAAACGCTAAGCGTTGATGTCATCGGAGATGCTTTTTTTTTTTAAATTATTCAACATAACTTTTTTTCCTTCCCTGCATGATTTATATGCGTCTTTCAAGCCAAACCAAATAAGAGAGGAGGGTCGGACTTTAAAAAGGAGGGCAATCCGACGGCCACAATGATTGTATTTGCAGAAATTCTGAAATCAAACACTTTCGAACATGTTGATGGAAAGTGTCTGTTTGTTGTGGTTTAAATTTAATCTAATCTTCAGTTTTGATAAGTTATTTCGGTCAGGAGTCGGTTATATGAGGTCAGAGCATCTAAATTGAAACAGGAGGCAGGAAACTTCTGCGTGTGTCACCGTGCGCTGTGGTTTGATAGAGAGCAGAGGGGTTGATGAATCAGGAAATGTGCTTTGTGCCCTGTAATAGACAACCTGTGAGTCATACCAGGCTAATCCATATCTGCAGTGCGGCGTCTTCCATGTTACCCCACAAGGTTGTCAAGAAAGCAATTTCTCTGCCGTCTTTCTTCGTGAAATAAAACTTCCCTACAGGGAGTTCGCACACAGTCTGGTGTGTGGGATCATTTCTCCTGTCATATAACTCCACCGATGCTGAAACAGGAACAAGTATTACATTACTGTACAGGACAGCGCAAAGTGCTCACCGTTATCTGTTGGTGAATTAAGAATAAACTTGAATTGCACGTTCATGAATATTCATCATGTTCAAGGTGGTGTTTTTTATTACGAAGGATGCATGGATGATAAATTGCATTTAAATTAAGAAGTACACACTAACATGACTTCAGTGTGACGTTACTGCAGTAACTAACTCTAGTACAGAGCTACACATAAAGTTTCTTCATATTCAAGAAGCAGCCAATAGCAGTTTGGAGCTAATAAAAGCGTAAAGTCTGATATATCTCTTGGAGGCAAAAAGACAGCAAACAAAAACAAACCCAATTCAAACACCTCCCGACAGCAGCCTTCAGTTTATGTAGTCGTATCAATAATTTATTCAGTCTGGCCTCTTGAAAGCAGCAAATTAGTTGATGAAACAAAACAAGGCAAAGAGAAGGTAAATGAATTGTTTGATGTCTTATCAGCTTTTTTTGAACAACAACTTGTCACTGCAGCAGATCTGCAACACATCATGCTCTTTTTCTACATTCTGCTTCAGTTAAAACCAGGTTGTTTTAGGTTATTAAAGTGCAGTTGTGACCAAAACCTGACTGAAAATCTTGAATGTATTTCTCCTTAGAGACAAGCAGATGTTTCCACTGAGCACAACACAGTGAGTCCAGCTGTTTTACCCAAATTAACCAAATATTTCGTTAAATATTGCTATAAAGCAATCACAGTTGACTTCTTCAACTCAAACGAAGGCTCCCTTCGCTGTACACTCGATATATGTCCAGTTTATCTTCAAACTCCATCATTTTGATGAAAGGGATGTTCCAGGCCATTTGTCTGTTTCCAATTTAACAGCAAAATTCCTTAAACTTCACAAATATGTGTGTGCCACTGATTTTTACCACTCGCTTCCTTTTCACAATTTGTGTAATGACTCACAAGTCTTCACAAGTCGTGTGAATCAAAGGATTATCTTCAGGTCTGTGCACAGAAAAGCTGCAGCCAACAGAAGGTTTGAGAAAGGATTGCCTTTAAATGGAGCCAACTGCGTTTCCAGTGTTAAATTGTCCTCCTGCTGTCTCCGTGCTCCGAGCGCCTGCCCAGAGGGGCTGTTCTTTTGCATTTATTGTTCGAGCCTGCCAGGATTCATTGATCTTTTATCCGACTGAGCCCTGATGCAATCTAAGTCCCAACAATGGCGCTGAAATGTCAACAGTGCTGTGTATAGTTAGCTCGCGTTGTGCTGAAAAATACTTCAATTAGTTGCTGTGAGGAGCAATAAATTGTTTACTGGCTGTGGCACCCGGAGCACAAGTTGTCAGTAATGGTCCCTGCGCAGGATCATTGCTTCCCCGGCCCTCCTATCAGGCAGGACGAAGGCAGCCGGGATGCATCTCCTCCCTGAGATGTACAGAAATCCATAAGCCAGCGAGCCAAAGACTCCGAGAAATGATGAGACACCTCTTTGAACGTTAATAAGAGCACAGACGTGAGGTATGCTCAGTGATTAGCCCCTGTATACTCGGGGAGGGTATTGAAAGTGCTGAATGGGAAGTGGTACAAAGGAAACTTGTGATGAAAATCAAGAATAAATATAGACGCCGCGCAGATACGGAAGAAGAGCGAGGGTGACTCATTCACAGCCCTTCAAAGAGACAGTACACTTTCTCTCTAATAAGCTGTTTGCGGCGGGCCAGATGACAGTCTCCTCCGAGTGGAGAATGCACATAAATGCAGTCTGCAGTTGAATTATTCAACAGGGGAGGAAAATTATGCATCTGATATCTAAAAAAAAAAAAAAAAAAAAGGTCTTCAAGTATTTACGTGATGCTTTAAATAATGTTTGTTTGGTCATGGCTGCTAGAGCTCCAGGATTGCTCTATAATTAAGTTCTCTGGTGGCAAAGTGCAGCACAGTGACTCCCAGCAAGAAAGAAGTACGACTCATTAATACAGAAACAATAAAAGTGCCATTGTGAATGAAATACATCTGTGTTTTTTCAACCATATCAGTCTCTTATTGTCTTTTTCTGAGCCACAGCAGCCCTGAAACTAACAAAAAATGGTTCAATAGAATATCAAACAGCAAACTATACGACTGGCTGTGGGGAGCATGCTGTGCACTAACAAAGACTTGAATGGCCGACAGTGCCAAGGGCGCGTCTAACATGTATGATGATGAAAGTGTGTCTCATGAGCAGGCAGTGGCCTCACATAAACCAGCATATAAATAATCTATGTGAAATCTGGTGAAAGCTCGCGTGGAAACCGACTCAAGATGCGAGAGAGAGGGAGAGAGAGAGAGAGAGAGAGAGAGAGCGAGAGAGAGAGAGACAGAGAGAGAGAGAGACAGAGAGAGAGAGAGAGAGACAGAGAGAGAGACAGAGAGAGAGACAGAGAGAGAGAGAGAGAGAGAGAGAGAGAGGAG
>JAUESE010000060.1:13846776-13860199 GCA_032274725.1 Malacoctenus triangulatus
TGACAACACAAGACTTGGTAAATTCAGTTTTCTTGCGTCAACGACGTGAATCTCCTCTGACTTTATTTTAAGGTCTCTCCCTGAGGTCACACATTCACTGCATCCTCTTCTTGCTCTGAACAAACAAGCAGATCTGCAGCTTATCAAACTAGTTCTGCCGGCTGGCCGCCTCTGATACAGCCTCCGCACGTCTCCGAAGGCGGGTCGCTGCGAAACAGCCGAACGGAAGAAAACCTGCTGCTCAAATATGTGACTGGCCTCACAGATTCATCCGCAGCAGATTAAGAGGCTCGATCGTCGCATCTTTCTGAGTCGTCGCCAAGAACTTCGGACTTTAATCTTTGTTGTGACTCGATCAGAGGTTAACCATTGAGTGATAGCGGTTTAACCATTTTATACAACTCATCTTCATTTAACTTATGGTCTTAAACGTTTGTTAGCTTGTGGATTTATGGTCTTATTTCATCTGCAGTGTTTTAACTCGAATTCTCACTTAGCAACAGGTTAAACGAGGTTATGTTTATTGAAATTTTCGCTGCCACACTTGGCTCTTCTTAGATGAGTTGTGACTGATAAAGCTGTTGAATCCACAGCGCAGGACTTCACACGGAATCGATTTGTGTTTGAAATGTGAAACAAGACTCTGCATCTTGTTTCATAAGCAACAGGAAGTGCAGTGACTGAATTTTTACCTTGAATATACATTTGTGGACATTTTAAATGACTTTACACTTTTAAATTCAGCACTGCACAAAGTAAATTTTTATGTTTACAGTCAGAATCTGTTTATAGACACTACATTAATGAATAATAATGTAAAAAATGTTTAGGAATATGAAGTTACTGTGAAGTTACAATCAGGGTAAAGTTTTGAGTCAGCAAGATATCATAAGATACTTTCTGTTAACCACAAGCTATTCCACACACACAAAAACACACCACACATGACAAATGTACAGTGTTGGCTTGTTTTAATTCTTCATGACAAAAGTGGATCACAGGTCAGTGGAAGGTCAACTTGCATACACATAAAAAGTTGAGGATGCAGAGTGTGTGTGCGTGTGTGCATGTTGTCTGGAGCGATTTACACAGAATGCAGACCACATAAATACAGTTAAAAATATTATACAACAATGGGAATTAAATTATACACACAGACATCTGCACAGAGTGAATTAAATAGATTGAGAAAATCCATTTACATCCTTCATTGTGATATTTTGGTGAAGTATTGTCACTTTTTTAGCCATAATGTGTTAACAGTAACGTTTTGTCATTGTAACAGCTCTTGAACACAGACAGGAGCTCAATGAGAGGCTGATGTCACATTATTCCTTCAGCAATGTTGTGAACAGCAAGTGAGAATATTTGACCAAAATGACGCAACATCTTCAGTGCTAACACTGCCCGACGAGTTTCCTCAGCAGCAATCAGAACAGACCTTCATGAAAAACAACATCACAACTATCACGGTGAATCGCCTTTGTTTAGAAAATAGGATGTCTAAGAATAGACGCAACCAAAACCAAGGCACTAAAAACAACATCAGCAGGACGTGGCTTCGTCGAGAAAACCAGTTTGGAACTGGGCAGTTGTGTTGAAAACGAGCTGCAGTCACTCCTCAATGTTTCCAAAATTGGAGCCAAAATTTATGAGGACGAGGCTCATCAGCTCACTGCAGATTGACAGTGATCTGGTTGAAATGATGCCAGTTGAGACGCTGCGTCAAACTGCTCTTTAAACATCGTCATGTCAGGATTTCTTAAGAGGACGTCTGCATTCACAAGCTCTGACAAGCAAAGGGACATTTGGGTTACAGTGCACTTAAAGATGACGCTCTCCTCTTACATGCACCCAAAAGTAAGATTGGAGCCGTCACTGTGCTAGTCGATCTCATGTACAGTGTAATGCTCTTAAAAGTATTAATAATTTCAAGTTTCTAAAAGCAGCAACTCGTAGCAGCATCTGCAAGCCTCATTAGCCGTCCAGACTGAAAACAATGGATGCTGCAGCCGCAGGAGAAGCAGCGTGACTGCTGCAGGTGACGCTAATTCACCGCGACATGCCGAATCTGGGAGCACACAAAAGCATGATGACAGTAAAATGTTTTAAAAAATACAAACAAACACACATGACATGATTATTGTCGATTAGCTGTTGGAAGCAGAAGCTGAGTGGTTACTGTTATCGCTGCGGTCAGAAGCAATGGACATGGAGCGTGTTAGTGACGGGAGGATCAAGCCATTTTTTCTGAGTGTTGAACTACTTGTGCCACTTTGCAATCTAAAAGGACTCCCAAAAAGCTGCTTATTATAAGAAAGGATATCTGCAGACACCCACAGTGCACTCAAAGTGAGCCTGAAGAGCAGCAGGAAGTATACAGGCACGGTCCTGACTTGGTCTGCATAGTTTGCAAAGTTGGATGCACATAAAAGATTTCCCAAATCATTTTTCTGAATGCTCGAGCGTTTGACCTGAGGCGCTGAACTTATGGCTGGCCTTTTTCCATATCAAATGGTGTGTTTACCCATCTCCAGTTAAAGGGTGTGGCTGACAGGCTTGCGTCAAAGAACCAGTGATGTCGTAGGATAGGGGGGGAGGGAGGGGGTCTCAAGACAACAGCAAGCTCTACGTTGAAGATAGTATTTCTGTTAGTAAGGCTGCATCGTTCTATAAAAATCAACTACCTGGAAGAGCTATTGCAGCTGATCTAATGGCTTTAACAATACCAAAAGACGCGAGACGGGCCTGACCAGGACAGGACAGGACAGGACAGGGGGCCGGGGTGTGCCGGCCTAAGGGCAAGACAGCGAGGGACGCACAGCTGCGAGAGAACAGATCATAGCCTTCGACCAGAGTCTGAGGAGAGTAGATACTGCACAGGGAAAAGCCTCTCGATCTGGAATAAATACTGTCAGGAGGTTCACCACAACACACTGCCTGAAACGAGACCAGATGGAGGTTGGAACCACTTTGGACAAGACACAAGTCAATGACTTCACAGATAGATGAGCAGCACATTTTGTCTCTTCATCCTTCTCCAGGCTGCATGCAGGTTTTCTCCACTCCGAGCAGAGAAGACCAAGCGTGTGGGATGAGAGAGATACTGGATATTTTTGTTTGTTTTTCACTTCTTTTTTTTTTTTTTTGTCAATCCATAGTTGTGGTGGGTAGAGTGGGGGAATGTAGCATCGTTATCTGGGATGGACAGGATGTCTCGGGTCAGGATAAGGAGGAGAGAGCCAGGGAGTCAACATGGAGACAGGTCCTTATGAAGAAGAGGGGTTTTGGAGTAATGGAAGGAGTGTTTCAGCGCTACAGAGACAGGGTGAGACAAAGACAAAAGAACAAATATTTAGTCCAACTTAAAACTTTACAAAAGTAAAAAAAAACATGAAGGTGAGCAAAAGGATTAACAGACCAAAACAGCATGTAAAGGATCAGCAGATTAGGGCTCATTAGGAAAAGTAACAAAATTCATCATCTATTAACAAAAGGTACCAAAAACGATAGCTTATTCATGTCTTCATAAAAGATTCTGTAACTTACTCGGTCCCTGTAAAACATGGTGATTAGGAAAGGAATCAATAAGGTACAAATGTGCAGGCAAGTTACTCGCGCCTGTTCATCGCCTGCGGGATGATTTGGAGTGCGAGCTGCGCGCCCTGGAGGACGAGGCCTGCGCTCGACTGTCTGAGCTCTTATTCACATTAGTGCTGAATTCCTCTGCGGTTCGACTCGTGGAGGCCGACATTCTGCGCCTCGACTCCCTACAGATTCCCGTCATCCTGTTCTTCCCGGGCGGGTTGTGAACGAGCGACGGAGGCGCGGCTGTCTGAGGCCCCGGAGACTTTGCGAGCGACTGCGAAGAGGCCGAGCCTGACTGGAAAGCGTTGCGGCATGCAGCTGCTGCTTGTGCGGCGTTAGGCCTGTGAGCCGACTGTTTTCGCCTCACAGAGACGTCCGAGGTTGTTTTCACATCAGGCTTTTGTTGATTTTCACCCCATGCTTCGGATGAGTTAGCATACACACGCAAAGCTTTAGCAGAGATTAGATTATCTGTTGGCGAAGTAAACACGGAGGACTTTAGCCTGCTGGACGAGGCAGGTACGACCCGCGTGGTGATGAACGTGTCCTGACGCGACGGCACCGAGGCTCTCTGAGGCGACGCGCCGGTTCTCGAGCTGCTGGCGTTGGTGTTGACTGTGAACTCGCTGCTCATGGAGCTGGTGGAGCTTTTGCGTGTCAAGGAATAGCCTTGACTGGAGTCTGTGCTAAGGGCGTCGCTGACGCTATGGCTCCTAATGAAGGTGGCGTCTCGAGGGAGAGCCTTGCCTTTGCGGGAGCGGCCGTTGGCCTGGTGGGGGCTGTCGGGACACGGAGTGTGAGGGGTTCTTACGGGGCTCGTGTGGAGACTTCGGGTTAGAGCTCGCAGGTGGTGAGTGGCCATGGCGGGAACGCTGCTGCCTAAGACCGGGCTGGCCCGCGGACTGCTCCTCATCGGGGGGCGGGCGGGGCTGCTTCGGGGGCTGCGAGGCGCCCGGCCTGCCTTGGTGGCGAGCTCTTTGGCCCGGGAGCGGCGCGGGCTGCTGTTCAAGCTGTGTGGAGACAGAGGGACCTCGAGGTCCTCCAGGCGCTGAGTGAGAGCCAGCTTCTGCTGGATGGCCATACGCAGCAGAGAATTCAGGGTCTTCTTCTCGTCCTCTGCGGCCGCGAGCTGCCGCTGCATCTCATCCAGCTGCGTGATATACTGGTCACACCTGAGAGACGCACACACAACGACAGAAGCAACATGCACCGGCAGGGATTAAGGTTAGAAGCCAAAGACACACAAAACATGCGTAACATGCCTTGTGTGTTCGATGCAAACTGAGTCACAGCGACAAGCTAAGATAACTATTGTTGGTCCAGGTTATTTTGGAGCATTTTCTAGTGAATGATTCAAAAATATATTACAAAATGGTAAATTTTTTGATGATGACTAAAGTTTTACCATCATTTTAATTTTGGACATCCAAAATATTGAGTGTTTACTGATGAAAACAAGCCTCAGTGTTGCTCAACTGCTTGTAAAAATATGTATTCAACTTCATAAAAATATTTATGCCAACAAACAGAGACTCAGGAAAAGAATGAAAGAATTGAAATAGATTATGAAAATTAAAATTGCTCTTCTGGTTACGATCAGTAGATCTGCAATTACTCCAGCTATCCACAAGATGGCATCACTACACTGAATGAGAGGAAAGATCTTTCTTCAGAGGGTTTAATCTTTAGCCTGGAACAGACACTTGCAATCCTTGATGACTGTCCGTTCTTCAATCCTTCTTAGAGATGATCAAATGCCAGCTCATATCTGTCTGGAACAGACTCAGACATGCTAATAATGTGTGAACAAGAACCATCTCTGCAACTTCGGCGACAACAAAGTGCGTTTTTCCTTCAGAGGCAGAAACAATTAGTTCACTCGAAACACAAAACCACTGCAAATCATTATCACTGCTGTGGGAAGAGATTACTGATTAGTGCGGTGAGTGTCGTGGTCAGTGAGTTTAACCCTTCGCACGCCCATGGTTCCATGCGTCTCCTGCAAACAGACTCCTCCTGCACTAAGGTGACCTGACTTGAAGGGACAAATCTGTCCCTGCCTCCTCCTCCCCCATCAGCACAGGGCAGAGCATGTGGTTCGTAATCTTCACGTGAACTCGTGGATTGTCCACAGGCGTAATAAGCACGGTAAGCTTATTACATGACCGATAGCAAAGGCTGGACCACAACAAGAGCACCATTGCTAAGCATGAGGAACACCAGCACTGAAACAGACAGAGCCAGAACTAAAACTCTGTGGTAAAAGCTCATTTAATGAAAATTAAAACATGGTTTTCTATCTTAACTGGCTGCAAATGCTTTTTCTCATGTGGTCCATAGTTCCTTTGAAAACACAAAGCGGAATTCTTACCGGCTGGCAAACATGACTCGCAGAGAGGAGAAGGTGGCGGCGTCCTCCTTCAGGGCTTTGAGCTCGTTCCTCAGTTTCATCATGGTCTCTGACACCATGCTCTTCTCCGTCTCATACTTAGTTTTCAAATTGGACAAGGCCAACTCTGCAGTCTGCAAGGAGCAAAACATTCACTTTTGAAGCAGCGTGGAAATAAATTTATATAATGTGCAATTTTAAAGCTTTACAAAATTTGTACTTGGTTATCTAATGCAAAATTCAAACATGTAATCACACTGACAGGCATCCATCACAATTACTGTTTATCTAAAGCAATGATGTCAACAAGCTCCATGTACGACAACACGTCCTCCGTTAAAGCTCAATCGTGTATCAGAGCTTAGAAAATCAATTCACCATCAATAGTCTGATAAGTTCGAGGCACCATCAGGCAGCTCCAACAGTGATTTGAGTCCCACTTGAAGCACTTTACTGTAACTCTATACGAGGCAGATTACCTTCGGAGTGTGTGCTTTTGCTTGAACGCTATATGTGTAATTGCACGTCCATGCATCAGGGGACTGACAGCTCGGGGAGTGAGCGAAGCAGGTCATGCAGTGCTTGAGGTACGAGCACACAAGAGGGGGGAGGAAGGAGGAGCTGAGGCTCCGAGGACTCCAACATCACAGTGAGCACAATGTGTAGGACCACGTGAGTCCCACAGACCGTCTAGACAAACTGTTAAGATAGGTCAACCATACTGCTTATGTCCAGATTATGTATGGATAATACATACGGCTCGCTGTCTTCACTTATCCGAGCAATTCATCTCATAAGGAACACTCTGATTGCCTGATGTCACACCATTATATCCGTGAAAAGATCATACGAGCTCACGATTCATTTACATTCTTCAGATATTAAAATCACAAACATCGGCATCGACCCTCTACAGAAGAGGTGCAAGTTTGAGCATCGGTGTTAAATACCAACATGATTTCTGAATAAATATCACAAGCTGGATAGTTGTGAATGTGCCAGTTATAATACAGTAAACTGCAGTCAGCCGGTTCACGTGCTTTAAATAAGCCGTTTCCACCCGCTGTGAGAAGCGAGCGTGCGGTGCTTCCTGCTTCCTGCTTCCTGTGTTTTACCTGCTTGTTTGCTTTGAGGACCGTCCTGAGAGTGGCGATCTGTTCCCTCTTGGTGCTGAGGAGAGACTTGAGCTTGAGGACTTCCTCCAGGAGGCTTTCAGCGTCCCGCTCCGACTCGCCGCTGCTGCTGAAACCCGAGTAAGGCATCGCACCCCTCTGACGACACAGGTCCACTGCAACCTGAGGAACAGCACGGACAGTCAAACTGAATTTATTAACTATTTAACTCAATTGTTTTCTTTTTGCTTTCTTGAATAAAGATCCAATGGAACCATATTCATATATTCACATTATATTGCTGCTCATTTAAAGCATTTAGTGTGGTCGGAGGTACAAACTAAACTTTGACCCCTGATAATCCAATCCATTCAAACCCATACGCACGTGTCAGAGCCCTTACCAGGCGTTGGATTTGTTCAGACAGCAGAGTAACTCAGCTACTTTACCGGTCTGAGCTTATGATTAAGTTCAGCGAAAAAAACAAGTGGATAAGGAGAGGCTTTCACTCCGCGCGAGAGCCTGGTTTCAACTGATAAAGTCACAATGAAGTCGTTTGGGAACCGGCACCAGCTAAAACCTTCAATTCACAAGGAGTTATAAAAGCAGTGCCCTCTTACCCGAAGATGTTTGATCTGACAGCGGATGACTGCGACCAAGTTGCTGACATTAGAGGGGTCCCTGAAATCCAGTGTGGGGGATCCAGGGCAGGTGGGGGAGTCTCCGCTGCTTCCTGCACTGTCCACCTCGCCCATAAACTGCAACGCAGCCGCTTTGGAGATGAACATGTCGTTGGCACGAGGCTTCTTCTGGGGGAAGACGCTGTGTGGTCGTCGTGTGCCGCCTGCCCCACCGCTCGCCCTGGCACCATCGCGGTAGTAGTCCAGGGTGACCCGCTTGGGCGTCAGGTTGTTGCACACACAGATGTGGTGGTAGAGGTTGGACAGCTCCTCGGAGAAAGCCAGCAGCTCTTCTTGAGCGACGCTCAGGTGGCCTTCAGAATCGCTCGCCACTTTCCGCGTGGCTCCGATCTCCTTCTCCAGGTCGCTGATGCGCTCTTGGTCTTGCTTGCTGGACTTGATGCACTGACGGATCTTGTCGGCCAGTTCCTGGGCCTCAGACCTCCAGCGGTCCTTCTCCTGCTTGTACCTCTGCTCCAGGGTGTTATAGCGTGTTCCTGCTTGGGACAGCTCATCACGCAGCTTCAAGAGCTCCTCGCTGGCTGATCGCATACGTGCCTCCAGGACCTCCTTGCTCTTTGTGTCCACTTCATAGTCAAAGATACCCTCGCCATTTTCTGCCTCATCGTCATCATCCCCCTTGTCATCAGCTTCCTGGTGGTGATGCTGACAGCTCTGTGCAGCTTCCAGCTGCTGGGTGAGAGAGCCAACCTTGTCTTCCTGCTGACTTAGTGCTTGTTTGGACATCATCAGCTGCATCTGCAGTTCTTCCACTTTACTAGTCAGACCGGACTTCTCTCGTTCTGCCTGGATAAATACACCAAACAAGCAAATTGGTTATTTCGAAACCGGCCTAGCTAACTGAGCAAATATCAACCAAGCTAATTACCCTCCAAGAAACAAAGAAGAATGGAAGCCGCCACAAAGCCAAATTCCTCCCCCTTCAACCTTTACACTTGCTGCATTTTTTATTTAGAACAATCTCTGACCCCATTCATTTCCAAACATCTGTTGGGTTGAAACCTTCTTGCCCAACCCCCAATTTCAGTGCTTCATGAATAATATATTTCCTTCAGACGAATGACAGTTCACTTCATTTTCTAAAGTGCCCTCTGGTTAGAGAATCTGTGAAACAGTATCAGACAGGAGCGGCGCTGCTCGGCGAGTACACGTCAATATACATTAATACTCTTCCATCTGCTTCAACGGAGCGGATGTGGTCTCCAGCAGGAAGTGGCAAACAGCCCTTTTGGCAGCTTAGACACACAGACTAAACTGTGTGACAGGCTCCCGACAGTAGAAAAAGAGTGGAACGAGTCTTTACTTTGGGCCTGAAGAGGGCAGATCGTGAATGAAGGTTTAACAAGCTTACATGTTTGGTTTCGCAGGCAGACTGAAAACCGTCAAATTTTCTCCCTTCTCTAAACTACAGATAAGCTTAGGGGCCTTTTGTCTTTCTTCCTCACTGATGCATCATAACAGAGTGTTATAGAAATACAGTGGTGATGTGTTCCTACCTGCAGGAGCTGCTGTTTTAGCTTCTGACTGTCTGAAAAGTGGAGCTCACTCAGCAGGTCGGACACCAGGCCAGACGCCGGGGCGCGGAGGAACACGTCACTGTTGCGTGGCGTGGAGTTGCGATGGATGAGGCCGTTGCTCTTTGAGCCAACCAAGTGAGGAGGGTGAGCAGAACTGGAGGACGACCCAGGACCGTTATTAAAACCACTGTCCTGGTTCTCCTCCTCACCTTCGCCCTCTCCGCCTCGGCCCTCCTCCTGGCTGTCATCCAGCTGCTCCAAGTGGAGCTCCAGGTTCCCCACAGAATCGAAGGGGTTGAGGGTCAAAGCGGAGAGCTCTCGCCGCAGACTGTTCTTCTGCTCCCTCTCCTCCTTCAGGGCTTCCAGGGCCTCATCCAGCTGCCGCTCTGCGATCTCCCTCAGCCTCGCTGCTTCGTCTAACTGTGCTCGCAGCTCATCCTGCTCCTCGTTCTTTTGGGTCAGCTCCAGCTTTATTGATTCAAACTCAACCTGAAAAGAAGCACAGCCAACAGACAGTTTATAACGGGTCTTTGAGCTCACAATCATGTGACGAGTACATGATAATAAAGAAAAAGTCTTCAGATATAACAAAAATATTAAATAATACCTACAACATAATTTTCTTGCAAAAAAAAATCTGGAACAGAGTATCATTTTGTTATCATGCAATCTGTACTAAATCAGATTTGCTACATGGATACCCTGCTGAATGTTTTATTGGCCCTAATTTCTTTGTTCCAGGGAAAGCAGAGCCTGTAAAGTCACTGACGCATGGGGAAAAGCAGGGAGTTAGAAGATGAATTACTGGAGTGCACACTGGGATCTACTTAGCTTTCAGCCAATAAGAACATTAATCACTCAGCCACTGAACAGTTCACTTTTGAAGAGGAGCTCATTTGTAACCTGGATGTGAAATTTTTCCCTCAAACTCTAATGCAAAAACAAACACTTCAAAGGCAGTGCACTGAAGCAGCACCACCACAGTACATGTGGGTCCCTAACACTATTGGCATAAATTGACAGAAAACATTCATGTGGCTGATTTTTTTTTTGTGTATTTCAATTGAATTCATTCTGATACAGAGTTTCAGGAGGTAAGAGGCACTTCACAATAAATTTGATGAACTCAGGTGATGACTGACCTGATTTTCCTTGAGAACCGACACTTGTTTTTGGAGAGAGATGTTCTCTTCTTCCAGTTCACCGTTGTCCTGCAACTGGCGCAGCTCACGTACTTTATACTCCTTCATTTCGTCTCTCAGATGACCTTTCTCTGCTTCCAGACATTCACACTCCTGTGAAACACAACTTAGCATCAGATCAGGGCAAAGCCGAAACAGAAATTGGAGTTGATGGTTGGCTTTTGGTTTGGAATGATGCATCAGGGGACATTTTTCTCTACTAAGTTAAGATATGAGGCTTAATTTATTTTATAAATATTGAAACTTGATTGTTCACAGGAGCCTCAGAACACAGGTGTACTGCCTGCGTACACTGTACCTTCTTCAGCTGGGTGGAGACTACCCCGAGTCTGTCTATCTCTGCGTGGGCATTGCTCAGTGCGAGGCGAGATTGCTTGAGCTCTGCCTGAACTTCCTCTATGCGAGTTGCCATGGCAGCCTCCTTATTGGCGGTCTCTTGCAGCAGGCTCTCCTCCCGGCACTCTCCATCTGCAGCTGCACGCTTCTGGCTGCTCACAGAATCAGCGAATGCCTTTAAAACAAACAAAAGGCAGATAAGAAAAGGGCTGAAGTCGCTGTATCCGACTGGTCACGGTGTGTTTCACATCTGAGCGATGACGGTGCTTACAGTGCATATCTTATCAAGGCTCCAAATGCAAACACTGAAAAACTCGAAAGGGGAAAGGGAACTGGACTATCCCAATGACATTAATCTATACTTGGATAACAATGAGGAAATCGTTCCGTAACCTTAGACCTTAAAAGCCATTTCCTCATCACTTCACATTTTACATTTGTCTTGGTACAATGAGTACATTCACACCGTACTGACACAAATATCTTCACAGCTTGCCCTAATCAGGAACTTTGACACATTTATGCATCACTGACTGCCGATGGAAGAACAACATATAAAGGTGTTAAATGAAATGAACATGTTGTTAAATACGCTCAGCTGAGCGCCGTGGTCTAGTTACATAATGAGGCTAATTTACAAACTAGAGCTCACGAGTTCGCTCTGTTTCACTAAAACCCTGCCAAAGCCTCGACGGGTAAACAGCTGAGAAACAAGGTTCATTCAGATTAACATTAAATTCTGTACAACTGTGCTCCTTCACATATAAAGAGCTTAATCCTATATGCCACCATAATTATTCCAGGAGGCAATTTTTACCATTTAATGATTCATTGCTGATTATCTGTACGTACACGTAGCAGGATTTGATTTCTTCATCCTCCAATTTTTCCAGGGAGGTGGAAAAAATTGAATAACTGAAAATCTGCCTGCTTGATGGGATTTTATTTTATAGGGGATTACTTTCTTGCATAACCAGTTTTAAAAAAGCTGGTTTAAGCTATACAAAATACCTCCAGGGCCCATCTGGGGCCGTTGTGACAAAGTTTGCATCAGGAAACACCAATAACCTTTCAAACATCAATCACTCCCTCCTTGGAGTACACAGCAACCTTGAGGTGTTATTTACAGAAGGAGAGAGAGAGAGTGCGCAGACGTAGAAAACATCCCAGGAGGCACATTTTCAGGAACATTAAAGCAACTCGAGCGTGTCAACGTTTCAGTACATCTGTGAGAGGCACATACCGCAATGGAATCATACTGATTACCATAAACATTTAATTTAATGATATTGTTTGCACCATTAAATTCCAAGGACTTTGATAAACTGGCAAGAAAAACCAGTACAGCATCAACAGAGAACCTGTGGCATGTTAAAAGCAAGCGACAGAGAAAATGTCCTAATCACTAAGCAGTTCTTTCGTGCTGATGCCTCCCACGTCAAATGACATGCGAGCGCATAACTGACTCAGCATGCGATCACAAGCCTCCTCACTGACAGCATAATATTAGGTCACAACTGCAACAGCGCTGTTATTGTGGCAGCAGAGACAGCCCAGCTGCCATAAGGCAACGACGGTATGAGTCAAGTTCATGTCACAGTTCAGCTGCACAAACGCGACAATGGCATCGTTGTAGACTGGCAAAGTGAGGAAGAAGCTCTGAGGCTGTATGAAAGTCAACACGAGCGGGAAAATCGTGCCTTCCGACAGTATCAGCTTCAACCCTGTAAACAACAAATGCATACAAAACCCAAACTATTTTTTTTTAATTTTTTGTGACGGCATTGTAGCTAAAAAAAATAAAAAAGAGCATTTGGGATGTGGAATATTTTGCAGTAATTCCAAATTACAGTGTAAACATTCACAATGCTTCATAATGGCTTATTTTTACACATATGACGAAAGAGGAATTGATGAGTTCCTTACAAACACACCAAAACAGTAAAATGAGGGTTGAAACTGAAGAATTGGGATGATTACAATGTAATTTACCATCAACAGTGATAAGTATGTATAAGAAAAAAACAAAAAATTCACAAGCTAAGACAAAAAGCAATCTATGTAGTGTGTGGTGTCCAAGTATATCCGGAGGACCTCGAGGGTTTTTACCTCTTTAAGCTGCTGCAGCTCCGCTTTGAGGGCCTCATGCTCCTCTTCCAGCTGCGTGTGTTTCCTCTTGAGAGCAGCACTTTCCTCCAGCACCACCAGCCCGTAGCGAGCCGCCTGGAGCTTCTCCTCTGTGGCCTCTTGGAGCTCCAGACTCAGTCGCATCACCTCAGAGTTCAAGTCTCGGCTCCCCATCTCTGCTTCGCCGTCTCCTTCGAGTGCTGCACCTGCTGGGTCTGCATCTGCCTCCAGCATCCTTGCGCCGGCTTTCCCCACTCGTCTGCCAATGGTCAACTGGGACTCCTGCCTCCTTCAACCCTTCACTCTCATTACGCCACGCTACGAACACAAAGAAAGCACTTATCTAAAAGATGGGAAAACAATGGCTGGGTTTTGCATAAATCATAATATGGTGCTAATTATGCAAAGCAAGATTAACTTTGGGATTGGTTGAGAAGTAAAACTGCTTAAG
>JAUESE010000060.1:13874565-13885971 GCA_032274725.1 Malacoctenus triangulatus
GTGAAGTCTGAGCTCCCGCTGGTCATCCAAGCTTTCCTCGGTAAACATGAAAACACGGGGTGAGTGTCGAAGAGACGCTGTCGTACGGCTCTTGTGCAGCACGTTTGTTGAGCGCTGTAATGATTTATTTCGTCTGGCTGTCCCATAGAGAGTGGTTCTTGAATGGAAACTACTTGATCATCATTGTTAGTGCTCTCATCATCCTCCCTCTCGCACTCATGAAACAACTTGGTACGTTTTCTCATCCTGCCATCACATTTCCAACTCCAGAATTATTCCTCCCGTGTGCATCATTCCTCCTCGACATGTTTCAGTTGTGTTTATTCTCCTTCCACTTCCACCTTTCGTTTACTGTCTGCAAGCATGAATGATTGTCCTACTTTGAATTCATCCCTGCTTTCCTCTGTCCAGGTTACCTTGGTTATACGAGCGGCTTCTCCCTCTCCTGCATGGTTTTTTTCCTCGTTTCGGTGAGTCACTAAAAAACACTTGTTCTGAAGCCAACTGATTTTCTTTTAGCTATTCAAAGTTGATTCATTATTTGTACTTTTTTTTTCAGGTTATTTACAAAAAATTCAACATCGAATGTCCGTTAGAAGACGAGCATCATAACATAACTGAATTAGTCGACCACTACACGGCCAATGTGACGGATGATTTCTGCGAGGCCAAGCTATTTACCATCAACTCACAGGTGAAACTTTTTTCACATCATCTTTGCAGCTTTTGACGGACTGTTGTTGTGTGAACGCGCAGCAGCTTCCCTTCCACACAGCTTCCTGTGTGGTGAAGCAACAGCGGCACGGCATATTGAGTCAATAGCTGTTGTTCTGTTGAGTGTTGCTCAACAATGTTTGCTGTGTTTTGGCTCTCAGACGTCATACACCATCCCCATCCTGGCCTTTGCGTTTGTCTGCCACCCGGAGGTGCTGCCGATCTACACTGAGCTGAGAGAGTAAGCGTCGAGACACTCGTCGATAAACCCAAACGCAGGAGTGCAGATTTGTGCTCACCGACACACTCTCTTATGCTGTTTTCTCGTCTTTTTTTTGCTATAGTGCCACCAAGAAACGCATGCAGACTGTTGCCAACATCTCCATCATGGCGATGTTCGTCATGTACCTTCTGACTGCGCTTTTTGGCTACCTCACCTTCTATGGTAAGATCCTGAGAGCGCACGGTCAGTCCGATCAGATGTCGTGAGACATTGTGAGGGTTCAAAGCACTAAGTCGTCTAAGTCCATACACATTATGCAGCTGAGTGGTTACGCCACATGCATGTTTGTCAACGGGCTGCGTGCTTGTCTTTTCGGGAAGGTGCTGTGGAGTCGGAGCTGTTGCACACCTACAGCCGCGTGGACCCGCTGGACGTGCTGGTTCTCTGTGTGCGTCTGGCGGTGCTGGTTGCGGTCACGCTGACGGTCCCTGTGGTCCTCTTTCCGGTAAGACGTGTCATTTCACCTGAAGAAACAGAGATACAATTAAATTTCCTGCTCGATCAATAAAGTATTAGTAAAAAAAAAAGGAAGTTAACTTGTTTTTTATTGTTGGCACAAGGGCGGCGTGTTGAGGGGGGCCGCGGTCCTCAGCCGAGGATGAGTTATGTTCAGCCCTGGTGCAGAGGAAGCCATTTGCAATTAAATATTGCATAACTTCTGCTTTTTTTAATAGAAGCTACAAGACCTCAAACAATCTGTTTATATGTCTCTTAGAACGATGTTAACATCAAAGAACTCAAACTGTTCAATGTGAATTTGGGGCTGTCGCTCTGTTAGCTTTGCACAAACACTACAGCCGAGGGAGCAACAGCTAATCTGACCCAGCAGGTTAAGAGACCAAGCCAGCAGTTGAGATATCATCACTGACGGACATGTTTTATCTTGTTCCTTCATCACCAACACAGTGTGAAAAGTTACCAAACTTTGGATTCATTTTGAAAAACTTTCATATTTCAAATCAAAGCTAAGCTAAGCTAGCTTCATGCTCAATGGTAACACATGAGAACTTTTAGCTTATCTATATTCTTATATTCAACACAAAGAAATGTGTGCAAACAAATGTGTAAACAGGCAAAATGCTGTTGAACCTTTTGAATGAGTATTCTAAGAGCCGCTGTTCAATGTTTCTGTGGGTTGGAACCTTCAGACATGTTGAACGACAGGGTCTCACTCTGTAACATGTTCATGAATATGCTGGTATTTTGCCTCCAGCAACTACCTGCTAAAATGTCACCAAACAGCTTTTTTTGCAGCCCGTCGGAGCTGCTTGTAAGGAAATAACAAGAACGACCTTTACTTTTGTATAGTTCTGACCGACAGTCAGAATCGCTGCCATCTAATTTCTGAAAAATGTAACATTCTGATCTTTTCCTGTCCCCAGATTCGAAGGGCCTTGCTTCAGATTCTGTTCCCTGAAAAACCTTTTCACTGGGCCCGACACATCGCCATCGCGTTCTCTCTCATCTTCTTGGTCAACCTCCTGGTTATCTTTGTGCCCTCCATTCGCGACATCTTTGGCCTCATCGGTATGTTTCCACAGGAAGGATGATTTGCAGAGTCTGAAGTGTGAACTGCATTCAAACTTCTCCTTTTTTTTGTCTGCAGGAGCCACATCTGCTCCCAGTCTCATTTTCATCCTGCCTTCAATCTTCTACATCCGGATTGTTCCTGAGGAGCAGGAGCCTCTCAGATCGAGACCCAAGATCCAGGTACAGATCCGTTACTTCACTGTCCATCCAAAGACACAGATGTTCCTGTTGTTTTGAAGTAAGTTTGGTTTCCCCCCCCCCCTGCAGGCTGCGTGTTTTGCTGCTCTGGGATTCATCTTTATGATCATGAGCTTGTCGTTCATCATCATCGACTGGGTGACCGGAGAGAGTCGAAGCGGGGGTGGCCACTAGTCGCTGCGATTGAAACCCAAGTACTACAAACCAAAGAATGTACACCAAAGCGCTCCCTCTCATTGAATCACCGCAATCTGAAGAGTTCTCAACCGGCGCCAAACGGGAAAGATTTGGCTGCAAAAAAAAACGAAGAAAAATGTGAAGAAACTACCGCTTCGTTTCAAAACCGGTAAAATAAAAAAAAATAGCCAAAAAGATGTGTTTTTGACAGGACCAAGAAGCTGTCCTGTCATGGAGGGGAGGAAGCGTATGTATGTTAATGCATTCGTCATGTGTTCTGACTGAATTTAACCTGCCACAGCTCAAGAGAAAGCAACTGGTTTGGGGTCACGTGTTGAACGGTGGCAAAAAGATGAATGGGAACAACGTGACTCAAGATGGAAATCCCATTTTAATGTGGTGTTAGTATGCGCGCCGTTCCCAGGAATAGCACAGTCACTGCCGGCATCCCAACTTCCCCTCCACCTTGGATTTTTACGGGATATTTTTACAGTGTCCTCCTGTATTTGCTTCCACTTCCACGGTGTTTGTTTTTGAAACACCTTGGCTCTGAAATATTGTGCTCCTCACAGCCGAGCCCGAGGTGCCCAGTGATCCAACAAATATGCTGCAATCTGCTTGTGCTGCTGTTCATGAAGGTCAAACAGACAGCTAGTGACAATCACATGTGAGTCAGACACACACACAGACAGATGGTTTGTACAAGTGAAACAAAGTTTTTATTTTCATGTGAGCCTGAAAATCCACAGTTGCAAAGGAAAGATTTCTCTTTTGTGTCGCATTAACTGAGAATGCAACACTTTTTTTTTTTTTACCATGTTTGGCAGCGGCCATTTAAAACTTTAGCATTAAAACATCCAGTGTTAGAAATGCTGCGTATGTTCCAGCAGAATCAACTCAGTATGATAAATAGTGACCTCTGAATTTTAAGTTAAAGAGTCTTTTTTTAAAAAAATAAATGAAAAAGATCTGTAAACTTTGTTATTCCTCCTTGTACATTTTAAATTAATTTAAATGTTGTATTCTGTCAATAAAGTTGTCTGTCATTTGTAACGAGGGTCTGTGTTTACGTTTTGTCTCACGAGAGGCTGTGCAGCGGAAGAACGATGGTGGCCTGCCCCCTTTTTGAAAATGGAGGTGTCACATTCACTCGCGCTGCGCCTCGGAGTGAAAAGGAGAATCGCGGGGGTTAGAGAAGTGCGGTTGTCCGTTTCCTGCTTTGAGTTGATGTGTGCGCAGAAGAGAGAAGAGAAACTTCCTTGACTGGAGAACAGACCGTGTCGACTCCTCTGGCAGCGCAGTGGGGACGCCTCCATAAATGTCGTTCGCTCGGAAATTAAAGAGAAATCCGAGATATCTGTGAGGGGACGATGAGTCGTGGATCGAAAAGTAAAGGGGAGTTCGCCCAGAGCTCCCTGCTGAGCCAACAGGAGTCCGAGAAGCTGGAGGAGCTGCTGGGCAGAAGGTGTGCTGTAAGTTCAGAGCCGACGGGGCGGAAGATCACTCACTATGCAGATGATATTCAACTTTATCTGTCCTAATGTTGTGTCTTTTTGATGAATTTTCTACTATGAGTGGGTGAGGTCTGTTCAAAACAAGACACGATGCATTTGGATCGTTTCGTGTCGATTTCGGTTTCAGCGTCTTGGTATTGCTTTCAGTGGTTAAACCTTCATGGCCCTAATTTTATCGACTCAAATGGTTTCTGTACAGGAAACAACTGGGCACTGTTGTACAAGATATGAACCAGTGAAGAACAGACCAATTTGTCATGATTGCATCCTCAGCAGTTTCTTTTTTTACTTCTTCATTATCCTCATTTTTTAGGGGGGGGTGGTGGTGTTGTATCATCCAAACTTGTGTCGACACTTTTTTTTCCTCCTTTCATATCTCTAAAAATAACTCCGCTGTACATTGTTTTGACTGCAGTTAAAGGGTATTTACTGACAGTTCATAGAAAAAAAAGAGGTAGCTGCAACAGGAAATGGTGGCTGAACCGATTCTTCCTCTGCTGTCAGAATTAGACTCTAGAGTTCAGTCTTACTGACATTGCAGAAGCAGCTTTGTTACTGACTATCTTTTGACTTCTGATTTTAATATCCGGCTTTGAAAAAAAACATCTAAAAGAGCATCCCAGAAATGTTGGTACTTTTTTGGCACGAGTGTTTACGAATAAGGAAGTAATTACTCACCACTGATGTCATATTTATATGTACAATACAAGCCAGTGTGTGCTGCCTGTGTGTTTTTAGTCGATGGCCACAGCGGTCACACAGCTGTTCATGGCGCTGCCGCACAGTCCGTCCACGTGGAGCCTGCAGCACACCGGCGTGACCTGCTTCATCAAGGACAACCCGCAGCGCTCCTACTTCATACGCATGTATGACCTGAAGGTACGCGCGCACGCTCGCCGCCGCCAAACGCACTGAGGCGCGCACAGCACTGACGCACTGACGTGTTCCCGCACAGGCCGGCAAGTTAGTGTGGGAGCAGGAGCTGTACAACCAATTCGTCTACTCCGCCCCGCAGCCTTATTTTCATACCTTTGCCGCTGACGTAAGTGCGACCCTATGTGACCCCCATCCCACTCCCCCAGACACACACACTCACTCATTCTTGTGATACTTTGCTTTTTGGCGACATAACATCAGGATTGCCAAGTCGGACTGAACTTCTCGGACCAGCGGGAAGCAGCAGCCTTCCGTGATGCTGTCCAGGAGAAAATCGACGTCAGGAACAACCGCCAAGGTCAGAGAGGCCTCACGGTCACCTGACCGTGCACCACAGTGGTCACACGGGATGAAACACACGATTCAACATGACTATATATTGCTTTTTTCACCCCTTAGTTTTGCTTTTGATTTGTTTGAGCACAATGAAGAGAAAAAGTAAAATAGATCCATCAAAATTAGTGATTTTTCTCACTTTCTCACCTAAAGTATTTTTAGACCTCTCAATTTATTTATATTTAAATAGATACCACATTGCTACTCAGTAGTCCAATACATTTTCCATATTTCTTGCCCAACAAACACGTGTTATGTTATGATACTCCAAGTGTTCAGTGTGTTAAAATGGCTCCTCTTGCCTTCTTGTTGACAGAAAAGAAACAGCGCCCTCTGCCGAGCCATGGTAAGATTGCAATCACCAACATTCATGCGTTGGATTTTTTTTTTGTTGAGAAGCAATTACTGTGACAATGCATTTATATATTTGTCTTTGGTAGAAAGAGGCTCCCTCCCTCAAATACCAACAGAAAAAGGTTTGAATAAACTTCACCACTCATTAGATCATCAACGATGCTTTTGAATCGATGCAGAGCAGCTTTTCATGGTGCTGCCTTGGTTTTATTAAAGGACCCGGCAGTCCCGGCTCTTTCCACATGGCCACAGTGAACATCCAGAACCCGGACATACAGTCTTCACGCTACCGCTCCATGCCTTCACCTGCTGCTCCTCTCAGTCTGACTGGCAAAAACAAGAAGGACAAGGGCAAGAAGAAAAAGGGCCCCAAACTCTCCAAGGCCGACATCGGCGCTCCCAGCGGGTTCAAGTGCGACACTGAATCTATTGAACCGGTTTCTTTCTTTTAGATTTCGTTTGCCTTTTTTCAACATCGTCTCAAACTGTTTGGTGGTTCCACTGTTCTGTCAGGCATGTGAGTCACGTCGGCTGGGACCCCAACAACATGGACCCCGACCTGATGAAGCTGCTGTCTAAGGCGGGCATCGGGGAGGCGGACATGAGGGACGAGCAGACGTCGCAGCTCATCTACAACGTCATCGAGCAGTCTGGAGGCCTGGAGGCCGTCAAACGGGAGGTGAACCTGGGAGGTGAGCGTCGCGCCGCGCCCTTCCACACCCACCTGTTAAAGGTTGAATATGGAACACGGACACAAAAGCGACCTCTAGCGTGTCAAGGTTGTAGCTGCAACAGCAGAGGAACAGTCCCAGCCAGTGTGTTGCCAGGTTTGCAGCCGATACATCAGTTTTTCTGCGTGTCCATCGACTGAAGGCTTCACCTATACTGACTCTACTTTTTGCTCTTCTGAGGTCACTCCTCTTCTGAGACAGATAACCAAACCTCCGGGGCTCTGGAGCAGCTGCTTGATTGGCCGACGCCGCCATTTTGCCAACGGCGAGACGAGCTGTGTGACAGGATAGAGGCCGTAACTGGCAACCTGCTATTGGCTACCTCGATTGGCTTGTAGATGTAAACACAGCACCATTGTCGAACCCGTCAAAATTTATATATATAGAAATATTTTTTGTTAAGGAAACACTATATTTCCATTCCGCACCCCTCTAAACGTCTTTTTGAGTTTTTGTTTTTTTTTAAATATAGCTTTTAATAAAAATCCTACATATTCAACCTTTAATCTCACTGCTTCACTGCTGAAACTCAGACTCTGAGTCTTTCTCTCTGACAGCTGGTGGACCTCCGCCTCCTCCACCAGGCAGGCAGGGGCCCCTGCCCCCCCTGCCGGGCTCCAGCCCCTCCGCCCCGACTCCTCCGCCCCCCAGGTCTCGCTCCGGCCCTTTGCCCCCCATCCCAGGCCAGCCTCAGCGGGGCGCTCCGCCCCACCAGCCGTCCTCAGGTCGCGGAGGCGTCCCACCCCCGCCGCCGCCATCAAACCGAAGCGGTCCCCCGCCGCCGCCGCCCCCAGCGCACGCCGCGCCACCAGCGCACGCCGCGCCACCGCCTCACTTCGCGTCGCCGCCGTCGTCCAGGTCCTCGTCCCACAACCTGCCTCCTCCCCCGCCGCCGTCGAACCACCGCTCCACGGGACCCCCACCTCCTCCCGTTCCAGCCGCACCCTTTCACAGCGGGGGCGGTGGAGGCGCGCCACCTCCTCCTCCTCCGCCGCCACCTCCTGCTCCAGCTTCCCTCCCGTCAGACTTCCCTCCTCCTCCTCCTCCTGCTTCTGGCAAACCGCAAAGCCAAGCTTCATCCGGAGGAGGCGACGGCAGAGGCGCGCTGCTCGATCAGATCCGTCTCGGGAAGAAGCTCAAAAATGTGAGGACACTTGATTTTTGTCAGACTTAGTTTGTTGTCATCATTAGAAATCATTCATTAAACATCGTCACGTCCTGTTGCTGCGTTACAGGTCTCGGAGAGCTCTGAGCCGCCTCCAGCCCCAACGTCACAATCAGGCGAAGGCATCGTTGGCGCTCTGATGATGGTCATGCAGAAGAGGAGTAAGGTCATCCATTCTTCAGGTAAACACACACTCACAGACCGAGAATATCCTGGAACACACGACGTTCAGTCGGATCGGAACCAAATTCTGTGCTCTCATGTTGTTCTTCCATCTCCAGATGAAAGTGAAGAAGACGGCGGTGAGGAAGACGATGACGACGATGAGTGGGACGACTGATGTTGTAGTTTTTTGTGGATTGTTGTTCTATGGTGCGTTCATGGAGCTGGGAGCATCAATAACTCAGCTGTGACTTATCTCAAACCTAGTATGAAACTTGTATTTTTGAAAAAAAAAAAAAACTGTCAGCGATCGTTCAAATAAATTCAAAATAAAAGGCAGCGTCTAGTCGGTGACTGGAAGTGAAACCCTGCGCATACTTCATATATCAAAATACCACCAACAAACAAAGCTGAATCCAGGCCAGTTTCATTCCCATTTTTATAGCATACTGTACATAAAAAAATGGATTTCCTGTATCATTTTCTCATACAACTGTGCAAAGATCCCCAATTCCCTCGAACACCGCCACCGACAAAGTGCATAACTGGAAGAACACTGTACGCGATACACATCTTCAATACTCACATACTGCAGGTCACCAAAGCACAGGACAGTAAGGGAGTCATCACATGACAACATCCAATGGAATTAGCTTAACAGAACACGTTACACCTTACGAACATCAACACACACCAAGTTTGAAAACGGAACAACAGTCAAATATACAACTTGCAACAAACAGTACGCATGCAAAATATGCATTGGTTGTTTTTTTTATCATTATCTTCATACAATACAAGAGTAATCCAATGACCATATATATTATATTCACAATTAATATATTACATTTCTGTTTCAAGATGCCTCAAAGACCATACCTGTTTTTTTGTTGCACATTGATGCTCGTTGATGTATTCACTTTACATCAATTCAGCTTTTTTTTTCTCAAAGATTTGTGTGAAATGTGCGATTGATCCCAGTGTGCAGTCAACACAGTAACATGATAGTTGCATTGTAACACAGTTGTATTTTTTTTTTAACCCTTTAGCTTCCTGCTAATCTATCAGGTGGAGCAAACGCGTCAGGAACCTAAACCAGACTGAGCTGCGTTTACACGTCACGTAATTTTGGTTTCATTCAGTTTTTTGTGATAAAATTTCATTTTCCTCTTGTAATTTTTCAATGATACTTTCAGCAAATTAATGCTTAAAAATATTTCTTTTTTTTAATTTTACTTTTTGGCAAGTTCAAATTTTGTAAAAAATTTGGTTGTGAAAAAAAAACAAAATTAAATGAATTTAAACTCAATGATGAAAAATTGTAGTTTGCAAACGGTAGTTCAATCGGTGGTTTCAAAAAGACTTAAATGAATTCATGGTTACTCATAGTTTGCTCCTTCAGATGGAGAAGCAGAGTGTTAAAGGGTTTAAAAGTTGAAATGCTCGGTATTGTTTAAAACGTGGTCATCAGTAGTGTAAAATATATTCAAAATATACTCATACTGGGCCGACAGTTGCAAAACCAGGAGGACAGAATGACAGAATCACCCGCCTAATGAATGGAAGAGACGCCCAAACACGGGTCAAACTAAAAAGTCCACTATAGAGTCCAGACGGGCCAGTTTGGGACAGCGCGGGCGCGGCCCTCTAGCCGAGGCCTTGGTCCTGGCTCTCCGTGTGCCTGCGGCTGGTGCGCTTGCGCTGCTGCTGTTGCTGCTGCTTGGGATTTAGCTGTTCCCAGTAGGACTGGCAGTACTGGTTGATCAGTCTGATCTCGGGTGGGAACGGCGTGGAGGCGGAGGTGGATTGTGGGTAATGCCCCGCCGCCGCCTGGCGAGTCTTTGGCTCCTCGTCCTCGTCCTGAGCGGTGAGCGCCAGCACGATGTCCCGGTCCAGGATGCGCAGCGCCACGCGCGCCATCGTGTGCTTGAAGTTGTTTTCGGTGGCGAGGCAGTGGTAGAGGCCCGCGTCTGATTGGTTGAGGGACTTGAGGAGGATGCCGTGGTTGGTTTTCAGAACTCCTGCTGCACGGTTGAGCTGCAGACAGAGAAAGAGGGGCATGAAAATCAACAAGGTGGGAACAGGCGGCAGATTTCGAGAAAATGAAAATCCAACATAAAGTCACACCATAAGGACCTGGACATTTCTTCCACTACTTCTTCTGGGGGGGGAAGAAGAAGTGTGCAGGACAGATGCCCAAGGAGCAGCAGCTCTACTCTGAGCTCCTCCCACAACAAAAGATCTTCTTTATCTCGTTCTCCTGCTTTATCAACTCCTTGTCGCTGCTTGTATCTGAGATAAGTTCATCCAATGATTTTTTGGAGCAATAGAACATAGAAGAAGGTCACGGAGGGTTTGACGAGGTCACTGTGGAAGGAAGTCCACTGGACACCGACCTCGACCACATCGGGCTCCTTTGGGTTGAACTGGAACAGATACTGTACCCATGGCCTTCTCATTCAACAGTGCCTGACCTCATTTCCACCCTGCTGCTATTTATATCTACAACCCTGAATAACAAAAAACAAACCCTTGAGACATACAAAGAGTTAGATAACAAAACAGACAAGCTCTTATAATAATGTTAAGAGAAAACCGGCTAGCTCTGTGTAAAAGCAGCTGCACTGAAGTCGATTTGTTAACTCTGTTGTTCCCAGCTAGTTTTATCACATCAGGTTTTATCATTAGGTGCTGAACTATTTCCTGACAGGATGCACACCAGTTCCTGAGGCCCAGCGACAACAAATGCCAAGTTCGGTGCAAGGGCATGACAGCGCTGATAATTCTCTTTTTCAGTTGAACATCAAAGAATTGATTCCTCACCACTTTTCTTTTGCCTTCTCGCTGGAAAAGCCACTTGACAGTCGCCTGAGGGGAGCGAGGCTGACACTCCAGGAAGGTGCTGCTGCCCTCCACCCCGAACTGCACCGTCTCTCGCAGACGTTTCTCCACTGCACAGAGGAAAGGACAACACAGGCATTAATTATTAAACAATTAGAAAGTTAGAAAAGATTTTAGAGCAACTCAACAGGAGCAGCAGGCTGCAAATATTGCGAAAAGTATTGACAAAATGTACATTTTTCAGAAAATTTGAGTAGAGTCTTAAAATGCAGAGCAGAAATAGTGAGAAAAGTGTGAAGACAGTTTCACACCTTTCGCGTTGAAGCCTCTGCACTGCCTCAGCGGGTCGCCATGTTTCACATCCTGTCTTCTGCTCCTCCTGAAAGAAAACATGTCAAAAGATTGAATACATGATTTTTTAATGAGATTTTCCAAAACAAATTTTAAGCACTTTATGACAAAGTA
>JAUESE010000060.1:13915755-13937075 GCA_032274725.1 Malacoctenus triangulatus
TCCATGCACAGGTTAAAACCTGAGGGGTGGGTGGCGGGGTGGGGGGAGTGCCTTTTTCTGAGTTTTTTATTCCTGTAGGAAAAAATATTGAGAAATAATTAAGGCTGCACGGAGGCATCGTGGTTCGTGTTCGCATCTCACAGATAAAAGTTTGTGTTGGAACCCAGAAGGAGCATTTCCATGTCGAGTCTGCATGTTCTCCCTGTTTGTGCCGGGGTCCCACCGACCAAAGACATGCACAAGGTTGATTGGTTGCACTCAAGGTCAATTGGTTGCACTTGGAAAGCTCTGCTCTTTAAAACGTATGGATCTTAACAACAGTAAACCTCTAAATTGTCCATAAATCAGTGTGCAGTCGTGTGTCTGTCTGTGCTGCAATTTCCTGGCGATGTGTCCATGGTGACGCCTGAAAGCTTGGATTGCGCTTATTGTATTCAAGCGCAGGTGAGACAAACCACATAGATTTATCAGGTGAGGATTTGCTCTTTAAAACTTATGGATCTTAACAACAGTAAACCTCAAGCATCTAACTGTAAATGACTCCTCGGCGTGAAAAGAAGCGTCCTTTTTAAAACGTCTGCCGGTGTTGCTTGTCGTCGTTACTGCACTGCGCCGGCCCTGAGTGGGATCGAACGCCTCATAAAGGAGCTACCCGGCTGAGCGGAGCTTTGCGAGTGCAGAGATCTGTGTCAAAACTTTATCGGGCCATTAATCTGCCCTCTTTGATAAGGAGGTGGAAGTGCAGTGCACATGAGGGGGCACAAATAGCCGCTGGAGCTCTCGTCACATGCTGCTCACACCTCTTGACCTTTCCATCCTCTGGCATCCTTTTCTGGGCTGCCGCGTCGGCCCCTCGTTCGACAGAGGTGCCTTCTCACGGCAAACTCTGGGGGGGGGTGTCGATTACGTAACCGAGAGCATCAGAGGAAAGGTGTTTATGATAATTATCCTCCCTGGTAATTACATTCGCTGCAGTTCTGTTTGATACATCCGCTTTTTGCATTGAAAATGAGACTCCTGCTGGCTGATATTGTGCCGTGCAGTTTACCCTCAGTCAACAAAAGCGTTTTCAGTCATTTTCCGCCTCGCCTTTAACAAACAGTGCAATGAAACGGGTCATTGCCGAGGCGTTTGGCTTTTAAAAGGCTGGACTCAGCCTGCGCTGCAGTTCAGAAGAACAAAACTGTACGGAAAGCACAAAGAGACGCGGCGCTTCGTTCAATAAAAAGAAAAAAAAAAAAGACTCATTCAGCACATCAGCAGCTGAACTGCTTTGGCAATTAATAGGTGTAATTATCCCAAACAGGTGGCTACCGACGCCACAGATACTCCTGCCCTTTCAAACGTACTTTTTTTTTTTTTAACCTCCGCGATAATGACTTTCGGATGAAAACGGTGTGACGTGGTGTGTTTTTGTTCTGTCGCGCACAATCTCCGCATGCATCAGACGGCTCAGATTCTGGGTTTTAAAGCAGAAAGAGATGAAAACACAAAACTGTGTGAGGACAAAAAGAGGAGGCTATAAATCCTCCCTCCTGCTGCTCAGCCTCGGCTCACTTTACCGTCTTTCTTTAATAGGTCTCACCTCGCGCACCTCCCCGCGGTTCACTCAGATCAGCACTGTTTACTCTGAGTGCGTTTTCAATGTGCGTTATGAAGCCTCAGATGTCACATCATTACCACAGTGTTAGTATTCGTGCGTATCGTCGTATATGTAGAAGCTTGCAACCTGATTGTGTCATTAAAATGTTGTTTTTTTTGTTTTCTAACGCAAATGTCCGTGCTGTCTTTCAGCGTGAATTTTGAGACCGACTCAGAGGACGAACTGGAGAAGGACCGAGGTAAAAAATAAAAAGCTTTTATTTGAAGAAAAAAAAAAAGGAAAAACACGATCGTATCGCTTTTCCCACCTGACTGAAAGAAGACCTAATGTAATATTGATATAATAGGCTCTTATGTGCAGTGTTGAGATGCGCGGTTGATGAGTTCAGGTAAAGGGCGCTCCAGAGATTTAGCCCCACGCGTCCATAAAGTTCAAGGACTTGCATGGAGACGAACCTGAAAATCGGAGCGGCTCATCTTGAAACTGAATTTATTTGTAATGTTGCCCAAACTCCGAAAATCCTGCAGATGATGCTCGAAATTGGATCGAAGCCCCATTTTTTAAAACATCGCACCACAAAAACATCTTGTTTTTGGTGGATTATTTCTTGCTTATAAATGTGCTTTTTTTTCAATTGAGCTTAAACCAAAAAGCGTGTTTGCTTCCCTTAATAAATGATGGCACATCTGTAAGGAACATGCATCTGTGGGATGAGCATCAGAGCTGAAGATGATGAATTGCTTCCTCTTTAAAAAATGTTCAAAAGTCTCATCACTCAGCTTCTGTCATTGAGTCTAATTGGTTTTGGATGATTGATCCTAAACGGATGTCTGAGTGGCTCCACCTGAGCCGACCAGAAGCTCAAAGCAAGAGTCAGTGGCAACATAAGCTGTTTATTTATTCATCTTCACCGAGTCTCTGTTCAGACTCATCAGGTTTCTGTATCTTACATTTCCTTTTTTTTAACCATCTGCAGAAGAAGCAGAGACATCCAACTTTGGGATTGCCCGGCCTAAAGCTGTGTGTCCGGTCATCATTCAACCGGACATCGATGTGGAGGTAAGAGATGAAACTGAAACAAAACATCATAAACCCCATGAGAAGGTTACTGTCTAATTTTGTATAAAGATTAAATTCTAACTCGGAGGTGTCAAACTGTTTAGTTGAGGAGCCACGTGCAGCTTCATTCGATTTCAAGCAGGTCAGACCAGCAACACGAGAGTGTGTTGATATAAATAATGGCAACAGGGTTCCTTTTTATTTACAAGCAAGTAAATAAAGCTACATTATGCAACCTTCTAAATTTAACCTACTTCAGTTTATCGCTAGTAGAAAGGTAGCTAGTTTTCCCTGACCTCCTGTTTAGTAACAGTGCTGCCATCTGCTGTGCAGTTTTGGTTCTTACAAGTGTGAAAAAACTCATTACACAGTCTAGAATCATCTTGGAGGTCCGATGAGACCCTTTGGTGGCCGCGGGCCGCATGTTTGACACCCCTGGTCTAAATTGTCTATCATGATTCGATTATTCCTTCATGTTGGCTTCATTCGCCAACCAATCTCAAACTCCTCATTGGACTCGGTTCAAATGCTCTGCATGCAGTTGTTGACGCGTTCACATGTTCCAGGTAAGCAGGCTAATTGCTTCGCTCCATTACAGGAGTCCCGAGTCTGAATAAAACATAACAGACCTCTCTGTTGAAATCCTAAAGCTCATCTTTATCGGCTTGGTTGTTTTATGTATTTTTCACAGCTCATTGAAGCTTCGGCAACAACTTAGGTAATGTCTTCGCTTCTCACCGCTGTAGCACGAGAACTGTATGTTCTGTACTTTCTGTGTCAGCGTCTCGTATTCATCTCGTAGTGCATGCCGGTCGACTTTTTTGCACCTCTAGCTGTAATGTCGTTCTTTTACTTTCAGGTAATTGAGATCACTAATATGTCGTCTCACCTCGTGTAGTCTCGTTTTGAATGTCCTGTATGTTCACATTATTTGGGATGAAAGTGAGAACCTCCTGTTTATGTTCTTGTTTTGGACTGAAATGCGTCTGAAACTGACAGTGCTGCAGTCACTGTGTTGAATGAATAGAACCACAGTGACTCTGCTGCTATTTTGAGTAGAAATTAACCTTTGAATAAATTTAGTGTCTTTCTCTGCTGAAATTTGGATGAGAACTGTGCCGAGTTTCATGTATTTTCATCAAATGACATATTTCCAAAAAAGCAAAATTTTTGAATGCATTTTATTTTATGTTGTGAATAAATTAGTTTCAGTAATTGCAGCACTGCAACATTTCTTAAAAATGTATTTTTGAGAGGTCAAACTTTTATCACATTTTTTAGGATAAAGGTTCATTATCAGACCTGCACACGTTCTGCTTCTTCTCTTCCTCCTCCTCATCCTCCTCCTTTCTTTTAAAAAATGTTCATGACTAGCGAGGTTTGAGTAGCGCTGACACACCTGCCTCAAACAGCAGCGAGTCTGTCAGTGAGCCTCTCTGCAGAATAACAGGAGCCTCTGATAATAATGTCTCACTGATACGTGGATGTACTTGCCAGGCATGAACTCATCCAGCTCATCTCCGTGTTTCATGTCAGTGTTTCACATGCATGCGTTTTTGTTTTTTTTTTTCTCTTGATGGAGCATAAAAATCAAAGGTGAATCACTCAACTACTCAACTCTGAACATTAGCGCTTTAGACTTTGCAATGTTGATTTGGCTTTAAATGACATCAGTTATATTTTGGGAGTCCTCGTTGGGAGGTTTTATGTAATAACTGGCAGTTAAAGTTCAGGGTTTTTTTTTTTTTTTCAACCTTATTTGGTAAATGCTGATTTTTGAAGGTCTCTCCGGTCATCGAGGTTTAATGGTGACGAAATGTAACTGAACTTGTTTGGAGGTTTGTGTTTCAGCTCACATCAGAAGCTTTAACCAGTCCTCACTGGCGAGTTTATCTGGGAGAATCTCAGTTTGATGTGATGAAGCTGTCGCTATGAGAAGTCTTGCTGCCCTGGTGTTATCTCAGCCGTGTGGCCTGTGTCCACACTGTTAATGATTTAGTGACGGCAGGTTTTTTTTTTGGTTTTATTTCTGCAAGAGTTTCTTAAAAACATTTTTCTGCTATGAGGAAAAACACTGCAGGATCCGAATCTCTCTAATCAAAGCTGGTTGAAAAATGTTTCCTACTTGGTTCCCTTCGATTTCATCTCGACAAACACAACACAAGGTAGGGTTGAACACTGAAGCCGTAACATATCCTTATCTATCCGTCTCCTCCTATCTAACACCGACATGCTCTATCTGAGCTCTTCAGTTAGTTGTGTGTGTGTTTTTATGTGTCTCGCTCCTGCATTTGTTCCTCCAAGTGCTGTTTTTCTTATCTGCGTTTTTGTTTTACATTGTAATGACTTCATCTTGATATGACCTTGGGTGTTTGTCACAGCCGCCTCATAAGAGCCGCGACTCGTTTCCACTTTATTGGCTGTTTTCCTTTCTGGAACAAAATGAAGTGAAAATGATTTTTTTTTTTTCCTGTTTTTGTGGGGATGGCATTAGTTCCAGTTTATGCAGCTGAAAGGAAAAACAACCCCCTGCTCTGTTGATTACATTCAAATCTGTACGTTGGGTAAACTTGAGGATAAAATTCGAATGAAATTTGCTCTGATCTTGTTTTTCTTCTTTTGTCGCATCAATGATATTTTCAGCGATCTGGTGACAGGAGAAGCCAAGAGGTTATCATCATAAGGATCCGCCTGGTGTTATGTTTGCATTTCCACGTAGTCACAATGTCAGCATGAGGTCCATTTTATGGGAAAGCATTAGTATGCAGCGAAATGCTTTTCTTCCCCTCTGTGTGCAACGTTTAGTTTGAATACAAATCTTTCCTCCTTTGTCTCCACACTCTCCGAGCTGTCACTGTCGTCTCCCTGTTTTACTTCAACAGATTGCAGCTCACCCACCTGGTCCCTCCGTCCCACCCAACCAAGAGCCTCCATCTGTTGATGGCACACTGTCCGCTCACACTGTACTCCCAGATGAACAATCTCCTCGCGCGTCTTCCGAAACAACACCTCAGTCTAATTCATCCTCTGTTCCTGGTGCCAGTGAAACAGCCCAGCCAAATAAGTCACCGCCTTCACCCAGACTCCACTGTGAATTAGGGAACCAAACGTCCGAGCAGCCGATAGACGCCGGTCCTTCTGCACTGCTGCCAGCCTCCACCCTTCCTCTGCAGCAAGAGTCCACGCTAAGCTCAGACGACGCCCAGGCGGACGGGGAGGAAGGCGCTCCATCAGAGGTCTCCGCACGTCCTCTGACCCCAGAGAAGGATCTGTGGTCAGAGGAAGGTCGGACCGAGGAGCCAGCCAGCCACCGTCGTCTCCTCCTGCCGCCTGAACGCGCCTCTGCTCCCGGTCTGTCCGGAGGCTGCGAGCCAGAGGTCGCTGAAGGCTTGAGTGAACTTGCTGAAGAGTCGTCGGAAGGTCCCACCGAGTCCTCGGCTTGTGAAGGCAGCACGCCGCCACTTTCGGCTCCGGCGTCTCCGGGAGCAGTCGGCGAAGCTTTGCCATCACCTGAGCCGGCAGAGAAGACCCCAGAGAGCACAGGTGTCTCCGGGGCGAGCCACAGCTCGGCTCCTCAGTGTGTCTCACCCTGGGAAGAGACAGGAAACGCCTCCCGTAACTCCCCCGGCGCTCCAATAGAGACTGCACCAAACCTGCAGTCCGAAGCTTCCGAGGCCCAGTCTGAGCACGACATGAGCAGGGATGTGATGCCGACCGCTGTCTTCCTGAGCGGACTCCTGTCCCTCTCCATCGTGCTGCAGGAGCCCAGCGCTCTCTTCTTCATTGGACTACTTTTGGTTTTGAATCGTTTGTGATTGAAGGCGTTTCCTGCTCCCCCTGTTCTTTTGTTTCTTTTGTTTGTCTCTTTTCGAGTTAAGTGCCTTGTCATGACTCCAGATGAAGCCATCCAGTGAAACAGCACACGAGTCTCCCACAGAAAGTCAGTATTTTTATGCAAAGTCTAATGCAAGAGAGGAACTATTTAAAAAATAAAGGCAATATTTCAATGCATTTGGCAACACAGGTTTGACGTTGTAGAGTAGCCATCACCTCATTTCTACAACAGTGTAACAACTCTAAAAGCAAACACAGAACATGGTGTGTGATGTTTTTTGTAAGCGGTCTGTGACTCCTTCGTCCTGTGCAGTACGTGGTGTTGTATCCTGATTTAATCCATCAGTCCTACATATCACTTTTCTGACTGCTGTCGTCAATGTAGCTGAGGCTGCCATGAGTTGAACCTTTGTGAATTCCATGTGTTTTTAATGTCTTTAATGCAACACGAAAGCATTACCATAGAAGAAAAATAAAGAGATTTATTATTACCAATGTGATTTTTGTTTACAAAATGCAAAACATGGCTATGTGTAGCATTTTGCCTTAACGATAGATAAAGATAAGATCCAAGTTGCTGCTGCTAGAAGGACAAAAATGAGGAAGAGAGTTTATTGTAGCATATAAAAGGGATATTTATTAAAGAGCATTGCACCTTTTATTTGATAGGTCTTCCCGGTTGTGCTTGTCGTAAGCCCATGTTGTTGTTGCACAGCGCAGAACTTTTGTAACGCTACTTGGAGAACCTCCCAGCCAGGCCGCAGCACTGTATGACATGTTTGAAGTGATGAAAGTTTCTGCGGGGTATTGCCATTAAAACGCAGACCCTGCAAGCCTTTTGTGTCTCCTGCTTCTTTTCGTCCACGCCACCAACGAGTCGCCAGGTTTACTGCTGCTTTTCCTCCGTGCGCGGTAATGACACAGAGCAGAAGATTTTGGACACCGCTAAAATAACATCAGAGACTTCGGCGCCTCCGTCACCGAGGGGGTGTGGTGGTGGGGTGGTGGTGGTGGTGGGGGGGGGGGTTCAGCTTTGCTTGAAGTGGAAATACACAGACGGCAACATGAGCCGCAGAAACCAGCCAAAGGTCACGCATTGCATTGAAGTCAGGGTGTCTTGCAGTGCACACAGGCCATTGTAAGATGAGCTCAGTGTTTGAAACTCCTCAAGAAATCTCCTTCAATGATACATGATGACATCTTGCAGGCTGCTTCTAATCCGATCCGATGGATTTAGTTTTTTTTTTCTTTTTTTCAAACGTTAGAAACAACTCAGATGCTCCTTTGATTAATCAACCCACAATCTGTTCGAATAACTTCAATAATTTCCAACCTGTATTTGTTTTTCATTTATCTCCAAGTGTCAGGCATGCTTTGCATTATATATGGCCTCTGTGTTTGGCCTTAAAGCTGAATTATTACTCCGAGCACACTTGCACTTCATAGACTTCTGCAGGGAAAAATGGTGGGAGTGATTCATTTGTGTGATGGTCACATAGCCTCTGTGTGGAGCGTATTAAAAAATTTAAGCAGACTTAAAACTGACCCAAGGAGGATAATCAGTGTGAATTTTTTAACAGGCGCTCACTTTGAAATAATTACTGCCTTTTTAAGCAACAATCTACACCAACGAAAGCCCTGTTAGGTGGTGATTTCAAAAGGGATTTTGTGAGTGTTGTGACATTATTACCAAACAGCAGTGTCAAGGAGCATTTTTCTTGAGTCTTGGGCCCGGTATGGCATCACTCAGACGGGGCAGCTGATATCTTTGAACAGTTGTTTCAACACTAGAAACAGTTGAAAAAGAAAGTAGTTCTTTCTTTCTAAAATATCATCTGTGATGGTAAAATCCTCCCAGACAAGACAAATCTTGTTGTCTGTAATACCCCTCCTTTAACGTGTCAATGTACTCCAGAAGAATTAGCACTCATGGTCCACAAACGATGATCGGCTTTATCTGCTCCATCACTGCAGACGTTTCAGTCACAGAGACGTTTCCGAAGTCCACGAAATTGGACTGATGATGCTTTATTTGACGCAAAACATCATCATAGAAGCTACAAATCTGCCACGGTAACATCACACTCAGCTGCATTTGACTGCTTGTTTGATGGTCGTTTAAAGTGGCACTGAATCCCTGCTTTTTCTCATATCACAAACCAAGTTTTTTTTTTTGTTGCATCCTAACTGCTGAGTCAGGAAGCTAAAGGAGCTAGCTCTGGAGCTAGCATTAGCTTCAGACTTGGGGTGGAAGCTGAAGTCACGCAAAAGGGATCCAGGAAATAGTAAGTAAGGACAGACCCAAGATGTTGAAAAAATGTTGTTTATCCACCAGGAAATACTTTGTCTTGATTAGAAGTATTATAGTTATAGTATTAGAAGAGTGAGCTGAGGTGAGTCGGTGCTGAAGGGGACAGGTGATAAACACTATTTTAACCCAGGTGGGTGGGGGTGGGCTTTAAAATGAGGGGAAACAGCCTCATTGGCTGGAAAGTTAGTAAACACCTTCAAGTGCAGAATGATGTCATCGTCTCAATGATTTTCCTTATGCAAGATTCATAAACAAGGTTTGTTTGAGGATTTTCTTTCACTTCATATCAAACTGTAAAAACTGCACAACCCGAAACGTTGCTTCTTTTCTCCACTGTAGAAAAAAACCAAAGTGGGTCTGGGTGTTCGACGTGAGGCCCCGGCGCGTCTGGCTGCGGCCCTGTCGGGCCTGTGCGTGAGTCACGTCGGGTCCAGTCAGCCCAGTCCGTCACTGGGGGCAGGAGACCGGCGGGAGACCGGCGGGAGGACGCAGCTGGCGGGCAGCTGGAGCCGCGCTCCTCCGCGTCCGCCACCGGACACAGAAAAAAGGCCGCCGACGCCGGAGAAAGATGGTCCGAATGAAACATCTTTCTCAAGTTATGGCCCACAGTGCTGCACAGGTCCGCCTCCCTCCCTCCCTCCCTCCCTCTCTCTCTCTCTCCTCTCTCTCTCTCCTCTCTCTCTCTCTCCGAATAAATCCGACGGTTTCCGCGAATGTGCGAGCTGCCTCCTTGCAAGCAGCCATAATTGGGATTATTCAGGAATAATTCGCCTAATCCAGCCGCGCTGTTTTTTTGTTTTTCCTCATCCTTTTTCTATCCCGACTGTGATTTCGACGGCGTCTACGATGTGAAACCCTCCGTGGCATCGCTGGATTTGTGCTAAAAAAAAATATAATGTATTTGTTCTGTCATGGAGGCTTTTTCCTTTTTTCTCTCTCTGTGGACCATTAAGATGTAGCCCACCTTCGCTGGACAGCTAAACAAAGACTGCATATTAAGAGTTGAGGGTAAATACATCGCATTTTTTTTTTGACTGAGAGATGGGAAAAAGAGACGTATCGAGGCTGTTGTCTGTGTGGACTAATTGTCCTGGTGCCACTAGCCAATATACACGCCAAGACGATTCATTTAGGGGATGCGCGATCTTTTTTTCCTCTCTGCCGTTTGTGGGTGGGTTATTATAAGCGTTGAAAATCTGACATCATTTGGATATACGAGGCGAACAAGATCTGTTTTTTTTTCCCTCTATATATTTATATATATTTCGCATAGCCTTCCTGGAAACCCGTCCTCGACGTGATGCAACATAAGATGTGTTTTGTCGGATGAGATTCAGACCAAATGAACACATCCTCCTCTGTGAAACTGTAAAAGGGTGGCGGTGGCGGTGGATATTTTTTCTCTCCCCCCCCCCCCCACCCCCCCTGTATGTCTCTCAACACGAGAGTCTCCATCCCGGATTGTTTGATCAGCTGTTGATTATTAGATAGCCTCCGCCGTCTTTATGTTTGCTATATGTTGCTCGTTTTCGATTTTCCCTGCGATGGATTTATGCATAACAGGTGTTGTTTGAGCCCGACAGCACAGCGAGAGCATGAGGCTTTATTATGTGTTTTTCTCTCCATCTGACAAACAGTGAGACAAAGCGACTGGGATCCTTTTTTTGTTTTTGCCGTGAGGGAAGAACGGATCCAAAAAATGAGGAGATGAAAGGTAGGTTATCATCTCGCCCCTCTCTCTCTTTCTCTCTCTCTCTCTCCCTCCCTCCCTCTCCTCCTCCCTCCATCCCCCTCTCCTTCCCCCCTCTCTCCCTCTCTCTCTCTCTCTCACACGAAAACACAGCAGAGGTGATTTTGACACCTGTTCATCTGTTTTTCTCTCCACCCTGTGTGTTTCAGGCCTAGCTGACATGGCAGCCATTTAATCAGGTGAAATGATATTTTGTCAAGGTGGCAGAGGGGCTGCTCGGTTTGAGGGGGGGAAGAGAGAGAGAGAGAGAGAGAGAGAGAGAGGGAAAAAAACAAGCTTACAGTTACAGCAAATCATATTGTGCTTCATGGCCTACATAGACAAGGCCCACCCAGACAAGCACGACTGGGTATTGTCATCATCTGGTGCCCACAAATAAGCCTTCAGGTCTTGATTTCGCTTTCTGTTCGGACCTCCACGTTCCGTCGTCGCTGTGTTTTCAATCCGGGCTGATTTTCAGGTGCCTCGTCTCAATGCTGAGGCCCGGCTGTCGTGATCACAGCCATCATTTTCTCCTCCTGTTGAGTAAAACACCACCATTCACACACGGGCCGACAGTAAAAAACCAAATGGCTGCCTGCTCTGCCATTATATTCTCGTATTTGTGTGTGCCGTGAATGGTATAGATTACACCCTCTGCTCCTTAGAACGACTGTCACGCACGCACGCACGCACCGAGCAGCGGGCAGAAAGCATAAAATGTTCCTTTCTCATTTACAATATCTTTGTTTGTTGGACATGCCCAGTGTTGGTTGTACTGTGTCTGCTCCATCCCCCCTGTACACCCCCATGCATTCACTCAAACACCCACACTTGCACAAAGTATGTGAGCTGTTGTATCTTAGCAACGGGCAAGGTAATTACTGAGAGAGCCAAGGAGCTGGCATGCTGTAGAGCTGCTGATCTGATCCCAGCCTTAGAGAAACAGGAAGGCACCGTTTTCCACTTTGTTGCCCAACACAGCACTCGTACAGTTTATTTATCCTGGTGAATGCGACTTTGGTCGGTTTTCAGTCAGAAAAATACACAGCAACCGAAAGTAGGTTAGACTGGCATCGTTTTCTTCGGTGGTCTTTGTTGGTTCGGTGTCAGTGGTGCCCGAGCTGGATGGACCAGCATTGAGCGACGTCCACACATGCGATGGACCAGCACAGACTGGGACAGGAAAGGCTGCAGACGAGCAGAGATAAGCAAAGACGAGCAAAGAAGATTATAAATCTGGGTAGTATAGATGTGCACAAATCCGGATAGCGTAGATCTGCATACACCAGTCTCAGCAAAGCGTTGCCCGCCATAGAATATTATAAAATCAGCACAGACGACCATAAACCAGCATCAAACGATCATTCACCAGCATCGGACGCAGCGTCAGACCAGCATGGGTCATCAACGAACACCGTAGATCAGCGCAAACCAGCATAGTTCAGCATCAGACCGGCAAGTCAAGATAGAACTGCACCGTCCAGCACCAGAAATGAATAAACTGATCCCAGACCAGCTATAGACCAGCTTCAGGAAGCTTAAAATAGTCTAGAGAAGCAACAGACCAGCATCCAAATGGCATAGACCAGCGTTCGACATGTCCAACAAAGACCATCCCGTACCAGCCGCAAACTAGACTCGATCACAGAGAGGCGAGCAGACTGTCTTAGCAAAAACCAGAATTACATCAGCTCAGGACAACAATCGAACAGTGTAGACAAGAAAAGACTATCATGAGAAAGCATAAATTAGCGCAGAGCAGGCAAAGGTGCGGATGGACGTCTTGCTTCGGTTCCTCCTTTTAAAACGTGTGTCTCTCTTTGCAGGTGGTGAGGTTGTGGACAAAGACGAAAGATGATTCTGTCATGTAGAAAAGATCCGTCCGGCCTCTCCTTGTAAAGACGAGAGAGCCGTGGGAGACGACGGCTGTAAGAGGATCATTACTGTTTATAAAGGACCCCAACCGGGCAGGCTCCCTCTCCTGGGAGGCGATAGATAGAATGGCTAACCAGAGCTTTGCCATCGATGGCCCTGGCAGTTTGCTGGCTGTGCTGGCTTCACAGAGTGGACTGTCCAGAGGCGGCAGCAGCAGCAGCAGCAGCAGCAGCAGCGATAGCAACAGTGGAGGAATCTCTGCCACAGATGTGTCTGCCTACTTTAAGCTGGTCTTCTTGGGGCTGATTATCTGTGTCAGCCTTGTCGGCAACCTCTTGGTCTCCCTGCTGGTTCTGCGGGACAGGACACTTCATAAGGCTCCCTATTTCTTTCTCCTGGACCTGTGCCTGGCCGATGCAGTCCGCTCCGCCGCCTGCTTCCCCTTCGTGCTGGTTTCCGTCCACAACAGCTCGGCCTGGACTTACAGTGCCTTGAGTTGTAAAGTTGTGGCTTTCATGGCTGTGCTGTTTTGTTTTCACGCTGCCTTCATGCTCTTCTGCGTGGCCGTCACTCGTTACCTTGCCATCGCCCACCACCGATTCTACGCCAAACGCATGACCATCTGGACCTGCGCCGCCATCATCTGCATGGTGTGGACTCTGGCCGTCGCGATGGCGTTCCCGCCCGTCTTCGACGTGGGGACTTACAAGTTCATCCGCGACGAGGATCAGTGCATTTTTGAACACCGCTACCTGAAGACCAATGACACCCTGGGATTCATGCTCATGCTGGCTGTGGTGGTCCTGGCCACCCACGGCTTCTACGCCAAGCTGCTGCTGTTCGAGTATCGGCACCGAAAGATGAAACCCGTCCAGCTGGTGCCCGCCATCAGTCAGAACTGGACCTTCCACGGTCCCGGGGCCACCGGTCAGGCTGCGGCTAACTGGATCGCGGGGTTCGGTCGTGGTCCCATGCCCCCCACTCTGCTGGGCATCAGGCAGAATTTACACAATCAGCACCGGCGTCTGCTCGGGATGGAGGAGGTGAGGTCGGAGAGGCGGCTGGGCAGGATGTTCTACACCATCACCCTGCTCTTCCTGGTCCTCTGGGCGCCCTACATCGTGGCGTGCTTCTGGAGGGTGTTTGTCAAGTCCTTCACCATCCCTCACAGGTACCTCTCCATCACGGTGTGGATGAGCTTCGCCCAGGCCGGAGTCAACCCCATCTTCTGTCTCCTGCTGAACGAGGACCTGAGGAAAGTGCTGAGGGCTCATTTGCCCACCTACTGGAGGACTAAACAACACCTGCCGCAGGATGAGGCCTACTGCATCATGTGAGGAGAGATCGGCTCCACGAGAGGAATGTTTCGAGTTTTAAAGGGAAAGAAGTGTCATAATGCACCTTGATTCTAAGTGTCAGTGTCTGTTTTGTTGTTTTGCACAACAAAAATCAAATTTTTGCTAACAAAAGCAGGCACGGCGCCGTTGTACGAAGAATGTTCATGTTTGAATCGATGTGTCAGCTGCAAAGTTTCGAACGGGGCGACAAAGAGGAGCCCCGGGTAACACTTAAATGGTTTGTATTTCTGATGACGTACTGTATGATTATTAAATAGGAGATCACAACAATCACCCATCCAACTAAGTGTGACAGATGCCATTTTAAAAATATTGTTGCCTTATTTGAGAGGGACACGCCCCAGAAGCTTTCAGCTGAGGTTTTAGCCTCCGAGTCAGACGAGGCACGAAAAAAAAAAAAAAACAGACACAGAGAGGGTTAAAAATCCTTGGAGAAATGTGCCACGGACTGTGGATAGAAAAAATGTTGATCAGAGCGTGACTAACTGAAACACATCAAGGAACTCAAAGGGTCTGAATGGATTGATAGACCACCCTGGACGCCTTTTCATGTAATTCAAAGAAGACTGCAGAATATCAAGTGGACCCAACAACCTTGGATCATTTAAATAGCTGTTGTGAACCCAGAAGCCCCTAACATGCTTGATTTTTTTGGACTTGATTTTAGGGCGTGTCAGGTTTCTTTGTATCATAAAAAAAAATGCCTGTTTTCCTTTATTTGTAAACAATACATGTTAAGCAGATGACACTATTTTGAAATATGACTTGATTTCATATTGTATAGACTGTACGGGAATATATATATATTCCTGCTTGTGTGTTTTTATATAGCATTTGTGTGTGTGTGTGTGTGTGTGTGTGTGTGTGTGTGTGCGTGTGCGTGTGCGTGTGCGTGTGTGTGTGACAGAAGAAAGAGGAAGAGAGACAGAAAAAGAAAAGAAAAGAGGGTAAAAGAGAAAGACAGAAAAACAATGATGACAGAAAATGTTCCAGTATTACTGAGTCAATATGAAAGCAGCCTCATCTTGTAGTCTCAAATTTATGCAAAATTGAGCAATCATCATATGGAAATTTATCCTTTAAACGGATAACTGAAAACATGGTCTGATTTTTTAATGACAGTGTGTGAACAAATGTGAGAGACTGATGGATAATGAAGAGGGGAGCAAAATGATTAGAAAACAACTCTTGTTTTTTTTGGTTTTTTTGCAAACAGTACATAGGATTTCAATGATGATGTATATTGCGTCATTAAAAAAATTCATTAGCAAATGCACTTTTATTTGCGAAATGATGATGATGTGGGAATGTTTTGAATTACTGCTAATGCTCTCAGAAGAATATGACAGAATGAGGGAAACTAAGTGGCACTTATTGTAAAGGAAACTTGAATGTGACCGGGCCCCTTTTTTTCTTTACTCCCCCTTCAACGTAAACGTCGCCATTTGAGCGCCGGGATCACGTTTAAAATCCAAACGCCTCCAGACTGGATACGACGCCCATGTGTGTGGGGTGAAAAAAGGAAAAAAAAAAGAACAAAGAAGAAAAAAAAAGAAAAACTGGCTTAGACTACACCGAGCTGTCTCTCCAAATTAAGATTCATGTAATGCAAATGTCTGACCTACAGTATGTTAGGCTTAGGTATATTTGTGCAGTCAATTTTTTCTAAATGTGGACACTTGCACAGCATACTGTACTAGCATGCATTCCACTGCATTTCATAGGTTCAAAAAGACTGGGGATTACAACTTGTACAGATGTTGATATGGAGAAACGAAGTGACGAGTCCAACGGAGGTTCATTAATTTTTACGTCTGGCAATCCTTCGCGAGATGATATTCTGTAACTGTACAGTTTACCTGAGGTGGTTCTTTTGCCCACTCATCAATAAAGACTCTACTTTTGATGCATTTCGAGTCATGACCTGCCTGGAAAGTGACATGACCGGATCCCAAACGGAGAGCACGTCGCAGGGAAATTGACCGGCGAGACGTGTAGCACGATTAGCGTCCTGTCTGGGTTTACATGTATGTCTCATTCCGTCTTCGGACACACTTCGCTGCATGAGACGGTGCTGAGCGCTGTCCCACAGCCGTGTGGGGTCCTGAGGATTTGTGGTGTGTTGTTCTAATTATGTTGTGAAATCTCGAGTGTATTTTCTCTGCTGAAAGAAAAAAGACGTCAACAAATCATTAGTGGGACAAGGACGGAAGTCAACTGTGTCATCCAGGACGGTTTGTGTTTTCAAGACGTCAAAACTAAAGTGGAAATCTATCGTTGTGTCCTAAAACTATAACAACAAGTAAATATTTTATCTGAATGACTCCAATAAAGAGTCGCAAATTCGGTTTTTAGTGACTAAAACTCAGCACTGATTTATGATAAAATCCTCAGGCCTGTAGGAAGGTGGATCACTTTTTATCAAGATGTGTTGCCGTGGTTACTTGGGCAGAAAACCGAACTCGTCACAGAGCAGGTTATGCTCTTGTTTAGAGGTATAAAACGCGGCCGACCGACCAATCAGATCTTCAGGACAACACTCAGCCTGTTTCCTGATGATCCAATGGTTCGTCTGAGAGCGAGAATTTCAGATTTTGAGAAAAGTCTTTTGATTTCCACCATAAAGTCTTTAATGAAAGACAACGATGTTAGTGGGACGGACTGCAGCAGAGTTTGTGGACTCAAATGTTTTGTCACTGTGTTACTTTCATTGTTGTTTTGCTCCACTGTGGTTAAAACAGTCATACATGTTTAGCTTTCAGGAACACATATTTAAAATGCATGTTACTATAGTGAGATCTGCTGGAGCTGTGAGTGTGGGAGATTAACATTGTCCTCCCACTGACTCACGCTTTAACTCAGTGGGGTGTTATTTCTGTTTTGCAAGTGTTTTCTTTGCAATTGCAGCAAATTTGCCGTTTGCTTTTTCCTTGGATGTTCTGATCATCATCTTTCATTTTTGGTGAAGCGACTTTCCGCTCTTACATGTTTATGACTGCAGCTCTGCTTGACTTCTCCACATTTGTGATTGAGAAACGTGCACAGAAGTAGATTGGAAAAAGCTGGGTTAAATTGTTGTTTACTTGGACCTATAAATGTGTGGGATTATTGAAGTCAGGTGACCACATGAATTTAGTATTTTATTATCTAAAATTCATCCTTTAGTCTCCATCTTTTAGTCTGTTTTGACCACTGTGAGAGAGACCTGAGGTGTTTTTGCTTTTCTTCCTCATTGTGTCTGTTTAATGCCTCCATATTTTCACCAACAAATGATGCAGTTTGCAAACTTCTGCATGTTTTCATGCAAATCAGGTGCAGTCGATCGATCGATTGATCGTTTTTTTCATCAGATTATTTCTAAACAAGCACTGTTACATGAATGTCAGTCTAGTTCTTATCGTGTCAAAAAAAACAAAGGAAAAAAACTTTATTGTAAAGACGCTGGTTTGTGTTGCAGGAACAGAAGGTGGACAAAGTGATGAAATGACTCATGCATGAACATACTCGTGCACAATAACAAAAGCAAGACAAATGAACAAAGGAGACGATGAGCTAAGTTAACAATCACTCACATTTGACTTCCTCCGGGGATCAAACAGCAGTTTTTGACTGGTGAGCTCAGTGACGGGCCCCAACAGATATCCTGTAACGCTGCACGAAACTGAAAGATAGTGACGGTGAAAATCGTGTGCATAAAAGTGGCCACTTCTCTCCGCCAGGCTTTTCAAGTGGCAGCTGTTGAATCCTTTGTGCAAAGCGAGGAATGGGTTTAAGGCGGTAACCGAGCCCTCAGACGACCAGAAAAACACATTTTATTCCTCCAAACTGCCTATTTATGGTGAGATACCTTGAACGAAGGTTAATTCTTCAATTCCACTCGTAATCTGAAATTATCTCAAAAGACCTCTCATGAGCCTTTACATCACTTTGAGTGTTATGTGTTCGGTCTTGACAGAAATTGTACAGGTTCCACTTGTACAGCAAAGCTTATGCAACCAACCTGGCTGCACAATTTCGCTCCTGACATTATAGACTGAAATGGAAAAGGTGGGAGGAAATATTCCTCTGTCCTAATTAGGACCTGATTGAAATCCAGCCATTGTTGGATTGTGTAATATCTCAATGAACAATTAGCTCACATTTTGAATTTGAATGCGAGATCATTCCTATTGTTCTTATCCGCGCCGCCTCATTCAGAGGCAGATGGAGGAGATGTTTCCATAGCGAGCGGCATCATCCTCCCGATCGCCCAGGTTTAACAGGTGCCATCCAACTGTGCCTCTCCGTCTCCCCAGAACTGATGCTGAAGATTCATCTGAGTGCTTATTTTTAGTTGTCTTCCCACTTCTCTCCGAGATGCACCACAACAAAAGCCGTCTTACTCATTTGTGAAAACTCACCTTCGCCCACAGTGTGTTCTGAAGACACAGAGTGCTGCGCAGGCTTTCGCTGCATTGTCCTATCTGAACACACAGGCTCACATAGGAGAAGTTTTTGTGCGGACAACAATAGACGAGTTTTGCTGGTAATCAGAATCTATGCCGCCTGTTTCTGCCCTGTCTTCACCTTCCTCGGCAGCAGTCATTCATCGGGCTTTCCCTCCCACACGGCGGAGCTTGGAGGCCATCTTCAGCCTTGAATAGAAAACATAAACTCTGGTTTTGCCGCATTAGAAACGTAAAACAGGTTTCTTCCAACACAGCGATGTCTTTGTTGAGCCCACTTCCCTTTATTATCTATTTATTTCTCATCCATCGAGACGGTGCGAACAGTGTGTAAATTGCAGCGTGAGAATAATGTCTTGCCTTGCTTCAATCCATTAGTCTGAAATGTTAATGTACCATTTAACAGTACGTCTGAATGCAGAAATTAGAAATGTTCACGTGTTGGAACTTGTGAATGTATTCCAGACATATCTAAGTGGTGTCCGATGGAGGGATGCTGAGTATTCAAAGTCCAATTTGAGTATTTGAGGGGTCAACAGAACCTCAAATGGAAGTTTTGTGTGTCTTTTAAGTTTTGTTGCACTTTTTTGTTTGCTCTCGTTTTCCAACGGAACACAACAACACAACAGATACAGCATATGGCAAATCAGGAGCTCAGAGACATAAGGAGGATAAACAAGGATACACAGTTATGTAACCACATGGCAGCCAACATCCTGATGAAATTCAATAAAACTCCAAACAATACAAAACAAGTTACTGGAAGAGTGGACATGATGCAATTATGTTGTTTGTATAGCAACTCGTCAATGATTTTCACCTGTAAAGCAGCTGAAAATCCTCCAAATAAGGAAAACAGGAAACGATATAATGATGCTATCAAAGGATCCGGACAATAAGTCTGGATCTGAAAATTAAATAAGGACATCGACGATAAACATTGATATGCTTCCATGTGCACATAGTTGATATCACTTCTTTAGCAAAAAAAAAAAGTGTTGTTGTCAAAAGGTGAAATTAGATCATCAAAAAGTACCTGTAAGTCTGTGCAAGTTCCTGAACGCTGAACTTTGATAACCTCAAGTAAATTTGCCAGTCTTACCACATTTTTGAGTGCAAGAACAGAACAACGAATACATACCAAACATTTTTTCTTTTTTTTTGTTTCTACCACAAAATCTAGAATAAATAACCTGAAATTTCTCCATGAAAGTGAAATATTGAGGCTTACTTGATGTTGCTTCTCCCTTGTTGTTCTCTTTCATCACAGTGTCGACTTAACACTGATTTTCTTCCTCTTGCTTAAAGGTGGTTGTTCCTCATTGCAGTGTCTGTCTGAGATCGGTTGTTCAGTTTTACTGGTGGCAATCCGTCAAGGCCGGCGACACCTCTTGTAGCCTCAGGTTGAGATTTTCAGGACTGGGGTTTGTCCCAGAGCTTTTATCCAATCAGATTTCAGCACTCTGTGTGTTGCCATGGTCAGGAAATCTGCCCTCAGGCTTTCAGAACCAACAGTGCAGGTGTCTGTACCTTTAAGTGATGGGAAATCAAACGGGTGGAATTGACCAATCAGATCTCAAGGTGGCATCACCAGAGCCGGCTAGCAGGCTGACATTAAGGTCAGCAGGCTAATGTGGTTTGATTGGATATGCAGATGAGAGGGCGGAGTTATACAGCCATCAAACGGAGCCTGTTGATCCTGTAGTTTTAGGTTGGGGTTAGGATTTGATTACATTTTTGGAGATCCAGATTCATTTAAATTTCATACAACAAAAGCTGAAGAAGTAGATGCTTTGAATTGATAATTCTAATTTCAACACCATTTACACAAGACTCTTCACAAAAAAAATTGAAATCACGATTAAAAACCAACCGTGACTTATACCAGTGATGCAACGACTCATTTTACTTAGTTTCTGTTCATACGTGTAGTTTCTACAGAATACTACTGAATACTATTATTAGCATTCAGACTAATGCAGGACTGCAAGACCTCAGAAAAAAAAAAAACTTTGTGAAATGCACGGCACACGACTGCCTTCTTCTGAAATATGCACTTTAAATAATAGAGGCGTTAACAATTGAATGGCTGCAAGTAAATGCAAAAAAATGCTGTAAAAACTCAAATCTAGAGCAGCAAGCTGCTTTTATTTTGAAGGTTGGCAGCCAGTGAGGTGAGGGTGGAGACGACACACGCCCTGCAGAAAACAAACGCTCTAAAATCTCCGTTCACATTGTCGATTCGTTGTCCTGGTCGAAACAGTACTTGTCACACACACACACACACTGAATCATTCATGTAGGGGGGAATCCTGTGTAGATCATGAAGACCCACACAGTGACTAACACCCTCCCACACTGCAGGTCTGACCCCCCCACCACTCCAGGCGTTAGCATCTCCATTTTTCACATACATTTTGTGAAAGAAAGAAAAAACGGAGAGGAGGGACAATTACAGCCGTTTATTGTGTTTATGTGTTAAATAAATTATACGAATCTGAAACCAGCATGAATGGAGTTCACACACACACGCACACACACACACACACGCACACATACACCCACCCACACAGAGAAGTACAAACACATACTTAAAAACACGCGTGTTTATCTTTTGTGGCGATGGATTTGATATGCCTACCGACTGATACCAGTTTCATGCACATGGTCTCAAATGCAAACAGGCAACTGAAAGCAAACAAGGCTGTCTTACTACACTTGATTACACTGCTTGAATAACGGTTACATAAATAGTGAGCTAGATCTATGCCAGAGGGGCTGTCAGTGTGATACAACAAGGGTTGGTTTTTTTTTTCTTGTTTTCTGGAAGATTATGTTGCATCCTCTTCAACATGAATTCAGTCACATCCACACAGGTTGGAGGTAAGCCATGACACATGCATGGTGGTAGTGCTCTCCTTCTCTGCCTTTTCACTGAGGAGCAGTTTTCTGCAGCTGTGGGAGGACTGACACACACTCACATCCCACCTCACGCCCCCCCCCCACCCTTTGAATTTCTAAAGACTTCCCTACCACCTACACAGCATGGTTTTCAATCAGATTGCACTTGAGTATCATTACATTAAACATCGGATGCAGCCTT
>JAUESE010000060.1:14001406-14013438 GCA_032274725.1 Malacoctenus triangulatus
TTTTCTAAGAATACTCTTTATCACGTTGTTTTTTCACTGCACTTTATCAGCATCACTGGCCTCAGCTTTAATAGATTCTAGTTCTTGTCCATTACAACCCAAACTCAATGCCTGAATAATACAAGATCATTTAAAAAAAAGCATCCAATTGGTGGTCCTCGTCAAGTGACTTAGGTTTGCAATGCAGTCCGAATAGTCACCACAAAATTATCTGGTAAGAAAAATTTCTAAAAAACAAAGAGATTCAAGCTAAATGGATCTAATGGAACAGCTACAGAAAATTCACCTTAGATAGGCTGAAAAGATCAAGGATGCGCCTTTCAATGTGTGGGATTTTCAAGGAAGATGCCTGAATCTCCCAAAATCTGGCAATGCGGTCCAGGTAATTCAGCTTCACTCTGGTCTCCGCCTAAACACAAGAAGAAATAAGAGACATTGATGATTATTACTTGTCCTTCGACACGTTTGTCACATCAAGATTTCAAAAGTTTGAAAGAAGCAAAAAAACTACCTCCAACTCGTTCAGCCTCTGAATACGTGGAGTGAAGCGAAAGCTGTCCAGCTCCACTGAAAATGGTGGCTGCCAGTCCTACACAAAAGAAGTGACAAAGTTCAAAACAAAAATGTGTCAGTCAAAAACGACAACACCTTTTGTGATGTCTTTTTGATTGGGTGCAAAAAGAACATGTGAACAAGGGCAGAGAAGATTAGTGAGATAGTGAGGTTAATTTGGGCTTGAGTACTTGGCCCAGCGACAAACAGGAAGGATTGTCAGAGACACGCACTGGAGAAACTAAGGTTAACATGAACAACATGTATCAACTTTGAAGAAAAAAAATACTTTTACAATTTCAGGTAATGAACTGGCTTGTGATGAGCAGGCAACTATTCTTGTTCCTCTCAAATTTCTTACTGGTCTCTATAGTTTTATGAAAGACTCAAATTGTATGAACAGGAAATGCACACAGCTGAAAATAGACTCTTGTGGGTCTGTTCTCTGATACTGGCGTTGGCACAAACTCCCCGCAGAGTCAATACTTTTGTGTCATGGGAATCAATCATTTCATGTTATTGTTTCTGTCACCAAGTGACACTCTGTGTACAAATAAAGCTTCCAGGGTTACATCTTTCAAAGTGTGCCAACCCAAACACGACAACACAACACAGGGGGAAAAACCGAGGATATTCAAAGGTTTCAGTCATAGGAGAGTATTTACTGGTGGAGGTCGGATTTTGCAGATCCCAGACTTCTCTGCAATCGGACGTATCTTTGCGATGTAGCCCAAGGGATCCTGAAACTCCTCCCATGTTGGCTCAAACACTGGACACTCCGGGGGCGGTACAAACTCTTCCCCTTCCATTGCCCTGAAAGGCAGGAACACAGACAATACAAGCAAGTTGTTAACTTTTTTGTTGTATACTGACTGAAACTCACGATACAATCAATGTAACTGGTCAGAAAGTCTTGACAGGCCAACATGTCTTAACACCACTAAAACATTACAATTCTTTACAGGTATTTTTCATTAACTTTACATGATGTATATTATTTTGTGTCATTCAGATATGATCAGAGACTTCCGATTCAAAAGGAGACAAAGTTAAAAAGAAACACGACGTCCTACATCAGTTATAGACCCCAGTAAAATGAAATTGTTTGCAACGAAAAATTTCAAGAGCAACAGAAAAATGTGATGAGAAAAAGTGACTAAATGTGTTTACACATATATAAATGTAGATACAGCATTGATAGTTGAGAGAAAGAGGATATGGCAATTGTTGACTTGTTCCACCTTATTCTCGCGGCTACTGTCTGATTTAAATGCATATGTAACAGGGAAATGGTTTAGTTATCACTTCCACAACAGCTTGTAGAAAAGTCCATCACAGACAGATGGAAAAACACAGGATGAGTGGTTTTTTTTGTTCCCGGACTGATCCTTGTCAAGATCCCCTCCCCCAACAACAAACACAACACTAGGAATACTGGTAACGCAGGAACCAGCGTGTCAAAGGGCAGAAGTTTAAAGAGATGCTTTACCAGAATGTTTGACGCCATAATAAGAAATGAGAAACATCACTATTAAATGTGTGTGACCAGAAATAAAACCACTCCTCACAGTGACTAGGATGCACAAACATCACTGAAGATTATACCAAATAGACAGATGCTTTCTTTCATCTCCAAAAACATCATGGAAATAAAGGATCTTTAAAGATGGGTCTCCAGTGACATGTACCTCATCTATTTGATTCTTCACGGGCCTTCAAACAAACAATGGCGTGGAGGCCATGAACCTTTAAGGTATAGAAGGCCATAGAGGCATCAACACTCAGCCAAGTGAAGCTGGGCACAATTAGTCGACTGCAGAGGCCAAACTGTCACATCCAAATGTTCAATGTCACCCAAATTAAGGTACACGTTGCTCAGAAATGTAGTAAAATGAAGTGTTTGCAGTCAAGTGTTAGCGACTAGCTACTGAACTTGGGATAACTGGCGTTTAAAACTAACCTTACCTTCAACGACACGCGTTACCGAGAGAAACGAAAACTGAGAAAAACGTCTCCGGTCCAGTTACTTGTCAAAGACCATTCATTTATCCTAATATGGCAAAAATGAACTCTGTTGGTGCCTATTGTCCAGACAGGATAGACGATAACGCCGCTGTAACAGCTAACGTTAGCATCGAGGCCTCCACTTCTCTCGGCACAGTCCCATCGCCTCCCACGATTTCTAGATAACTAGCATTAGTTCGCTAACGTTGACTGGGCGGTGGAGGAAATAAAAGTCAACGGCACCACCGCAAACAAGCGAACGTCCCACAATAACACGACGCTACGAAGCAGCCTGTTAAGGTTATTCATATAAACACACAGAGAAATGTATCATTTGTTGACACCCCCCGATACACAGCTGTGTCCCGTTGCATTCCCGTGACTGACCCGCAGACACCTCGATGTCCCGGGGTATGACAGGGACTGTGGTCGCTCTCCTTCCTTCTGTTGTTGTGGTGACTGGTGGTGGTTTAGCTAACGTTGGCCAGCTGTGCTCGGTCCAGTTGGCTAGCTTACCGCTGCTAGCAAAGTTGACCGTTTTTTCGGCTTCAGGTCTCCATAAAGTCCCCCCTGCCGAGGGCTCAGGACCATGGACGGCTTTGTGTTCGTTCAGTGCCGAGCGAGAGTCTCAGACTTTATCAATTGGTGTCCTTATCAATCATTTCCCGATCAACAACATCACTCTCTTCAGGCCATCCTATCTTTCTTGATGAGACGCCATCTTAGCTTTTTTTCTCACGACCGAAGTACAACCTCAGATCTTTGCGGCACGTCTCTCACGTTCACTCCCTGAAAGTAGTGCCCACGTACACAGTCAGCCACAGCGGAGTCTGCTGAGAACTGCTTTGAATATTGCTATAATTATAAAATAAAAAAATAAAAAAACACACACGACAAAAGCAAATTATTACTTCAAGATAATTTCTAAAGTGAATGTATGATCATGTTATTAGCAGCAGTAGTACCATCACATTGTATTAACTACAAAATAAATCTTTAGTTATATGACACATTTCCGACATGAGGCAAAACAGTTTGCTTTGCAGAAATCACGCAAGTAAATAAAATATTAAATTGACACAAAAAAGTGTAGACTATATTAATTCTTATTTGTATTCTGAGCTTTATTCAGAAGGCATTTTAATTGCATAAAGCATTTTTCATATACTTTTTAATAAATAAGGCACTAACAATTAAAATATTTGATTAATATCAACAATGAGGACGATGATGACATAATGATAGTCAGGAAAAGGCAGCTTGACCTGTATGGCACGTCTCATACAGGTGCGTAATTTAATTGATTATGAAGGAGAATAAGAATAAACAAAATATAAGCCTGATCAAATGTCAACTTGGATCTCATGATGCAAAAGCAGTTTAAAGGATAAATGAATGAAGAGAAAATAGGTAATTATATGATTACTTTATTTTGATATTCTGTGTAATGAGAAAACATCTGTTGTGTATCTTCTCTGGTTGATGCAAGGAGTGAAGAAGAAAGTCTCTGCTGACACAGTCTTGTAGTTTCTTCAGTCGTTTATTACAAGTACAGTGTCGAAACGAGTTGTCCGGACCCAACTCGGAGAAAGAGCAGCCAATATCTCTCTGACTAAGTTTTCCTGGTCTTCAGTTTTAGTCTATAGGTTGCTGACTCTGCCTCCTTAGTTCTCTAAGACATTCTTTGAAACGCGCACAAACAAGTTATCTCCTTTTATCTGTGGATGTACATCCTATGCTGGCCTTCTCCCCTTAAACTGACCTTCTTCCCTTAGGCTAACAAAGTAATGAATTCCACAGCTCCTGGTGGCAATTCCTCCTTTGTCACAGCACGCGGAGGAAGAGACACTACACATCATTAAGGGATAGCAGGACTAGTCTATGTGGTTAGTGAAAAAAATGCAGAATTATCAAATGCTTCGAAGCATATTGAGCAGCTCGACCTAAAAGCATTATTTCATCTGTGTGTGAGATCACATGTAAGAATGTTTGTTATTTATACGCAGATTTTTGTAGAGGTGGAGGTTGTTTTTTTTTTACGTGACAGAAACTACACACACACACAAACACGCTGGTAACTTCACTGCAAGGACACTTTAATTTTTCAGAAGCAATAAATATTCACATCTCAATTCTCTATTCTTTCAGTACACGTAATACATACACAAAGAAAAGTCTCAAAATCATTTGTTTAAAATAATATCAATAAGTGCACCGACAAACTTTTTTAAGCTTTAATTTATATCACGGTAACTCATTCTCTCACCTTCGGTCTTAAATAATAAGAAAAGAAAAAGAAGTCAGGATTTCTTTTGGCCAACGTCTTCTGTCCCTGTCCTTGTTTAATCTGTACATACTTAGTGGCACTCACATGCACGCACCTGAATACAGAGTGGGAGCAGCTCATCCCATAGTTAAGAAGCCTATGTATAGTATATTATGTACATTCAGGTTTATACAGTACAATCTATTCAATAAGTGCAGATATATTCATGCAAGAAGAGTCAATAAGGACACGATAAAAACAAAAAAAGTAGCCAACGCACACTGAAAAAAAAATCTTCGTGTAACATTCTTTAAGTTTTCAAAACCTTCTCGAAATCCCTTTTGTTGATGATTCAGATCCTCTCAAATTTTGGCATCTTTGTCAGCAGCTTGTTCCATTGACATCTTTATTTTATCGCCACCTGTTTATTCCCTAAATCAAAATACATGTATTTTTTTTCTCCTTTTAATTTGTGACGCTGAAGGTAAATTACACTCACGTGTAATCTTTCCTTCCAAAACCGCAGTAGCAAAAAGGGAAAACACGAGGCAGAAAAGAAATAAACAGAACAAGAAATACAGTGTGTACCTGTTGGCTATTTTACATTCTTGTGATGGTTTTAAACAAGAGGTCCTCAGCGAGATGCCAAGGCATGAGAAAAAGATCTGATATTTATAATAATAGTATTTGTGAAGGTGTCAGGAGAGGGAGGATTCGTAGAAGGCCATTTCTGACTTAAGACATCACGTGTGCAAAACCACAAAACCTCATGTTAAAGCGTGCTTCTTTCAAAACATAGAAAAAACACTCAATGAGTAATTCTGATGATTGCCAAGAGCTGGGCACCATCGCCCTGTAAAATTCAGTTGACTTTTTTTTATCTCCCAAATTTTCACAATCACATAAAAGCCTTTTTTCTTTTGGTCCACCAGTGGGAACTCAAAAAAATATGACAAATACTCAGATTTGTCCTGTAACTTCAAGTTTTGTAAGTCATCCCATTCAATAGTTGTGCCACAGTTTGTTCGCAACAAACGGAACAAAAAAGGAGGAATATNNNTATATATAGTTTAGATCAATTTGAATAAAACTAGATCTCATATACTTTTTTCTCAACAGGTAATAGTCTTAAAAGATGAACTAAATGGAAACGGTGGTACTATGAAAATAAATCACACTTCACATATGTGAATTCCCTTCAGTGGTTATGGCAAACTGAGGGAACTCCTATGTGCATATACTCTCTATAACCATGTACAAACATCTGCTGATATAATTAATCACTGTTCAAAACAAATATTGGACAATACTCATCATACTCATAGCAGGTATATCATAATATCGATAAAACAGCAAGAAGCTTCAGAAACATTCAAAATATATTATTGTTTGTATCATTTGTTCCCTATTCCCCACAAGGAATGCATTACAAAGCCCGGTGAGTCCTGTCGACGTGTGAAAGACCGTTGAGCAAAAGACTGTCAGGAAAACCGTGCACTGGTTTCAGGGAGTTTAAGACACAGCAACAGATCTGAGGTTTTCTTTAGAAAAAAAAAAAAAATCTGTCTGCAAAAGCGTCAACCTGCAAGAATAGACGGAGACATCATGAAGCCAAGTAAAATTATTGCAACGTCAAGGGACTTTTTTTGTTTTTTTTGCAACGTTCTGCTGTTTTCTAATGCCAAACTCCTCTGGAATGCATTCGGTGGTTCAGTCTTTGTTCACATCCCGGTGTTAGCAGGTGGATACCTCAGGTCTCCGGTGTTCCAGTGTCACGTCGTCACATCTTTGTTCTGTACATGTAAATAGTCTCCTAAAGACTCAACTAGACGAATAAAACTGAGGCAATATATCTAGATATAGATTTGATTTCATCTTGATTTATATGGCTATAGACTTTTTTGATTGTGTGTAGAAATATATAGAGTGTGCATGTGTTTGTGTGCGTACATGTGATGTCGTATGTGCTTGTGCACGGCTCAAGGATGTGTGCGCGCTAAACTCTAGCTGTGCCGACCGTCCCACCACCCACCTACATGTGCGGGAAGCGGAGATGAAAGTAGCAGAGACGAAGCAGGCTGCGTTTCCTCTTGTCGCTGAAGCTGCTGCTGTTGCTCTCCGTCCTGGCAGACTTGCTCCTCGTTCTCGCTCTGCCCACCTCCTCCGACCTGTCGTCGTATCTCTGCACCCGCGAGCTCCACGTCCGGCTCACACTACGGTGCTTATCCGGTTGATAGGCTTGGATTTGGAGCTGCCCCCTGTACCTGTCGCTCCAGCCCCTGTCACCTGCGGCCCCTGCTGAGGCTGCCCGGGGTGCTGGGGGGGGTGAGGGGAGAGAGGTGTAAGAGGGGTACGGGGGGACGAAGGGGGGGGTAAAGGGGAGTGTGGTGGGGGAGGGGGGATGGAGGAGAGAGGAGGGTACTGGGGCAGATACGGGCCGGCGGAGGCTGCGTGATGCGCATTGACGGTAGCGGACGGCAGGTTGTGCGGCAGCGTGCCGAATATGAAGTGTGTTTGGTGGGTGGTGTGGCTGCCCGGGTGTGGTGTGTGCACGTGTCCGGGGTGGGTTTGGGAGTGTGCGTGGGGGTGGGGGTGGGAGTGTGACAACGTGAGGGGAGGCTTGGTACCAGGGCCGCCGCCCCCTCTGACAGAGTGTGTGGGCTGCGCGTGGTACAGCGCGAACGGGGGGTTCGGGGAATGTTGGGAGAGAGGAGAAAGGGGGGGGGGACATCCCACCACCATGTTGGCGTAGCGACCCGGAAGGCCATGCTGGGAGAGCTGGGAGAGATGGGCCAGCTGCGGGTGCGTAACGTGCGGGAGGCCAAGCGGTGGCCGACAGGGTAGCGGGCCTCTCTGTAGCGTATGGGGGGGCACTCCTTGCAAAGGAGACGGGACATTTTGGACGTGGTAGCGATGGTGGTGATAGTACGGTGGCGGGGGCTGCACGGTGCCCGCGTGACAGTACTGTGCGTGCAGCGCCTGGATCTTGGAGGACCCCCCCTCCAACTGGCATAGAGATGAAGGGGAGAGAGGAGGGGGTCCTCCCGTAGTCGGTGGGGGGACAGGTGCGGGGTAGGGTGGCCCCGGTGGAATAAGGGGCCCCGGTGGTTTGGCGCGTTTGCTGCCGAATAGGGAGCCCAGGAAGGAGCCGCTGTTGTTGCTGCTGCTCCCCCCAGGGCCGCTCCCCGCTCCTGCTCTCTCTACACTGCTGGAGACTCCCCCAACTCCTGTCCCAGCAGTGGTATGTTGCTGCCCCGGCCCACCCCCCACCCCCGATCCGGGGCTCAGGATGGGGCGATGAGGCCGGAAGTCTTCTGTTCCGTAGCAGCCAGGAAGCACGCCCGGCATCGGGTAGCGCTGGTGAGGCTGCGGGCTGCTAATGATGGAGCCCTGCGAGAGGAAAACAGCGTCAGACTGTAGAAAAGCTGTGGAGTGGGGGGGGGGGACGACATGCTGGAGCGAGATCGAAAGCAAAGAGCCAGGCAAAGGATCGTCAGTGTAGGACACACGCATGTACACGCCAACGCCAGGAACAGGAACACTGTACACACACTGGGCATGCTCAGGTAGGCGAAGCACCAGGGACGGAAGATGCAACGTCTACAGGACGGGAACAGGTCTCACACAGAGACTTACTTCCATCGTACTGTCCAGAGAACCGACACTGTTCCTGCGACCGCGTTTCCCTGCACCCCACCAGGAAGAATCAGGTTAGCAAAGAGCGAGAGACTCAAATACTTGAAGCAGGAGGAAGAAAAAAACCAAAGCAGCAATCAGACCAAACATCATGCGACCTTTCATCCCAGGAGAGCAGACTCCGCTCTCGCCATCTGTGCCGCCGTCTCACCTGTGTCCGACAGGTCCCTGAGAGATGAGCTGAGCGCCGTGCGTTTCAGGCCTTCACCCACCGAGCAGTTGTCATCAAAACTCGTCCTTCCCATGGTGCCGTTCACCACATCGCTCTTCACACCTACGCCTCCTCCAACCACACCTCCGGTGAGCAAGCTCGGGCGCATCACACCTTTCTGTTTCTCCAACTCCGCTGCAAATAGACACAGAGGGCACAGGGGAATGGGAAATGCTCTGATGGAGGCACCACACACATAAACAGAGCCACAGTGATAATCTGTGGACAGGTATGTCTTAATCTGCAAACCCACGCATTTATATTTGTGACTCAATTCATTCAAATAGGATGTATTGCGAGCTGAGGTCATATTTATAAGAATTTTTGTTAAAAAATGAAGGAATTCCTTCACAATAAAATGGACATAAAACTATTTATTTTGAAGCTACCCTCATCAAAGAGGTAAATAGACGTGTTACGAAAGTATGAGGGTAAATACATCCATATATCAATGTGTATTATTTTGGAACAGAAGAAGGAATCAGTGCCTGTTTTTGTGGATTTCTGTGAAATCACAACATCAGCAGTGATCATCGCCATGGCAACAACTGCATCTTCACCTGAAGTGTTTGTCCCCTCCAAAGTAATGCCCACCATCAGGGTGGTTGGTGCAGTAACGACAACTGAGGCGCATCTGTGTGTGAGCTGTAACATTTTGAAAGTTGCAGTTCACAGGTGGGCCAGCAGATGGGGCACTTACATTCGACTCTGTATTTCTCCATTTCCTGCACTTCAGCGATACTCTCCCTGAGGTCACTAACGAAGCGGGTGCGGTCCTGCTGACTGGGTGCCATAAAGACGATAAGGACTTTCCTCTCACCACCCAGGACTGCTGAGGTCAGGCGGATGCCATGAGGGTAGTCTGCAGGCAAACACAGAGCGGTAAATTCGTTTTCTCACGCCGGGGGAGAAACATCAGGATGGATGAGAGTTGAAAATACGATTGGTTTTCTTACATGAGTTCTGAAACATGTGCACTTGCATCTCCACCAAAGGGAAAGATTGTCTGAAACTATAAGTCACTGAGGTTTTCTTCTTTTGGAAGATTTTGGTCACCTGGTGCAAAACATGAGAAAATACATTGTGATAGAGCCTTCAAAATAAAAGCAGAAATAGGCAAGCTTTTCGGATCATGGTAAAAACTAAGTATTTTCATGTGATGCACATTGTATAAGAGCATTACAATAACAAATGTAGTTGCACATATCTGTATGTCAGTCAAAATAAATATAGTATTGTTAATAATTGAGGATTTACGGGCATATGGAACTTGCTGATGACTTACTATTGCTAATTAATAACAGAAACAAGTGAATCAAACCAGTGATTAATGTAGCAGTTCTTGTGGTTTGAGAGTCTCTTATTGTGTGGGTGTTATTTATGATTATTATTCACAGGCTTTTCTCCTGGAAACATAATGTGAAAATTATGGAAAAAAAACCCAGAGTCTTACCACCAGCAGGTCGTTGAAGAGGAAGACCTCTCGCTGGTGCACTCCTGTCCGCTGAGGTCTGTTGGGGTCAGGCACCTCGTAGAGCTGGCAGCAACACACCAGCCTGCGATGGGGGAGCGAAAGCACCTACACATGCAAAGAAAGAGCAGATAAATGAAGAAACCATGAACAGAAAAGCTCCACGCGCTGTTGTATGACATCATATGAACTCACAGGCTTCTTGCCCACAATGACTCTCTCCACTGCCTGCACTTGGGACACGTGGTCATCGTTGGTCCGCAGCTCCCACTTCTGTATGCGCTGGTAGATTCCAACCAGCAGGTCCCTGGGAATGTCCTGGCCATTGTCCACACCTTGAATAGCAAGGAAAGGGAGGGGTTTTAGGAAGAACGCTCACTGAGACGCCATTGAAGTATTCAAATTATACAATGCATGTGATGAAAGATGTCTGGATGGAACACACAAGCAGAGGTGGAAGCACATTTTCACAGTAATTTCCAACTTTTTGACAGAACAATTCTTCTCCACTGACTATTGAGTTGAAGCGAACTGGTTACACACAGTAGGTGCACTCATACATGTTTCATGAAGTTATGCGATGAGTGTTTTTGTCTTTCCGTCGAGCTGCACCTCTTAAATTCTTGATGAAATCTTCCAGCTTCATTTTCCTCTCGGCTTTGACGTTGGGACTGTACATGTCTGTGTTGAGGAGGATGATGGCGAAGGCCAAGATGAAGATCGTGTCGGGGTTTTGGAACTGCCGAACCAGCGTCGGATTACACACGCAGTACCTCTGACTGCAGAAGGAAACAACAACAGGTTTAAATGTTTTCGCTGTGCTACAGAAGATGAATTCCGAAGCTCATCGAGCTGTCCTGCTACACACACACACCTGAAGGCCTCGATTAGCCGCTCCACTTTCTGTGCTTCGCCTTGAACCTTGATTTGAGCCTGGAACTTCCTCAGAGCGTCGTCCAGGTCCATACCTGAGAAGTCCATCTCATCCACCACGCAGCTGAAACACAACACACAGCAGAGGTCACAGTTAAGCTTCTTCCACTCCAAACCCCGAAGGCCGAACAACAGCTGAAAACACTTGCTGATGGTGAGTCACGGTTATTATTATATTCTATTTGAGAGAGAGATTCAAGTGCGCCTCAAGGTTTCAGACTCAGTATCCAATATGTGAGTTTACAATGCTGTGCAAATATGATGATTTGTTGTGCAGTTGAATGAATGCTCATTTCTATCTTTCAGACTTGCTTGTCCTGTGAGTCCCTGTGAGTTATAGTTCCTGTACTACAGTCCAGGATCCACTCAGGAGCTGCCGGAGATCTCAGGGCGGCCCTGAGGCTTGTCTGAGATTTCCAAAGAACAACTAGTGAAAGCTTTTAATTTGGAAGGCTCTCGCTTTACTGTGGAGGGTGGAGTGGGCGTGTCCACAAGTGTTTGGCTTCACATTCATCGAAGATTGAACGGAGAGTTTGATATTGGACTCCACTTAAGTAGCGCTTTTTCACTGCATTCAGCAGAAGACTTACACTGCTTCCTTTAGACTCTAAATCATATTCACGCATTTCCACACACACGCTCATACACCACAAGCAATCACAAACACCCAAAAGGAGTAATTCCAGGTTAAAATAAAATTTTTGGATTGAACGCCGACCCACTTTACCAGCTGGGTAACTCTGGGGTCTGAAGGGGCCTACAGATTGGTTGGCTCTTTGACAGCAGCCAAATCCATCATCTATGTCATGTACTCACTCTAAAACATCTTTGTTGAATTGTTTCTGCCGGTTTCCCAAAAACTCTCCGATCATCTGCCTGCTGAGGCCTTTCCTCTCCAA
>JAUESE010000060.1:14175724-14186125 GCA_032274725.1 Malacoctenus triangulatus
GTGCGTGGTGCCGTGGTGACCCAGCATGACGCCGTAGTAAGCATTGCACACGGCTGCCAGCAGACGGAGAGAAAAGGAGTGTGGGAAAACCAGAGAAAAAGACAAGAGAAGGAATGAAAGGAAGGAAAACAAAGAGAAAAATAATTCTGACAGAAAAATTGGAGCTCTTTACATGCATAATTTTGCCTTTTTATTTATTCTCTAAAACCATATGTTACAGATACTCCTAAATATGGAAGAGAACAGTAAAATAAACTAGCAACAGTAAGGACAGTGAGTTCAAATCCTTACTTAGTGAGTATAGAATATTTATTATTTGCTTCTGTGAAGAGGTTGCAGGCTTTTACTTTGAAATTTACTTCACTTATACCTGTGGTTTTGTGCTTTAGTTTTTTTCAGTTTCTTCTTTATTTTGTTTCATTTGCATGATGTTCAGTTGTGAAAGTTTGTGACTTCTACTGCTGGATTTATCCTTCACTCTCATCAACATCCATGAAAAAAATTCCCAATATTGAGAGTTGACCTTAAGTTCTCACCTAAAGGTGGCGCCAGATATCGTTTCATTATATATTCACTGTTTAAAGTTTACATGAGTTGAATTACGAATTGATTTGATCACCTAAGAATAAAAGAAAACGCTTCAATCCAGAGGAGACCTGGCAATGGCCCAGTGCTTTTATTTTGAAGACGCTGTGGGTGTGTCCACCAGTGTTTGGCTTCACTATAATCCCGCAGCTTTCCTCTTGAGTGACATGGTGTCCAGCAGAAACTACGTGACACACTGTCCATCGTTTCATCTCTCTTGTTATTGTTTTTCCTCTTCGTTGCATTTTCCCCTTCTCAGGTTTCCCCTCCTTACGTTTCCCAACATATCATTGGCCTGAGTGTGTGTGTGTGTGTGTGTGTGTGTGTGTGTGTGTGTGTGTGTGTGTGTGTCTGGAGCCACTGGCTGAAGTGTGTGGTTACCCGCTGCTGTGACCAGGGACAGAGGGGCACCTCGCTCGCTCTCTGTTTGTTTAAGGCGCTCTCACACCCACTCTGTCATTTTCTACTGCCTCCGTCTTTCTCGCTCGCTGTTGTTTCACTGACGGGCAGAGTTAATCTGAATCCTGTGAACGATGCCGCCTGTGGACGCCCGGTCCAAGTCGTCCTGCGTTACCGACATCGTGTCTCTTTCCTCGTTTATTGATGTAGAATCATTAGTTCGACACTTTTTGCTTTGATCAGGCAGACAATCGTTTTTGGGGGGAGTAATTGGATTAATTGTACTTGTACAGCTCTACATTCCCATTCTTCTGTCTGCTGGACCAGCAGTGCTGGTTCAGGGTTTTCCAATGAGTTCATTCAGCTGGGAACTGAACATTACCATTTGGGAAATTCCTGAACAACTAAGCCGAAGAGCGAAGTGCACATGAATGACATGAAACGTGTCGTATTGTGGGGGAGCAGTGAGTGAGACTCTTTCCTCCTAGAATGTCGTTCTCCCCATAACTTAAGGCATGCTAAGGAATAAGTTGAAGGTTGAACCCAATGTTATCTCCAGAAATACACTTTGGATAATCAGGGTAGGAAAAGGCATCCCCCTGATCCCCCCCAAGATTGTTTCTGCAAGTGAACCAGCTCTCCCTTTGTTTTAGCAAGTGACTCATCATCAAGCAACATTAGAAACTAACTACATTCAAACATGAATTATTTGGCCGACTTTGAATTATCTTTTGTTTCTACGCTTTGTTTGAATGTAATTTTTTTTCTATCGTTTCTTCCTTTTCCTCACACAGAACTTTCAAAATACTGTAAAAATACATGGGATTATATCATTTCCTGTTTTCCTACAGTGCTATGGTGTCCCATAAGGTTACAAGTGCACACACGCAGGCACGCATGCACACACACATCAAAACACACAGTAGGAAGCCGTACTAAGCAGCAGTGACGTCAAGTTGATGAGCGATCAACAACAGGACAAGAAGAGGAGTCACATCAGAGGTCAAGGTGTCCTGCACACGCTTCTGCACACACACTCACACACACAGACTGAAGGTGCACACACAAACAGCTGGCACTGTGCAGCACATCAGATGTGTTGTGGCTTTAAGACTAATGGAGAGGAAGGAGACAAAAGGAAGAAAACACAGCTGTTGAGTCATCACCATGTTTTTAATGAGATTTTAAAGATTCCATTTACAAACTTTAAAAGGCTTTTTGTTTTAGAAGTCTTAGAGATTGTCGTCTTTGTTGATCCGTCCAACAGGAAGAAGAGCCTCGACCCCAGTGGTCCTAAGAACATCCTCACATCAAGTAACAATGTCAGAAAAGACAAAAAAAAAACCAAAAACAAATTAATGAAGAGTTAAACACTGTTCCCAATGTGTCCACTGGATGGACTTGGTACTTTATTGAGACAAAGAACTGACCAGGAGATGGAGCAGTTCCCACAGCAGCAGCAGCAAAAGCCCATTGAAAAAGTAGGAGGAACATTTTGAAGTTTGCATGTTCTTCATGTGTTGATATAAACATGCTTTTAAGGTGTGTGTTCATGCACGAATGCGTGCGTGCATGTAGTATATTTGTGTTTGTACCCTGCCTCTGCTCAGTGTAAGCTGGGATCGACCCATGGACCCTAAATTGGAGACCTCCAGAAGATGGATCGAGAATCCCGGAGCTAAACAGTAATTAGTGGTCGGCTCTGTCACCTCACGGCTAAAGGACCCGGGTTTCACTGCCGTGTGGAGTTCTGTGGGATCCGTTAGCCATGAGCATGCGTAGGTCTTCTACGCACCACAAAGTTAACTTCACATATAGGTGTTTTTGTGTAGTTGTGTGTCTGTGTGTTAGCGCTCCGATGACCTGGCCAGGATGTCCTGCGCCTTTTAAACATCTTAAGTTACTTACATGCTGATTCAGGGAGGAAAATTTGTCTGAATCTGAAAAAAAAAATCATTCTTTTGAGCTTAGGATTTTGTTTATTTTGCTACAACCGCTCAGTCATGTTAGAAAAATGCCTTCAGTAGCCTAAACAGAAGCTTCAGTTGCGATAATGTTTATTCTCAGTTTGAGTGTTTGTCTTTTCCATCGTGTAAATTTATGGAGAATTTGAAACCGTTAGTTTTGGGTCGGGTAGTTTGAAAACTTGGAGGCCTGTGCGAGCCTTTTGGAGGCGGTTTCGAAGAGTCTCCTGGGAAGCAGCGCGGTTCTGAATGTGTGGTCTCCTTCTTCGCGTTGGCTTCAGACTTCAGACGGCTTCGAGAAAAGATCCAACATTTTATTGCTGTTACGGCGAGCAGAAAGGACCAAAACCAAAACCAAAGTGCAGCTGCTTGAAAAAAAAGGTATTCATCATCTGCTCTGCAGGACGCTTTGCCAGCTTTGACACAGCAGTTACCTTGGACGGTCTCCTTGATATCAGTGGTTTCTAAACCGCAGGGCCCCCTTGAGGAGGCGCAAGGCAGCACAGGAGGCCCGAGGCTCTGCCTGCTCTGAGATTGCTTAAATCAGAAGATCACATAAGAAATCAATTCAAAAACAACACTTTGATGAATGCATGGCAGACCTTGAAAACTGGTCATTGCTTTTATTTTGAAGAACGTTGCTGTGTTATGGCTATATGTTGGTAAGAATGGGCCTTCCCACCAGCGTTTCCCTTCACTGTATTTCTTTTTTTTAGCATGTTTTACATCTTTCCTTTCTGGAATTTTTCTTTTTGACCTTTTAGCATATTTTGTACCAGTTTGCTTTTGTTCGTTCATTCATATAAAGAGGGGTTTTTTTTCCTTGTGTTACTTCCTTTCTCACTTTCATCGTGTTTGTTTAATAGTTTGAATAATTGATAGTTATGAAAAAGCCACGCGGGAGTGTTAACTGGTAAATTTATAGCCGGATAAATTTCCCAATACAGACAACACGTCACTAATCCCCAAAAGGGTTCGTTTGGTTCCCCCGTGTGGACTGTAATGGTAACTGCAAACACCTTGAACATTGTTGAACAGGTTATAGTGCAAGTTTGTGGGATGATTTTTAATGATCCTAAATGTGTAAAAACAGAAAAGTTTATGATATTACCTACGATAAGATGAGTAAAGATGAGTGTGCATGTGTTGAAGTGGCCAGTGTTATCAGCTCACAGTGAGAAAGTCCTGGGTTTGAGCTCCAGTGGGACATTTCCTTGATGAGTCTTTCTTGTGTTTGAGTGAGTTTTCTCCCACAGTTCAAACATGTATGTGAGACTTGTTGGTAACGCAGAATTCAATGTAATTGTGTTTGCTTCTGTTTAAACCCTATGATAGACTGGAAACTTGTTTTTTGGTGTATCCAGCAACACTCGAGATGCTGAATACATTATAAGAAAAAACGTACAACTGGGAACAAATGAAATTAAATGAAATCATTTTGAATTAAATCCAAAAAACTCAAACTAAATCCAATTATATTAAATTGAATTGCTTCCTTTTTTCATCCTCTAGCCTTTGTTTTCTCCTCCAGACCAGCAGGGGGCGTTGTTTCCGTCCCGAGTCGTTGGGCTGAGCCGAGCGGGCAGGAGAGGGAACAGTTTGTCCCACCGGTGTTTTATTTAGCCGCAGAAGGTCGTCCGCAGCTGGGCGGCAGATCGACGCCGAATCGCAGCCGAACACCAGCTGGAGTAATTTAGCTTCTTAGCGGATTATGAGCGTAAAACTCTGAGGGATGTGAGTGTCGACGAGAGCGTCGAGGAACGCGGCCGTACGTCGCGTTAGGTCGTGCTGTTATGAAACATTGCTAGCTAACGTTAGCAGCTGACTAACAGGTCCGAACGGCAGACCCGTCCGAGCTGCGGTTACTCTGGGTGAAACGTTTAACGCGACGTGGTCCCGTGTTAAAGCCGGAGGAAGAAGAGGCCAAGTCGGGCTGCTGGTGTTGAAGGGTCTCTCTCTGCGGACCCTCACCAGTCTGGGACCAGACCCCCGGTTCAGCTTTACACCGCCGGGGATCGCTGAGTGAGTGGCCGGGTTGATGGCAGCCACGGCCGGTGCCCGGAGGTTACCCATGGGTGTGCGGACAGTCAGTGACTTCCTCCAGATCGCCGCGGTGGGCTCCCCTCGGTCGTGTCGCAGCGTGGTGCCCAGAGGATGCCAGCGACAGAGCATCAGGTGAGCCTGGCACCGGGGGCTCCGGGGAGGGGGGCTATTATTAAGGCTGGTGGCATTCAGCACTGAGAGGGACGGACGCTGGCGGCTCTGGGTCGGGCTGCCCAGCGGGAGAAGGTCACAAGCCGAAGGAACCGGGACCGGGGTCACGTTTGGGCTCTGTTTACCTCTAATTTGCCAGGAATCAACCAGTGTGAGCGGTTTCTGAGGCTGACACGCCGCTGACCGATATTTACCATGTATACACCTTCATGTAGGCACCAACACCTAAACCATTATTTGTTTCACCCGTGTAACAACATGCAGAGTCTCACTGACGACGTTGTTACAGGACATGATGTGAATGTGTAATACATGCGTAGTGTCAGGCCTCTTTTTGCAACAATGATTATTAAACATCTCTTTTAGTTCTTCTTTGACTCCAGAAGTGTTTTGAAATTGATCCAGTTGGTCTGCTGATTTATTCTTCTTACTAAAATGTCCCCTTCCATTTTTGGGGGAACTCTATTTCTGGACAAAATGTTCATTTTCTTTCTTATTGTAGATGTTTATACACTACTCCTGTTGTGTTTTGTTACAGCTTTTTTTCATTTCTTCTGACCAAAATAAAAGTGAACCTATTTCAGTTGTACTTAGTTGCTGTACACTTGTTTAATTCAACAACACAGCAAAGACAGTTTACACCCAAAAGCTTAAATGGATAAAATGACCACAGGTGGATTCAAAAATGTCTGCAATGTTTTACATTTACACAACAGAAAAACATCATGTTAGTGGCCGGTGAAATAATATTTTTGGTCATTTCACAATAAGCAAAAACGGTTTTTGAAAAGTTTGACACATTTACAACAGAGATGTTCAGGAACCCGCCTGGTTTTGTGTGTGTGTGTGTGTGTGTGTGAGATCGTGTCCTCTCTGACGCCGTCAGGCAGGAACTGGAACATGGTGGTGTTTGTGTACGTCAAGCTTTTGTTTGGGATCGTCGTCTTTCCAGAACGTGGCTCTGACAACATGTTTCTGCCACCTTTCAGACATTTGTCGTCATGTGGCATTCTGATGACGAGGACTCCCAAGGTGCTTTGCCTCCAGGACTGGGACACCATGACGGCGGTTCCCCAAAGCAGGAACTTCATCAGCCTCACCAACAAGAGGAAGGAGTACTCCGAGCGCAGGATACTCGGGTAACTTCTCCTCCTCGTGGTCGATACTTTTATCGTTTTTGCTTAGGATGAAACGGATGCGTGACCTCTGGATGTCCGCAGGTTCTCCATGCAGGAGATGTACGACGTGGTGGCCAACGTGGACGAGTACAAGAACTTTGTGCCTTGGTGTAAGAAGTCGCACACCATCATGAAGCGAGCCGGTCACTCCAAAGCTCAGCTGGAGGTGGGATTCCCCCCGGTGGTGGAAAGATACACGTCCATGATCACCTGTGTTCGACCTCATCTAGTCAAAGTAAGTGGGAGCGACCACACGGGCAAATCTCAACCTATCAGGAGGTCACCGACCAGTGACATCAGACTATTAGCTCCAGTCACCACAAAACTGCTTTTTATGCTTTCCAGATGCCTAAAGTGATCTGTAGCAATATTTGTGAATGAAAGTAAATATTGTGTTATTGTTATTTACTTATTGTTTGCCTTGAGGACTGTTCTTTTAACTGTTATGTTACATAAAGGCAAATTGAATGTTGGCTTTTGACAATGTAATTACATATCAAACCTACTGAGACACCAAACTATGTTGAGTGATGCCAACATGTCGTTTGATTTCGTGTGTGTGTGTGTTCATTTCAGGCCGTGTGTACAGACGGAAAGCTGTTCAATCACCTGGAGACGATATGGCGCTTCAGTCCCGGCATTCCTGGTTACCCTCGCACCTGCACCGTAGACTTTTCTGTGAGTGTCCACAGCAGGAATACACATTCACACTGAGCATGTGCTCACCACGACGCTGATCTGAGGGTGGCTGAAAACCTTCAGTCCACAAGAGTTTTAACAAGAAACGGTGATACGGCTGAAAAGACGCCATGTTTTCATGTTTTTAGCACTAATATCAGTCTTTGGCAGCAGACACGTTGGTTGCTAAGCAATGTGAAATATAGGCTGCTTTTGTGAGCAGTACAACATTCGTTTGAATTGAACTTTAAGCAGTACAGCTAAATAATTCAGCCCCAGTATTCACACAAGTTTGTGCCTTAGTAAATAACTCAAATTTCTAGAAATTTGTAAAACGACGAAAAACGTTGTCGTGTCATGACAGTGTGTGGCCACTTGGCGGAGGTTTGCGCTCTCTGAGCTTATCTCTTTCTAATCGTTTTGGTGGCTCTCTTCTTCTCTTCAGTTTTTAACCGTTGTCGTTTGTGCGTCTCCCACAGATTTCCTTCGAGTTCCGCTCGCTGCTGCACTCCCAGTTAGCCACCATGTTCTTCGACGAGGTGGTCAAACAGAACGTGGCGGCGTTCGAGCGGCGCGCCTGCAAGCTTTACGGCCCAGAGACTCGCATCCCACGAGAGCTCATGTTTCACGAGGTGCATCAGACGTGATCTCGCCCGCCGTCCGGTTCTTCAGCTGGCCTTAAATCGCACCTAGCACCACCCACCCCTTGCCCCCCCCCTCCGGCTCGCAGACCTGCATGATGCTGCTTTGTCAGATCTTCCTTCTACCTAGACGTCGCCGCGGATGCTGGAGGACGGCCACCTCTTAGCATTTTATCCCCCCACCCACCCACCACCTCCTCATCTGTCCATCTTTCTGTCTACCTCCAGTTCAGGGTGAACGCTGCCGTCGCTCCATGGCGTCGGCGAGCTGTATTTTTGTGCTGGAAACAGTAAATCACTGCAACATCACGCTGCAAATGTTAGTGAGTCGGCTGTTTATTTTTTTAGGACCTTTTTAATTTTTTTTTTCTCAGTTCGTAGGTTCACTGTGATTCAAGGAAACGACAAGACATCAGTTCATACACAGGCGCATCTCAGAAAAATGGAAACCAATGGAGAACTTCCTCCTTCTCTTGCTTTAGTTTAAAGAAACTTGCAGTAATTTTAGTCTGACATTAATACATCAAGCATTTGTGGGTCAATTCTTTGTATTTTTAACCTAAAAGATAAAATTCTGAAAACACAGTATTTCAAAACAGCAGTTTTTATTAAAATCGGATTATTTTTACTTGAGGCCAGACTTAAAAGTTAATTGACAAAAAAAAATGGGCTTTTCTCAGTTGTTTAATTTTGAGGTGCTCCTGTGACTGCCTTCGCTTTAATTTCAGCTTGTATTACATAGTCGGACTTCAAACTAGCTCGATATCTCAGTTGAGCCTCTTTTTTTTTCTAACCTACTCGGCACGTCTCCAGCAGGACTCAGAATCATAGGTGCCATGTTTAGGAAGCTGTACAACGAGGCGACACGCCGGCCTCGCTCGTCTTGAGGTTTTTGTGTAGTTTGACTGCGTTGTTGTGCTGTGAGGAGTGTGTGTTTGGAGACTGACACTTGACCTGCCAGTGTTTTAAAATAATGCCTTATTTTACAGCCCAGCTTTAGGAACCATTAGTAGAAGTGAGGCGTTTAAAACTTTGCACAACCCGAGTGAGTTCGTTTCAAGGCTAAAAAAGGAGTTTATATTTGATAGAGGTTTGAATTTAGCGATTCAGTGTTAAAGGTGAGGGGAAAAATAAACATGTTTGCTGCTTTATTTTGTGTTAGCTGCCAAAATTAAATGCTAAAAAGAGTCACAATAGGTCACATTGATGTCCCATGTTTTCCAGCTCTTCTTAAACACTCTGATGGGCTGTAGAATAAAACATTACACTTCATTTATCCTCGTCATGTGTTTTGTGGGAGCTTTTATTTATTTATGATTCATGCATGTAATAATAAAAAAAGGACAAAGGCATTTATGTGTTGCATTGTCGGGGTTTGATTTCAGTTTTTCTGCCCACAAAAGGCTCGTTCAGTCCGCTGATCGTATCGGCGTCCGGGTGACTTCAGAGTTTCAGGTTGCTGAAGGTCGTCGGGGGCGACGGCGTGAGACCTCCCTCGTGACCGGCGGTTCGTTTTGTCCACAAGCTCGAGTTTCACTCTCAAATAAAATCTGAACTGTGATTCTGAATCTTTTCAAAGCTGACATGGGGTTGGTTGGTTGGTTTGTTTGTTGTTACTTTTGCTTTCTGTTTTAGGGGTCATGTGACAACTGAGGGCCAGTTACTCATCCATGCATGACGAATGTGTATTCAAATCTGATTGGGCCTCTCAATCACTGTACATGCGAAGAACTATTTGGGGAAAAAAAAAACACAGTCTAAGTTATTAAAAGATTTCAAAATGCTATTTATGGAGTGTGGTTTTTTAATCAAATGGATAAAAAGATTTTTTTCCTTCTGTTTTGGTTGATATGATTTTTTGCTCTTTTCATTTGGTTTAAATTCTGTGATTTCCCAATGCGTGTTCATTTTAAGCCTTTTTTTTAATATATAAATGATTTATTTCCATTTTGTGTTTCAGAAAGGTCAAGGTAATCCTCAAAATAGCTTCCTCCTCAAATTGTATCTCAAATGTTTCAACAAAAGCACAAACTGCAGAGAACAAGTTTTTTTTTTCTCCATCAAGATTTGAGAAACTGCAGATGTGAGAAAGCTCCTCCATGCCTCTGTTGGGTGAGCACACACTCAGGAGTTTAACACCTCCAACATCCAGCACAGTCCAAGAAGTACAGCAGATTTCAGTGAAGTACAAACTGTACCAAGTGGTCTTCTGTGGGTTCTCAGCTGTGATCGACTGCTTGGCTTGGATGTAGAATAATGATTAGCATGATATTCAACATAAATCAAGACATAAAGCACATTTCAGAGAAGCGCAAACTCTATGAAAGTGGTCGACCTGGTTATGTTAGCTGCTGTACGGGTGCTTCAGAGGTACAAAAGGGCTCCTTCTTTGTGCAGTGACTACACGTACTTGACATTTAAAATGACCCTCCATCTGAAATACCAATGCTAAGCTAAAACCAAATAAAGGTGTGAAATTGTTCAACATTTTACACTGGAATTATGCAAAGTCTGCTTTTTTTCCCCTAGTGTGTCAGTGCCTCAGTTAAGGCTCCTTAAGCTTTTTTTTTCTTGATCTTGAGTCTTTATAGTATATCTTACAGGAGGGTTTTTAAAAGTGTGGTACTTGGACCACTCGTGGTACTCAACCTCCCACTCGTGGCCTTGAAAGGAATCACTGAATTAAATAGGATTAAAAATTAATTAAAATAAGACGTAGTATAATTGCCCATTGGACAGTAC
>JAUESE010000060.1:14195241-14207643 GCA_032274725.1 Malacoctenus triangulatus
ATTGGAGAAATTCAAACTTCAGAGTGTTTCTGGTTAAAGGCCACCAACATGGACATGTAAATTAGTAATTGATCCTGAGCAGCACTTCTTTTCTCCGTGTAGAGTCCGACTGGGCTTTGTCTCCCAAAAGGTTTCAAATTTCAACCTGTTTCCATTCTTATCATTGCTATCTTGGGTTGGCTGCTGGTTACTTTCTACTCAAGGTTATCCCACCTTCACACTGAACCACCGAGAGAAGACATGTCAGGGCAGCTCAGTAAAAACAGCTGCAACAAGTCAATAGTATTGACAGCTATTTTCGGACATTCCTCATCTTAACAATGAAAACACCATTTTTGAGCACGTGTCCAGATTTTTTCCCCTACTGGTGTGCAACGGCGGTATGTGTGACTGCAAATAAAAACTCTCCAGAATCAATACATGATGGATTTTAGTTATCGCATGATTTCCAGTTTTTCTTAACTCTGATGAACAAACTGGTCATGTAGTGACAGTAAGTGTTTCTCCATGTTTTTATGTGCCGTCACGACCAAAAACAAAGTTGGTCTGAAGTAAAATCACCTTCAAAGTTAAGTACTGTATACTACTTCAATTAGATGCAGCATGATAAAAGCTGTTGTGTTTCAAGTAATTCTGTATCCATCTTGACCTTTATGTGTGTCTGTGGTCCTTTAAAGAACCAGTGATGTTCATGTTTGTGATTTCCCCTTGTTTTTTGTTGATCTTGTCAAATGCGGTAATTTATTTTTTCTTATTTCTTTGTTGTTTTGTGTCTGTTTTTGTGGTCATTAATGAGCAGTAACTTGTAACTTGTTGAACAGAGTTTTGGGCAGTCATTCAGCATCTTTGTCAGAATTTGTCAAGATTTCTTTCCATTGTTTTGAAGTCCCTTGTGGTCTGAAAGGATAATAAAAACAAAGAAAAATGCAAAAATTTAATGGTGAAACTGGAACAAGACAAAGGGATGTAAGGGATTAAAACAAAAACATGAGCGAAGGCTACAAAAGTTTTTGAAGCTCTGTGAATGTCGTGGTGAGAGAAAACGGGACTTCTCAGTTAATTCAACAAAACAACCAATCAGGAAGGATTGTGTGGGGGACAGGGGATCCCCTCCACAGTGAAAAGGCTCGCTGAAGCCTGTCCAGACAAAAGGTAGGATCTTGCGTCACCATGCACACACTTTCCACGGCTGAGAGAGAGATTATGTAACAGCTCAGAGACTTAAATATAGAGCAGTGGTGACTCTCAGCCACCAACTTCCACCAGCAAGTTACTCGACACTCTCGGGTGGATAACCCCCCCCAGAGCAACTACTCTAAACAAACATGTGGAACTTGACTGATCAGTCATTAGGCATAGTTCACAATAAACAAAACACACAAGCTGACAAGTTGAAGAAACATTTGCATAAGTTCAGCACACTGTGTATTCTATTTGTCACTTGTTTTAGGTAACTTTATTGTTGCACAGCTGAAGTATCTCTTGTAAATTAGACTTTGGGTTCTAATGAGATTGCCTTTGTAAATGAATGCTGCATTAAACAAAATATGCAACTTGCAGTTTTAAAAAGCTATTGGCACCTTTTTGAGTCCTTCAAGAAGAAACCGCTCTCCAGTGACGGTGAAATTGGGTGAAGATGATATCACAAGACTCCACAAGCACACTGTCATACTAACTGACTGAACCACATGATTTTTAGAAGCAGCTTTGAGACAAGAGATGTTATGTAACAACAGAAAACAACTTAAGAATACATCTGCTGAGCAAAGACTATCAAAGATGAGTGCTTGAGCGTGGCTCAGGTTTCTGCAAGGTTTTCATGATTACCACCAGTTTGCACAGAGGAAACTCACTGGTGACAACTGGTCTGTTCATGAAGACCATTTATAAAGGTGTTTAACTTAATAAGGGGCTAAGATAACAAAGTGACTGACCCTCGTATCAGTGTGGGTAGAGTACGCTGAGGTCAGTGGAGTAAGACAGTAGGTGACAGACACTAGAAGGTTACAGTCAGTGTGTAAGGACGCCCAATCATGTGAATGATCAAGGCCACCTGAATCGATATAAATGGATTTACCTGAAATTTGAAGGCAAACTTTATGTCCCTACACGTGCTGTATTAAGATCATCCAACAGATTATTGCATTATATGTGCCTGCGTGTGCATGCGTTCTTTTAATACACTGAGAGGACCACCAAGCAGGAGTTACGACTATATCGACTACTTGATATCAGATAATTGGCTTAAATCCTAACCTGAAGGTCAACAGGGAGAGGGGGTTGGGGAATACATCCAAAGCAGAGGCAGCCTTTATATTAGTAAAGGGCTGATCATATTTAAAATCTTACTAACAGTGACAATCATTTAAACTCGTCAGACGAAGTTAACCTAGTCTGGCTTCCTCTGGTTACACCAACATGCACACAGGCTGTGACAATGCCAGCCAGGCCAGCGGTCTCTTTGCTAACGACAGCTAACAAGACACAAGTTAATCGAAACCAGCACAGGTATAGGTAACGGGTAACTGCAGCTGCACGTTGCTAAGGAAACCAATGTTTGAAGGGGAACATTAACCGCCCTCCGGTTCTGCTCATAAATGTGGCTGACAAGGCTACGAACTAGCTTGCCTTTAGCCGGCTAGCATAAAGTTAGCTTGAAGATACCGTCCGCCGCTCCGCCTCAGAATGTGGAAGCGAAGCCGCGTTTAAGTGTCTCACCTTCGGGTTGAGGAGTTTGGGCGCTAGCCTGCTGACCGTCAAAAACGACATGGTGTCTGTGTCGATGAGTTATTTCCACTTGTTACCGCTGAGGAAGCTTTGCCAGTGCGCCGCGGAGCTGGTTGAAGGTGCCCCTCCAGAAAGCAGAAGGTTGAAGAGGGATTCGGGCCCGCAGCGACTCGCCTCGGTGATTGGACGGTGGGCCGGATCGGACCTATAGCGTCATCAGACAGTCGAGCGGTATAATTGGGCAATAGGCCACAGGGTGCTTGGTGATTGGCTGTAGGTTTCTCTTGCTTCTGTGACGACAGCTGCAGAGCGGGGTCTGCTCAAGAGTGAAGTTTTTTGTTGAAGTGGCCTCTTTTGTTTGGATCGATTTAGGATAAATTACCGTGACTTTGGGTGTTTTTGATGATGCGTAGAGTTCGGAGAACTTTATACGAATAGTCTAACCAACATCTGTTAGAGCTCCTTCTGAAAGGATGCAGTTTCATTGAAGCGCACTGTGTATCGGACCTCAAAACAGTGTAATTGCCAAGGTTGACAAGGACTCCCTGGGAGGTGATTTTACTGTTTGCTGGCAACATTTGAACCGATGGATTTGTCACTTCTCGCTGACTTAATGTGCATCACGTCATGTGCAACCATAAAACAAAACCCACTATCACCCAAATATAACATCTTATCTTGTCTCATCTTGTCTGTTTGGTTTCCTCTGGTTATTTTCTTACTGCTCATGTATTTCCCAGGTTCTTTGAAGGCATGTGAGTAGTTATTAGAAATATCTTTGTGGTCAGTTTGCATCTGTTGCAAATGTTTTCTGTCTCTTTTTGTGTTTTTTCTTTGCCTTCGTAACTTTTGTTTGGATATTTGCAGTTTTTTCACAGTTGCAGTTTAGTGGCATTTCTTTTGTGTGTTTTGATGGTTTTGAGGAACAGTATTTTGTATGGTGCTGCAGTCAATGTGCCTCCCAACTGTCACTCATTATCGCTATTCACTGTGGTCAATGTGATCATTTAGTATTTTCTGTTGTAAATTTGAATCTAATCCACAGACTTCCACATCTATGAAGCTGAATGTATTGCTTGTAAAATTCAGGAACCTTCCACTCTAGATGCATGAAATTGTGTACTTCAAAGAACTATCAGATCCATCCAGTATTCATGATCATGTCTAACACCTCTGCTTCAATCAAAACCAGCAACCCAACAAAAGTTCGAACTTTATTTTCCAATAGGAGTAGCATTCTTTTAAGACCGACTCCATGCTCGGTTGTCAGTTCGAGGTTCAGGCCTGCTTGCTGTGTTGATTGTAACATAATGGCTCGTTGTTTTGTCCAAAGAAATAATTTAATTCTGCAATACACAAGAAATAGTTAAAATGCCAAGATGTATCAAAACAAAAACATACTGTATGCATCCAAATACAGTATACAGATGCCTGTACAGATGGAGTTGTCGTCATTCTTGAATTGGACCTTGATGTTGATCGTCTTGGTTGCATACTCATTTTTAATAATGTAATGCAAATAGAACCACAAAATGTATTTGGCACATTTAAAATGACCCCCTTTTCTTATTTTGCTCAGTTACAGCCAGGAACACACATAAAATAACCCCAGATAAGTCATTCCTACACTGGCAGACTTCACACAGGCCAACTAATGCAGACAGTTTGTGTGATATGTTGAAGTTTGTTAAGATATCTTGAATCAGCTTTATTAAGTCTTTCGTGACTTGATAATCTTTGTCAGCCTGAAAGTGAAAATGTTGCTGGTTTGATAATCTGACTTTTCCACAAACACTAACTCAACTCTACTTGGTTTTTCATCAGATTATAGTACCTGCTCCCAGGTACTTTTTCAGTACTTTTCCAGTCAGGGTTCCATGTGAGCTGAGTCATCAAACTGTGACTTCATCAGACTCGAGACGGTTTCCCAACTTTTTCTGACTGAAGCAGCTTTCAAAATGAAAACCCTCCAGGGCAGGTTTCCGAATCTGCTTTAAATTCAAGAGAATCTGTCTGCTCTGCTTTGTTATTCGAAGCAGACCAAGTCGGGGCCCACCCTGGTGGTTGATGGAAGCCCCCAAGGGTGTTCCGGGTGACCCGGGGTTGGGAACCATGGTGATAAAGCCAATGAAGTGCTTGAGAGCCAGAGAGGGATGTTACTGGATGAGTCATGACAGCGACTGCTTCAACTATCAAACACACCTTTTTTGTAAACCTGGCAACACATCCTGTTTATATTATCACTGTCAATGCAACACATGAACCAACACTGTGCTACACTGAACAGCAGGTTCACCATCGCCTCAACTTTCTCCATTGTTGTGTTGCATAAAAATTACATCTCAGGATGTTACGACAATCTGACTCACATCGAGGTGGCCAAAACCAGCTAGAGTTGAGTTGAGTAAAAACAACTGAAACTGTGCAATGGAAAAGCTGCATAAGTCACCTGCATGGAAGCTTCAGGGATCCTATGGAGTCATTTTACACAAGTAAGATTGAAACTTTGGAGTCAATGAGAAAATATTAACTAAAATCCACGAGTGTGTTCCGTCTGTTGGCAGATTGTGCATGTTTAAAACGCTGTCAGTGTGAGATTCAGGCCCTGTCCACACAGGAGACACATTTGGGAGTATCATAGAATTACTTTGGGAGCTTAAAAATGCAAATTTTCATCATCAGATCCCAGAGACTTCAAACTCACAGCACCATCCACAGGCCTGGTGCATATACGACGGCCTTTCCAGCAGTTTTTTGACGCTGTGTTATTGTGAGAATATTTTCGTGGTGTTTATGTCTCTGTGTGGACTGAATCTGGAAACCTGCAAAACACACACTATGCAATGTAAACTAACCCACATCATGCAGCCATTATGACATGCATGTTTTAAAATCTCTGTAAACTTTTGAGAGGCTCAGACTCCGTCTCGTCCACAAGTGAATCATGTAAACAAACAGCTTCAAATGTACAATTGGGGAGCAGAAATGTTTATGTGCAGCAGGTCATACGGTTCATAAACCATGTCCAGAAGTCAAAGGAGGTGATCTGATGCAATTGGTCCCCTCTCCTGTGCTCTTGTGCCTGGTAGAGCGACCCAAAGTAATGCATTGGATGGCGCACGGTCCTAAAGAAAGTCCTCAACCCAACAAGGAGAAAAGGTACTCAGTGGTTCATTCCTCGTCCTCCTCTTCCTCTTCTTCCAGATCGAGGAGCGCGCTGTGCTTCAAGCAGTTCTGGAGGTAGTTCATCACAGTCCGCTGGAAGTGATGCACACTGCGGGGCTCCCGTAACACGTGTCCCTCGTCCGGGTACAGCTGCAGGGAGTAGTTGGCCTCCACCTTCACCAGCCGGCTCAGGAGTTCGGCGCTGTGCTGGAAGTGCACCCTCGCTTTGGGTGGGACACACACCGACACACACTTTTTAGTCACGAATGTGAAATGAACACAGGTGTAAAGCTGTGTTGGGTAAAGTCTCACCGTCAGCAGTCCCATGTAGGATCAGAAAGTTCTCGTCTTTGAGCTTGTTGATTTCCTCGAGCACTGAGGCCGTCTGGCAACACATCACACACACATTTAGAAAAATTTAAACACATGGTCACGTGTGTTTCTGACAGTGTTTGGATTCACTGGAAGGTATATCAAAACAAAGCCTTTTCTTAGAGGCAATTTGATGGCAGCTCATTGACACAACAGTGAAGTCAAACACTGGTGGAAAATCAAACACAGAGAATAAAAGTAGGATCCTTCAAAATAAGTGTAACTAACTGTTTCCTTTGTCTCAGTATGGATTTCTTTGGAATGCCAAACTCCATTTTTGACATGGTCAAAGCAGACAAAGTCTCAAGGCCCCGCCCCTTCACATTCCTGAGTGCTGACTCAGCAGCATCCCAGACCTCAGGTAGGGAACAGCTAACATAAAGGGCGTTATGTGTGGGTTTGGCCATAACTTCATTTTAAACACACCGAGTAAGCGTGCTCCTCCTTGGCTGGAAGGCCCAGATACCGCTCCGAGAAGGCGGCACCTGAAACACAGTAGAGACATTCTGGATTCAGAGCAATTACAACTTCTGACTTTTGGCGCAGTGGCAAGGAGTCACTGTGCGAACTTTTAATGAGAGGTTTCTAAACTCACTGTAGAGCCTGAAGTCCGTTATTGGCGCCACAGCGGCCGTGCACTGGAAGAGATTATCTGTTGCTGCCAACATTTTAAGCGAGAGATATCCACCGAAAGCCTGCAGAGAGAAGCACTGGAGTGGTAAAGACAGCGACAGGTTTGATGACAACAACAGCAAAGAATTAGCTTTCCAACACTTCAACCTTTCCATAGAGGGCCATCCGCCGGTCATCGATGTAGGGCAGCTGCATCAACAACCTGTGCAAGCATCGTAAACACCGTTTAGTGTTTCAATGATGACGATTTTATTGTCTCGTTTGAAACTAATGTTCTTGTATGACGAGATTACTGCACTGACTCGACAACTCCGAGATAATCTTTGACTCTCTGCGAGCCGAGCTTGCGCGGATCCACGGCGGCGGTCTTCTGACCGCGGCCCACCCCGCTCCTGCCGTCCACCCACGCCAAGGCCACGCTGTGCATGCTGGAGAGCACCTGAGGCCAGCCGAGGGCAAACTCCTCCGTCACCGACTGACCGCCGGGAACGCCGTCTCTGAGGGAACGAGAGCGAAGGGATCAGCGAGCGGGGTCAGGGGAGGGCAGCTCAGAGGAGGAGGAGGAGGAGGAGGAGGAGGAGGAGGAGGAGGAGGAGGAGAAAACAGGTGGCAGTCCCGTCTCTTCAGTGGAACTTACACAATGATCAGGAGCGGGTGCAGGTTGGCCTCGTAGCCCTGAGGTAGAGAGAGTTTCAGGTGCAGGTCTGAGGGGAGAAAACAGATCGGACAGGTTGAGCACAGAGACACACTCACGTGTTTGAATGTTCGAAAGTTAAAGCTACTTAACACTTCGCATTATTACACAGAATGTGTTTCTGTGATCGTATATTTGTTCCTGTTTCCATTCAAAATAAAAGTTGAACTACAAAATGGTGATGTTCTGTTTGAAAATAATGAATTGGTTGTCACATCCACACAGAGTGGACGTGAGGTTAAATTCAGAGCTTTTATCTTAGCCACCAATAAAACATCTTGTGACTCTCACAATGACTGATTATCTAACCTAATTATCCTGGATAATCTTTAACCAAAATTCCGTCTGAGACGCCAGCTTGGTAACTACTGGCACAATGAGTCTGCTAAAAACAAACAAACATGAGAACTTCACCGTGGTTTTCTGCTGGAAGTGTCCTGAACAGAGTCTCGGGGAGCCTCTTGTCCTCCAGAGCTTTAGACAGAGCGCTGTTGTCCTCCAGGACAACATACCCTACAAGACACACAAACCCTGTAAGACAATCTTTGATCCAAACCAGTCCAAACCTCGCACGCCAAACTCAGGCAAAGCCTGGATACATCCACCATGAAAGGTCCTGGACCCCGGGCTCAGAATCACTGCGAGAAAGACATCTTTACCATCTGCACGTAAATTGCTCACAGGCAGGGGGCAGTGTTCTCAAGCATGACGTCAATAAAACTGCATTTTGGTATGCTTTAATATGTTGCTCTCTGCAGGCTGCCAGAGGGAATTGCAGACAGCCGGTGTGTGTGCATGTGCGTGCGCGCGCGTGCGTGTGTGTGAGTGTGTGTAGCATTAGTCAGACAAGCAGATGTAAAACTCACTGGAGGGGTCCTTTGTACTGTGAACCGTCACTTTAGGGATGCCTGGGCCTGGGGATTTTTACAAACGACAAACATTATAAAACCAACTGGATAAGCAGCATGGAGCTTTCACAATCGCTGCAGCTCAGTATGTCCGTGTTTGTGTGTGTGTGTGTGTATGTGTGTGGGAGCGATGGAGAGATTTACCCAAGCAATAGAGAGTGAAGTGGGTTTGATTGGGGCTGAAAACAGCTTTGAAGAAGCGACATCCATCGATGAGGTTGCAGGAGATGCACTGGCGCTGAAACACTCCGTCCAGGTCGACGCTGGGAAGCCAGAACGGCGCAGGTCAGTGAACGCACTCTGAGTGAATGGGACCATCTGAAGCTTTTCCATCTGCTCCAGGACAGAGTCAAATGATCGCGGCACTATCGAGCACAGTGTCGCCATTTGGAGACAAACTATGCAGGCTGCTGACTCTCCAGAAAACAAATGGGGTTCAATAAGGTGAGACATTTAAGTCGTTATACGGATTGCTCTGTTTAGGTGGTGTCGAGTCTTTAAACGTCTCTCTTCACTCCATTGCTTACAGATTTCATACAGGATTAATCACAGGCTGGAGTTAAACAAGCCATCTTCCCTCCTCCATAATACTGAGCGATACCATGAAGCCCAATAAGACCAAGACCTCATAAAATACATTAGAAAACAAAGAGGCGGATAAGGGAACAGCTCAGTGCATTTATCACAGGTGTAACCATCAGGCTTAAGTGACCTGAGGTGCCACAGGGAGGTGGCAAACCCATCAGCATTCACTTCAAGTTATCGTTTGATACATTTGTACAGGAGCGAGCTCAGCGACCAGGCTTATAATACAGCGCCAATACAACAAATGGTGGAGTGAGTCACTCTAGTGCTATGAAAAAGAAAAGGAGACTTTGCTGCTGCTGAGTGATGCTAGGAGCAAGATGAAAACCAATGACGTGAGAAAACTGCAGAGCCTTTGAAAGCTCAACCCCTCCAAATGCACACAAGTGCCATTACTTGAAATTAAAATATTTTCAAGAGTTTTGATGAACAAAACTCAAACAACCATGACATTTTCAGTGGATAATTTTCTGTCTTTGAGCACAGTTTTTGTTTTCCCATATTTTTGTTGTTTTCTTTGTGGTTGTTTCGTGTGTCTCTGGAGGACTCTGTCCAAAACGAGGACACATTCACTGGGTCATCTGAATTTAAAAGTCCAGATTATCCTCAGCTACATCATTATTATTCCTACCAAGTGAAATGCTATGAAACCCCTTCTCTCAGCTACAGTGCTCCTCTTACCATTAACACATTGTAAGGGAACAATGTTAACCACAGGGTCCAGCAGGGGGAGGTGTCTCACCTGTAAAGGTGTCGGCTCTGCCTGGACTCCTCTGTGCTCAGGAAGAAGCTGATGGAGAAGGAGAGGAAGAAAACAACAAATCAGTCACTTAACTCAAAGAACTGCAGCACAACAATTCAACTTTATCCTAATTATTCCTCAGCATCAAATATTCATGACAAGAATTTATCTCTGCTTATTTACATATTTCAGCATGGTAATAAAACCCGCCGCGTATCAGCCTTATTTGGTGGAGCAGCATCGCTCTGTCTCCTCAGTGCGCTACACCGAGGCCGTCATACTGTGCACATGTGGGCAGAACAGCGTCAGACAGAATTACATCTGTGCAGGCAAATTGCAGCACTAACTCCAGAGGCTGCGGGACCGGCGAGCACTGACGAGATTTACGATGGACTTTGATTGTTTGCCCGTGATGCTCACACCTCACTCCATCAGCTCGTGTGGGGTTTCTCCTCCCAGCAGGGATGAAGACAGATTTAAGCAATAATCTGCTCTGGTCAACTGTAAATAATCCTTTTCCCTCCTTGGATCCTATGTACCGAATCAGAGCTGTTTCACATTCTTTAACAAGATCAATGCTCTGTGGACTTAGCTCGGGTAATTGTATTTTCCTGTCAAGAAAAAAGTTTACCAGTTACATGACTATAACAGATGGATAACTGGGATTAATTAGATCATTTTAAAATATCAGATCTGATGTGTGACTGAACACTACTGTAGTTTACATGTTTCAGTTCACCTCCTTTGAGGTGACAGCCAGGATGGAGTCTTTGCTTTACAGGTTTACATGTGAAAGTAAAATAAAAGTCATCTCGCAAAAGTACTCGTGTTAATTTTCATGTTTCTGAATTCAAGTTCACAAAGAAATCTTCACTCTTGTCTTCTAATGCAGATTTCTCCCGTGCGAAGGGTCGGGGCTTGGCCATAAGGGAGAACAATTTGTGGTAAACATGCACAAAGATGTCAGAGTATCCACGTGTGATAACTGCCATTTTTCTGATAAATCACACCAGGTTTTTGCTGTTTGTGATACCGATCACGGGATCACGTGAGCAGGTCCACTAACTGCCGACCCCACGAAGGAAACTTCCTCCGCGGCAGCTGAAGAATTGTCTCTCAGCTCACAGTGAGAGATGATCTTTATAACGAAGGCCAATATTGGACCCCGCCCCCGCTGTCAGTGGCAGTGAGACGCCGAGCGCTGATAAAACGCTCCTCACACGTACATTTTCCCGGCCTTCTCGTCGAGGGCGCAGAGCAAAGTGACGTCCCAGCTCCCCGACGTCAAGAAGCGAGGGGGCACGGAGGGGATGGCGGGCTGCGTCACACAAGACAGAACCAGATGAAGCAGACTCATGCACGGAGTAAAAATAGGTGCTGCGAGTGTGTGTCAGATAGCAAAAGACACTAACGAATAAAAGATGACCGGAGGAGAACAATTGACCAGAATATCAACACAGATTGCGACGGAGAGAAAAAAAGACAAAATCTTTAAATTTTTAATATGTTAATGCTAACCTGGGCTGTGAGACCAGCAATGTGGCGAAACTCTCCGCGAGCGCCTTGTTTAGCCGGCAGGAGCGTGTAGAAAACGGAGCCGTCCACTGAAAATAACGGCACGTCCTGTCAAAGAGAAGTATGGAGTCAAAACCCAGACAGCAGTGATTAATGGCTGCAAGAAAGCCTCCTGAAACTCAAGCCGTACTCACCTGTCGCTGGTTCTGCAATATGTCCATGTTCATTTTGTGCTTCTGTGCAGCGAAATCACAAAATATAGAATAAAATATCAGTCACAACATTATCGGAGCAGTTGTAACAAGGTCTAAAGTGGATTCAAATAAACTTGATGAATTATTTAAAATAACATCAATGCTGAGCAGAAATCAGCACGGATTTACGGGAGGGCAACAGCATTGAAATACTGCAGTACATCGCTGAAAATTCCTCTCATGCAGCAAATGACCTTAAATATTAATCCAGCCAGCAGAGATTTGAGAGCTTAAGGAAATCAATCCTAACTCCCAACACCGTGTAAATGAAGCAGAAATTCTATTAAAGCTGTATATTGCAGCAGAAGGCAGCGCAGATTACTAATGTGGAACAACCGATGACCGCTCACCTCTGAACATGCCCCCGTGGTGGCCTCGCACACGCACAGCACTGATTGGTTCTGGGCGCGATTCAGCCAGCGAACCGCCAGCCGGGTGCTGCTGATCCAAGTCACCATGGAGATGTAGCTGTCTCTGAAGAGGCGATGCGGAAAATGATACATGGAGAGAAGCAGCGAAGGAAAGCGATGCAAAGGAACGCAAGATGGAAAAGAAGAAGAAAAAAAAAGCAGCAAAGAGGAGGGAAGTCTGGACAGGTGGCGTGTGAAGCCTTCAAAGTTTGGGAGACGCATTTACCTGTTTCTGAGGGAGTCTGGTGGCAACATCTCCAGAGTGTGAGCCGGACCGTACAGGTTCACCACGAACAGGCTCACTGACGGGATGCTCGAGCCCGCCTGGGACGACAGGAAACCAGATCATGAGAAAAACTCTGGAAACTTACGTGACTTTTCTACGGTCACCTGACTC
>JAUESE010000060.1:14218300-14240970 GCA_032274725.1 Malacoctenus triangulatus
TCTCTCTCTCACCCTCTCTCTCTCTCTCGCTCTCTCTCTCTCTCTCTCTCTCACTCTCTCTCTCTCTCTCTCTCTCTCTCTCTCTCTCTCTCTCTCTCTCTCCCCTCACTGGCTTTCTGTTTTCCTCCATCACTCTCTGCCACTCTCGGCAGAGCGCTGCTCCTCTTCTCGAAACGGCAAAGCTGGTGCCGGGCGCAAACTGCTTCAGTCAGCATAAATCCCCCCAGAGATAGACGGAAAAAAAAGTGAGTGAGAGTGGGTAAGATGAAGAGAGAGGGGGAGATGGAGGCAGCTACAAAGGAGAAGGGGGAGAATGATGGAGTAGCCAGAACACACGCTCACACATAAAACGCGGGTTATTTGTGCACAAATATTCATTTCTATACAAACAAATGATTCCAGGTGGCGTGCCTGCTGCCTCTGATTTCCTCGAGAGTGCACACACACACACTCTGAGAATACAGATGAGACCAGACAATTGGTGCTGATATCAAAGGGGGTATGCTAATGGCGCGCGATGAATCAACCCACGGGCTGGTCAAAGATCTGAGCCCGCACCGCACAGAGATATGTGATCGACTACATGCTAACCTGCTCAATAATTCAGTTCCAATGGCTGTTTGTGACTCGTGTCGTAGCACAGCAACAGGCTCACACACACAGTCACACACACATACGGTGAATATGCGGTGATTAGAGCAGAAACAGAGACGGAGGAGTGTGAGAGACCAAACAAATGAGAGCACGGGATGAAATCTGTTTCCATGTTTTTTTAATAAAACTGTGAGGAAAATCTGCTGAGGAGTTCCATTTCTTCCTTTTTTCTGTTTTTCTTTCTTTGCCGATAACTCGCACATTACAAGACTTGCATCCCCTTTGAGGGAACGAGTCAACTATTTATTCATGATGCAAGTGTTTGCAGAGTGAGCGGGAGAGAGGTTGGAGGGAGAGGTGGAGAAAGTGAACGATTCGGTGGCGAAGAAGAGAGGAAGAAGATCTGCTTTGTCTGCCCCGAAGCTTTATCTGAAACCACCTGCGATCGTGATTCTTGTCAGTCTCTCATTAAAATTCCCCACTGAAGTGAGCGGGGGTGATTTCATTACCGCAGCTCCAACTTTACCTCTTCATCTCCCCTCCTCCCCTTCTCCCCCTCCTCCCCACACCTTTTCGCTCCCCTCCTCACTGCGATAACTCATTCTTCGCTTGCTCACACACTCCCCCCCCCCCAGCCAGTTTAAATATTCAACTCCTCGTATGTTATCCCAGCCGGGTGGCGGGCGGTGTTCAGAGAGCTAAAGACTGCTGCAGTAGCAGAAACAAACACACACAAACAGCCCTCCCTCTCCTCCTCCTCCACCCTCCCCCTTCATGTTCTCGCTCCTTCTCGCTGTCGTTTCATTGAGTTTCTGATCAGGATGCGTGTCGACGTTGTTTCACAGCCACTTGTGGCCCCCGAGACATGTCGAGCTTTGAGAGCCGTAATGGCCTGTCTTTTATATGCGTGGATAATTTATGGCCCTGGATATTTTGCCAGAGGTAAAAAATAAATAAAAAAAACAGGGAACTTGACAGCACTTTCTTGACTCACCGGTCGAATGTTGTACGCCAACAGGACAAACCTCTTGTCTGCAGATACCTGGAATTGAGTAGCAGTCAGATCCTGCCAGAGAAAAAGAGCAAAGTCAGAACATGACACAGAAGTTTCTGATCAACTCAAACTTTAAAAGGAGAGAAAAGATCCCAAATACTTCGATTCCCAATCATAGCTGACTCATGTTGAGCTTCGCCCACAACCTGCCGTAAGTGTTTGGACACGGTCGGAGGCTTTGGAAGCTCGCAAAACGAAAAGTTTGGGTGAGAGTACCGACAGAGGACTTCACATGTACGGGTCGCATGCATGACTTCCTCAAGATTGAAGAAAAAACGCATTGTTAGCATTGGAAAAAACGATTGATTTACAAAAACAAACTCTGTGCAACACTTTGAATGGGTGCAAGATGTGAGTGAGAGGTAAAGTTTACAGGTTGAGACTATATTTAGCTGAAACTGACACTAGATTTCAGATGAGGACCCTCCCGTGTGTGGCTTTGTGTGAATACAAAAAATGTATCATTCTCTGTAATTGGGAAAGGCAGCGGTGAAGATAAACCGTATCGCAACACCAAGGAGAGACTTCTCAACCTGATAACACAACCCTGTTTTAAGCTCCTCGGCGATGACCCATATAAGTCTGTCAGTGTCGCGCAGAGGCGGTGTGCAAAATGATGCCCTTGCTTGGAAAATTCTCTTTGAAGGCACATGTTGAGGGCTCACACAGCAGCCAGAGTGTGGGGGGAAAATGAGCTGATACTGTCACTCTGCCAGATCTTTTTTTACTCTGAACTGTGGGATGTTGAGCGCTGGGACTCCGCAGCTCACTCGGCACAGACGTACCTTCCTCCGGATCCGGTTCGTCGACGCGAGCGAGAGCCTGCGAGGTTCGGATCAATCGATACTGAAATACGTCCCCGCGCGCCGTGTTGCAATTACTCACCAGGGAGCTGTTGTCCAGCAGAGTCGTGGTGACATTGTTGATGAGGCTGAACGACAGCACGTGTCCCTCTCTGGTGTGCAGAGCCAGCTCGTTTTCTAACAGGAGTAATAAGACAGCTCAGGGGAGATGGTTTGGTTTTAATGAAGACAGGGAGAGGTATATCTGGGTTTGCTGGGGGGAGTATGGGGGGATACATCCCCTCTCTCTGGTCTAAATATTCACACTGCTGGTGAATAATTCTCACAGCTAAAGGGGAAGAATATCTCACGTGAATGTGGTAACTTCATCAGAAAAAAAGAAATATATACGGAAAGTGTTCGAAAATCAGAAGTTGAAATATTTCGACAATATGTTGGGGTTTTTTTTTTTCACTTTTGCAGAGAGCCCAAATAAAGCATGTGAAAGGCTCTTGTTTTGAAAACATATGTCCTTGTGTCTCACAGCAATGAATGTTGCTGCTCTTTGGGTGACATTTCAACTTTTATGAACTTAGGCCATCGCGAGCACTTGGTTCATTAGGAATATGTCGAGACTGAGGATGTTGGTTCTTACCGTTCAGCCAAGCAACACTGGGATCATGAACTTTGAACTCCTCACTCTCCAGGTCCTCCATGGTGAGATGGGAGCGCAGTAAAAGGTGGGACTCATCTTTGAAGGCACAGAGACAGAGATCACTGGCTCAGAAGAAACTCTCCTTTGATGACAGAAATGTCACTTTGTTGGTAATCCTCCTGCATCTAACGGTCTCAAAGAGGGAACCTTCTCTCCTTAACAACTCTCTGTTTCAAAGATGAATTAAAAACGTGTTGCCGTTGCCAGCTGCTGGATTCTACAGGAGCTAAAAAGCAAAACACATCTTCCAATCTAATTTAAAGTATCTGGTAAACCTTGATATAAAGGTAATCCACTCAGGCACTCTAAAGATATTGTGTTCACAAGTTTTCTGGACGTACAGTTGGAAAACTAAATAACACTAAAAGTTGTCAAAGTTGTGAAAAAATATCGAGATATGTGTGTGTTAAATCCAGAGAGCAAAAAGTTGCTGGATAAATGGATCCTGGCAGGAAGACTACAGGACAAAAACACTGAACCAAAAGAGAAAGAAACAGCTAGTGTGGCTCGAAAGCAATAACAAAAATCCCCAATCCAGCACCTCCAGAGCTCACTAATTACCACATTATATCTTGTTACTTTTAATCTGTACTAAAACTAAAACCGTGAAACCAAGCAGTCACTGTTTTTGTGGTTTTTATGATCTTGAAAAGACTGTTTTATGACTGGGAGCAGCTACTTCCTGGATTGTACACCGGTTGCCTGGCAACTGATCAGAGCCAAAAATCAGTCACAGAGATTTAAACCTTATAAAATGATGAAATGTCGAATTTATGGTTGTTTTAGGGCAAGAATAAACAAACAGAATAGCAAGTGTGGTTTTTGATACAGGATGTAGTTGTTTGTGGAGAAGGCAAAGTTAGCTGTCTTCCTGTTGCTCGGCTTTTGTGCTAAGCTAAGCTAATTGGCTGCCGAGTTGTATATTCACGATCCACCACCAAAAGATATTTCACTCCTGTACCTGTCACATCGCTCAGACGATGACAGAGAAAGTGTATCTATTGAAATGTCAAACTATTCTCTCAGTTCCCCACTTCATAGCTCCTCTCTGCTTTGGTGCCTTTTACTTCCCTCCGGCTCCTCACAACCTTCCTGTCCCTCGCTCTGTTTTCTCACATTCTTACCAGGCGTGAGAAGGATGACAGAGAGGATGACCAGAGACATCACGGCCAGGATGACCACCATGGCGATCCCAATGCCTTTCCAGTTCCGTGGGGGGCCGTCTGTACTCCCCAGGTCCTGGAGTGGGGGAGAAAAAGCAAATACGAGTGATGGATTTGAGTATGACAAAAAGGAGGAGGAGAAAGAGGGGGCGGAGGAGGAGGAGAAGAAGGAGGAGGAGGAGGAGGAGGAGGGGGACATTAGTGTTGCTTCATTTCCACAGCCTCCCAGAAATTTCCCCCCCGTCAGACATATCTGTGCAGTCAGCCTCAGGGGACTGAAACCAGTCTTCGCTATCACAGAAACCTGGCTGATTATACTAATTTTCCATTTGAGAGCTGCATAAAATTGCTGCAGGAGAGGGATCTGCCTTTAATTGCGGCAACAATTTCGTACCGCGCCATAATTTTTCTTCGCCGTCGGCTCATTTCACCTGTTACATGACTGATGGGCCGAGCGGAATTGCTAAAACAGCAAAGGGAGAGCGAGGAGTGAAACGTGTACTACAGAGTCCCTTCACAGCGAAAGCAGTTATCCGTTTCATCTCTGGTTTTCCAGTGCGTTAGGATGAAGTTGGATGAAGTTGTTAATGAGGCAATAAAAGGCAGAAGAAGGGACACTTTACGTGCACAAAGACACATTTTCCAGATGAGAGAAACTTCTTGCAAGCATTCAAAGCCTTGCGTAACCCCCCCCAACGCCATCGAGGGGAACTGATGGGAACGGGCCTTCATCGGTATCAGTCACAATTAAACACAATTGCGTGCCGTTCCCAGGCTGCGCTCCGCTCCCTCATAATGAGCGGCTGGCACTGCCGGGGCCACGGGCCTGCTGGAGTGTGAGTTCCCAGAGCAGCAATAAAAGCTCCGCCTTTATTACGGCTGCTCACTCCCTCCTCAACCTCGCCAACGCCCCCACGCCACTGTCCCTTTCCGAAGGCCTGCGGAGGAAGGGCGCGTGAGGTTCACCGGGCGACAGATTGCCGCTCTTCCGAGCTCCCTGGGTGACACCAGCTGTCCTCTCTGTAGCCTTAATAGCGATCTTGTCAGTGTTACCTCATTAACATCGGTGCATCACAATGCTAGATTTACCGGGTTAGGGCAAGGGTGACCTGCTGTCAAACCCATCCGATTCATTGGACATGAACGTACCACGAGCTTTGGGCTGCCATAGAAGAACACCCAGGGAGAAGGTTTAATGCCTTGCACAAAAGCCCACAATCAATCGGTGGTCCCGGGACTCAGAGCAGCAGCTAGTCGGTTACAAAAATCTCTCGCCTTTAGGCCACCACCACTGCCATAAAAAATAAACATGTCAACAGTTGATCCACTGACACGTAGGACCTTTGTTGATGGGCGTATTTTCAAGGTAAAAGCATCTGGCACACCTCTAACATTTATTAACTCGAGGACATTAGGTTTTCTTCCCTGTTTGCCTTCTTGTCTGTCTGTTTCCGGGGCAACTTAAGAAGTTGTGATTGGATTAACATGAAATTCGCTCGGCTGGTGGGTATTTGGCCAGTGAATAATTGATTCAGTTTTTGGGGTGATCTGGATCACACTCCCTGATCTGGGAGAATAGCTGATATGTGGACTGGCAGATGAATGCGTTCTGCCATGTCCTTCCGGCTCTGGTGTTGCATGTGCTGCCAATTAGAAGCTTTTGCTTTGAAAGGGAAATATGTTTGTCCTTACTCGCCTCCTGACTGTAACCCCTAAGTGTCACAATCTAACAATGAACATGTGTCAATGGAAACAAAACGTCTTCAGAAACAACTGTGAAACATGCTGCAGTGAAAGATCTGATGAGGAAAAGTCGACTCTTTTCATTCAGTCTCACATTTATTTGTGAGATTTTCTTTCGATTAGTTTTCTTTGAGAATCATTTTTACCGCTTTCAAGAGCATTTCAGATGTTTTCACCTCCCGTTGTATGTAAGCCGCTTTCATTTATCCTCGAAATGAGTGCAAAATACACAAGTCTGCCAGCACACAGCTACTGCCAAGGTCTCATCTTTAATAGATGTACTTGGCTGCAGTAACATAACGTGTTCAAATTAAAACCCCGTCGAGTTGCACCTGAGGGGACGACTTTTAAGTGATGTTTGAACTTTCAGTGCCGGCCGAGCCGAGCCGGGTGATGGATGTCCGAGGCTGTGTATCTGCTGGCCTTTGTAACGCTCACTGACACGCTGTTTTATCTAATTCTCCTGCCCTCTCGGCACACACCGGTTTCTCTCTCTCACATTGTCCCCCATTAAACTTTTCGCGCAGGTGAACAGATTCACCGTCTCTCGGGGAACCGTCATTATGCTTCTGTCAGATAAAGAAACCCACAGGCTGTGAATCCTTTTTTAAGTCATAACAGCAGCACTGAATTCTGTGCATGTATCATTAAGTGATTTCTGGGTAAATTAGCATGTCGCACATCAACTGTAAACATTAAATGAACCAGCCACTTTACACAATTTATTTCTAATCATGTCTTGTACAATGACTCACGATACAACCAGCAAAAAATGTGCTAAGCGGCATAGCTGCAGGATATCATCTTTAAATGCAATTTTTTCCATTTCTGCAGCCCCAAATCAGCTCTGGTTTTCACCCGAGCAGGATCGGACCCAAATGGTGTTTTTCCACTCATACCTACTCAGCCTTGGACATCCCAGTCCAATGGATGACTGTCCACACAACCTTCTCATTAGAGCATCAAAGCTTGAGCACAGAGCACCTGGAATTAAGTAAACACTATTTGATTAAATGACAATTTGGCACATTAATCACATTACATGTTACTCATTACTATACATGAGCATCAACCTGCCTAAAAATGCCCTTTTCCTCCTCATGTTTGACTTTTGCGTGCCCGTCACCCACGCCGCTCTCACACGTGTTTTCCTGATGCGGGTGATGTCCCCGAGGCAGGACCTCGTCCGCCCTGAGTGGCTGGACATGCTGTGAAAAAGCTCCTGCACAGAGGAGGCTTTTTGTACAGTAATTTTCCCGGTTGTGAAGGGGGGGGGGGGGGAGGTGGGGGCATGAAAAGAAGATAGGGCAGCTTTGCAGCAGTGGAGGCTAAAGCAGCTGGTCTTTCATTTCACTTCGGCTTCTGCTGCATTGTCTGGCGAGAGCCCGCAAGGCAGAAAAATCAGCCCCAGTTAGTCCCATATGGTGTCTGTACCACCTACTGTTTTTCCTTTTTGTTACAGATAAGAAACACACAGAGAGAAATTCTGCCACGGTGAGCTGGTGCTGCAAAATTCCTCTGGATGTGATGAAAGATAGCCTGGTTATGAATCAATACTGAGCTGTACAGTCCCATTACACCATTTATTGTGACCGCAATAAAGTCGCCGTCTGCTCTGATGATGACCTTCATTCTTAATGAAGCAGTGAGAAATATTGACAAAGTAATACTTATGTGGGTTACTTGCTAATCTACACTCCTCCCCTGAGAGCAATTACAATGAATCATTAAAATCTGGAGCCTATAGGTTATATTGAGAGTCTGTATGTGCCCAACATCGGTTCTTCCTCTTTTTAAATAGAATACAAAAATTGGTAGCTATTTCATTGATGTCGTTGCCGGTGTCAAGTTTGTAATAAACAACGTCTGCCAGCGTTAAAGGGGGGCTTTAGAGGTATGCAAATTCAGAACCAGAATCCCCCAGCAGCGCTGCATTGGTTCCCTCATTCCCGCTGCATGTGATTTATTGTCGGATGCCTCAAAGACACCGTAGATGGAGTTAAGGAGGTCTCCTGAGCCTAATTTATGAATTCTAAGCACTGCCTGTATTCTGCGCAACCTAGTTGTGGTGCACGCCGTGCAGATTGAGTTATTGTGCTCGCCGTGACTTGCTTTTTTAGCGTGCAAACTCAAATCAATACAGTTGGGATTGTTTGATTTTCTTTGTGAGCGTGTGCAGGGTTTTTTGGAGGAAAAAAGGGAGCTACTTATTCAGGATGTGCTTCTCTGCGGCTTTCTGTCGGACCATCAAAACAAACATTGTGATCAACAGCTACATCAGAAATATTTATCAGTGTTAAATTTTGTAACACATGCATCAAAAGACTTGCTCAGATTTCCAACACGCAGAGTTCTTCCCAATCTGGCCGCTGATGTTTTTTCTTCACCACTGCGCTATCAGAGGTTGTCAAGTAGGATAACATCACATTTTTCTGACTTGGTTCAAAAAATCAATTCAGTTGCTGTGAATGCTTTTGATTGTTAAAAGCTGCTCCAGAGCCAAGAATGAAATTTGATTAGAGGCGCTTGCTTGAGGCTTTTATTTTGAAAGCAACAGCACTGGTAAGTGTCAGTAACTGACTCACTCCTGATGTTTAATGGTCATGCATTGTATTTGGTCTGCATGACATAATCATCTCTGCCAAGGAGGTTATGATTTCTGGAGTATTGATTCATTCGTGTCCATGTGTTATTAGGAAAACTCACAAGGTTTATGATGGATTGAAATGAAATTTGCAGGATGAGTGGGAGACATTACAAGGATCAAGTGATCAGATTTTGTTGAGGGTCTGCTCGCTCAGTGAACAAAAAGGATGAAAAATGCATTCCTGAGACATTTTATAAGAGTGCGTGGCCCTTTAAGAAAATCCAGCATGCAAGAGGTTGAAGCAGGAAAGCTTGACAGGCGCCTTGGTTTGCACTCTCCAAGTGCTTCTCGCTGCATAGATTCTTACTTAAAAGTCAAGTTTTAAAGCTTTGTTTTTTCATACTCGTTCCCAGCCGATTCGCTTGATTCAAATCTGTAACCGTTTTACAGCCTTAGAGCGAAAAAAAGATTTCTGTCTGACAGTCTGTTGGTGGAAAGGTTAAATAAGGTATTTTACCAGAAGGCGTCCGAGATACAGCGTTCAACAGAGGATGTCTTTTAAAAGTGTTCTTCATGGCTGTATTCCCACTATTAATTGTTTCCCTCTGGATCTTGTACAACTGTACACCTGATCGATTCCCTCATTTGGCTGAGTGAAAATCCTCCGGCCGGGCTGGCAAATGGAAGAGCTCTCCTCTAATTCTGTTGTGCATCGTTTGCCAAAAGATCCTCTCCCGGGAGAGACGCCTCCAAGAGAGTTATCCATAAACATAAAGACCTTTGATTTGCATTCCTGCACCCTCTGGTGTTTGTCTCACACTCCTTCCAGGTCTCTACTCCAACTCCTCTGGGACCATGCAGGCTGAAGAAGAAGGTCTAAGTGCGATTTATCCTCCATCTGCCTCAGCAGAAAAAAAAACCCACACAAACATATCTCTGCTTGTCCATCACCATCACCAGATAAACCCAGTCCGTCAGACAAACTCACTTGTCATCTGTTCACCTGCGCCAGCAGTTTGTGCTGCATTAGTTTGCCTCGCACATTGGGAAGCGGCAGCCAATCAGCGATGGCGGCTTTGCTCAGGGGATTCTGCTGCATGCAGCTCTGCCTCATTTGCAGATATGACAAAACTCCTCATTCACCCAAACGCGAAATTCTTCCCGTCCTGTCGTAACGGCGATGCAACCTTAATTGGAAGTCTGGCTTAATGTCCGTGCTCAGGGGAATGATAGGAGCTGCGCAGCCCATTAGGAGGATGTTCCAGGTTTCAGGTTTGCTCACATAATTATGAGGAAGCTCGGGTTTGAAAACATTGTGTCAGAATCAATCAACTGTATGAAGTCAGTTCGAATGTCTCTTTTCACCCCGACATCCCAGAATAACTGAGAAATAGCTTGTTCTAGTACATTTTATGACAAGAACAGTAACTAGGATAGGATGTAACAAGAATTTAAAATTGACAGGCGAAAAGTCTGACACCAAATTTGGAAAAAAAGAGAGGCTGATGTTTTTGAGGTCAGGGTGGAGGGGGCGGCAATCCCTTAAATGAGGTGATTGTGGACACTCTACCGTTGGTGTAGATATTCCTTAAAGCTTTGGAATGTTTTATCAGCATAACACACATCTTGCACTTATGTAACTTGGCACTTATTCGTCTTCTTATTGATTCACAAGCCATTTTCACTTGCGGCTCATCGTCATTTTAGTGTATCTGTGTGTTTGTTTCTCATATGTTTTGCCAATTGTCCTTCAGTCATCACCAAATTTGACATGTGGGTGCGTTTTGATACACAAATTTCAAAACGCATGTGTGCAAAATTTGAACGCTCATGTATGAGAAAAACGTCTTGTGTGTGTACTGAAAACTCAGCCGTTACAGCCAAGCAAGTGGGAGTGATGTGATATGAGGAAAAGCTTGCAGGCCTGGCAGAGAACACCGTCTGTGTCATGTGTGGAAAACCTGGTGTGTCAAACCTATCAGTGGTAACAGGTAGCGTACTTAAAGTATAATTTCAAAGTAAAACGTGAATTTGCATCACCACGTTTTACTTCAATCATCGCCAAGCGTCTCACAGAAAGCATTTGTGGTAAAAAGCTTGATAAGGTGTAGGAGGTGAAGCTCAGCGAGCATGATGGAGGCCTGATGGTCTGCTCTGATGCAGGGCAGGCTTTGGCATGGTCTTAATGTTATGGCTGGCCAGTGGTGCATTTTATACTGTTGGACGAAACAAATAAACTTGATCTCACTTTCACACACAAACGATAATCAGTGATCCAGCGAAGCACCAGGAAACCTGCTGGATGAATCTGAATGTGAGTCGCCTCATTAGGTCCCCTGCTGTGTGAAGCGCATCGATTGGAGATTGTGGCAAGAGACGTTGCGACATTTGCTGGTAATGGATTGTCCTACACCTTTGTGTCTCCCTCTCAGGGAGACAAAAGCAGAGCTGAATAAACACCGAGACGTCTCAAGATCAGTCTTACAAAAATCCAGATTTTATCGCATTAGCATGGATGTGAACGACCTGATGATTAGAGTGGCACTTAATGTCAAACGCAACTGTTTGCAGTAATATGCGTCAATTAGGCATCATTTAACTGCTCAGTGTTGTCGGTCTCGCTCTGCCTCACCAGGGCAGCTGTGAGCTAATGATCCTGTGATTGAAAGTCTCTCTCAAACAGGGTGACAGTTTGATCTGATAATTAGATGACTTGCCAGGGTTCGACATGGTGGCATCGCACCGTTCAGCAGGAAAAACACACACACAGATTTCAGTTTCTACTCATAGATACATCGATGAGAAAGTTTCAGTCAAGCAAACAAAAAACTGCATATCGGGTCTGTCAGAAAGGTCCTCGTAGAAACGAGACATCCACTCATCCATTTATTTTCCACGCCGCTCCTCTTGGAGGCGACGCTGACTGTGATTGGGCGAAGGCACAGGACACCTTGGAAAGGTCCATCACAAGGGAGCACAATGACACGCACTCACCCACACAGTCACATTACAACCCATAGACAATTTATGACGCTTTACCACAAGCTCTGACTGAACTCGACTTGATTTTTACGGTTTTCCATTACGACACGGCTTCTGTTCTTTTTGCTAATCCAGTTTACGAGCGAGATGGTTGGAGCCTGGATACATGGCGTGAAGAGACTGTAGGCAACTGATTGTGAGGAAGGGACATCACTGCATGAGTCATAAAAGCAACTTATTCACATGCACCAGAACTGGAATCCTAAATATCTGGCAACAACGACCGCATGTCATTCTGTCAGTGAGAGGAAATGGCGACACATAATCCAACAATGTGTCAAACCAAGCAACAACAAAGTCCTACATTGTCGCATTGTGTTTGTGTATTTGTATACAAACAACATCACACGCATGTTGTGTCACCGCGATGACAACACCATCCAGTTTAAGGTGACAATCGATTGACACCAAGTCGAGTTGAAGTAATCTTAAAAAGTGCAATAAAAAAATCTGCTTTTTAGTCAGCAGTTGACCTGAAATGCACATTTAGGGACAGTGAGAGGAAAGACAGACAGACACATGAACTCCACACCGTAACGTCCTGAGCAACCAACCCGAGATCTTCCTGCTGTGAGGAGAAAACACTAACCACTACTCCACCATGCAGCTTCACTGGAAAGCCTTTATGGTTATTAATGTGACGCAAGAAAACACTTCTGCCTGCAATATAATATGAAACCAAGCTTAATTAAACCACAGTCCCACCTACTTCCAGTCCTAAAACATGAATAATTTCTGAAAAAAAAATGTTGCCTTCAGATATAATCTGTGTGTGACGATAGAAAATAATAAAAGAGTGAAATAGATTCACTATTAATTCATGAAACTGAGCCTGTTACAAGTGAACGGAGGAGCTGTGGTAAATCAGAATCAGTATAATGGACATGTGTGTAGTAATTAATAGAGGCTGTTTGAAGTGGAAGCAATAAACAGGATGTATTGGTCCCATAATCTTTGTCTATTGACAGTATACACCTTTGCAGCAGAGGGATAATCAATCATACATAGTGCCCCCCCCCCCCCCTCCTGCATGGACCTTCACAGTGACAAAAGAGGGGGGGTGGGTGCAAAATTAGAGAATCCTGAGCGTTGCTGCAGGTGCAATTGTTGTACAGTCAAGACCAGATTTCAAGAGAAATTTTGCCAAGTCCCCCCCAAAATTGCCAATATGGAGGAGTAAGGATCATTTCCCGTCAACGCATGGGACAGAGAGACAAAGTGAGGGAGAGCGGATCGTCTCAGCAGCAGCCCGCTGCACCGCAGTGCACAGAGTCAGAGCCCGGCCAGGAGGTGGAGGATGCTGCCGAGGAAAGTGTGAATGGACGAAACACCAGTTCCACCACTGCACACGCAACTGAGGAGCGCGCACACACACGATTCTCCCCTCCTTACGCACACACGCGCGCAAATATAGACGTGCAACCTGAATGATAAAAAGATTTAAATTTTTTTGGGAAAAAAAAAGTAGGGATAAAGGATTAAAAATACACACATACCAGCTCTGTGGTCATGTTTTGTTGAGTTGTGGCAATCATGGTTATTCCGCAACAAGCTCCCCTGCAGCCCGCGAAGCCTCCAACCTCAGCAGAGTCGCTGCACTGTTGTCTTGCGGAGCTTTTTCTGCATGCTCTGCTCCTTGCAAGTTTGTCGTCGGTGGGCTGGTGGTCCGCTCTCTCTCTCTCTCTCTCTCTCTCTCTCTCTCTCTCGCCGTGCTTGGGTGACTAGCTCAGATTCGCTCGCCTATTTCCAATTCTCTCGCAGCCTATTGATTGGCTCAGAAATTAATCATGACAAGGTGTTGGCTGACTAGATATACAATCGGCGTCTCAAGCTGTTTCAGCACTCCCAGCCGACGGCCAGAATGACTAATTATAATCCCATAAAAAATGTGTGAATCATGAAAAACCAGTATAAGTAAAGCACGAGTAGGCTATAAACGCGTGTGTGTGATCATTCAGCTTGCGCGTGCATGTGATACTTTCATTCCCACCCAATCGCTTTTATCTGACATGATTTCCAATCTCTCACGATGCAATGTCATTTTAAAGTGCAAAACCCATATTCATTATATTATAAATCGGGGAAATGCAAACACGATGGGCACATTTCCACATGACTTAAAGCCAAAGGGTCTTTTATACACACATAAATTCAATGCTACTATGGAGCAGCACAATAAAACAAAACCATACTGGAAGGAATTACTGTTTTGCCCAGGAATTCCCTCCCCAGAGGCCAAAATTTTGTGTAGTACCTACACACTTGCCAAGTTTCGAAAGCCCATTTCAGGGCAGTTTACAACATCGTTTTTAGTAATATCAACAACTTTTTGTTTAATAACGAGTTGCGTTTGGTAAATGAATAATGAAAGACCACCAATATCTACATTTAGTTATGTTATCTAAAAATGATTTTTTTTAAAAAATAGAGTCGATAAACTGGGCTATATGTTTCAATTTTTCAACCACTTTTTCATTTGCAAAACGGGAACATTTTTGTAAGTCCAGTCTCGGCTGCCGTTATTTTTCCATGTCGAAGTCTCAAGAACAAACCGTTTCTTGATCAGCATGACCTTATTTCGAAATTGACCGGAAGTTTCATGTTTTGTCTCATAAAAACATAATTCAAAAAACACATTGTCTGTAAGAAGAGCATAGAAAGATTAAAATAATTAAATTCAATGAATGACGTTGTGCTTTCGATGTCCTATCTTTATCTGTTTGTGTTTGTTTTTGTGTTTTCTTGAAACAGTGACAGTTACGTCGGCTTTTATTGTGAAGCCGCTTTTTCTCCGTTGTCTTGACGCCAGCGAGGAACTGCCCGCTGATTGGCCAGCGGTGAAGTTTGAAATACAACGCGCACAGTGTGATTCCTGACGGAGGCGATTTGACCAGCGGTCGTTAAAAAAAGAAAAGAAACGGGAAAATAACAGATCGTGTTTTGGAGCTGAAAATCAGCGGAGCGGCTCAGTTTTACAACTTTTGAGGTACGTATTCATTCGGTAATGTCTGTGAGTGAGACGAATCAAACGGAAGTTCAAGTTTTGTCGAGTTGCTGTATGACTGTACCGTGTTAACGTAAAGTGAGTGTGAGATATTCCCGGCGTGGTGGCGTTAAAATGAAGACATTTTGTTTTACCAGACGGAACAAGCTCGCGAATAAAAAGCACAAAGTCAGCTAAAATTACAATTGTTTTTTATCTCCTTCAACAATACACTGTAATCGACAAAGTATTGCCAGCCTTAGCTAGACGTACCTTTGCTCCAAATGATTGACTCTCAACGTAACTTTATATGTGATTGTTTCTTAATAGCCCCCCAAATCGCCGGAAACAATGGAGCCCGTGATGTTAAACCTCCAGGGCTTATACGACAAGATGAGGATGCAAGTTGATGTTCTCAATGAAAGCATTGAACCCAGTGAGTATGATGTGGTTCAGCCCTTGTAGTTGTTTCACTTTTGTTTCTCACTTCACACAAAGGTGAAAATCACAGTCGGGCAGAGGGGGATCCTACCCACTTCCTTTGGAGTATTTTAATGTCTTTAGGCAGGAGGAAGAACTACCTGGTTGCACTGAGGCTACTTCCTGCTGTGTGGAGTTTGCATACAGCAGGAAGCCTCGAGTTGAACAACAAATCTCCTTTGTGATACGAGTTTAAACATGACAGGAAATTGACAAACCTTGCTAAGTGCCTCCTTGTTCTCAGACTTCATTCAGATGGCACAAAACTTTGATGACTGCCGCCGCAAGTGGCTGCGGGCCGAGCAGGAGCTGGGCTCCTGCAAAGAGATACTCACCAAGGCTGAGACGGAGCGGGGAGCGCTGGAGGTCAAGCTGAAACACGCCCGCAACCAAGTGGACGTGGAGATCAGGCGCAGACAGAAGGCCGAGTCTGACTGTGAGAAATTGGTACGGCACCAGGTTCAAACTGATGAAGCCACCAGTTGTTGGAAATTTTATTTAAGAGCTTAAAAGTCAAAAACTGAAAAGATTCGAGTAACTGACAAGAGATTTTTCTTCCTGCGTCTGACTTGCAATCTGCTTCATCTGATTCATGTGACGCAGGACCGACAGATTCAGCTGATCCGGGACCTGCTGACCAGCGAGGGATCCTCCAACAGCATCCAGCTGAGTGCGGAGCAACGCTCGGCTCTGGCCTTCCTCAACGTGAACTGTCAGGCGTCGGCCCACCTGAACACCAGCCGCAGGCAAGAAACCAACACACAGAGGAAATAACGATACAGCACATACACACTTCCAGTGTTTGGCTCGAGAATTTCCCTGTAGGAGCTTTTATCTGACGCGAGAACATCTGCCTCTCGAGAGCCACCGCTCTAACTCACTCCGAACTTTTGACTTTTAACGTCCACTTGCGTCATGGAGTTTTGTCCAAATGTTTTCAGAGACGAATGAGAATAAACCGGATTGTTTGGAAGTAATTCTCTCCGCTTGTTTGTTCCCTGACAGGCTGATAACGATAGACGAGTCGGCCTCGATCCTGTCAGATATCAGCTACGACAAAACAGAAGACTCCCTTGTAAGTACTTCCCTTTTTCTGCATCATCGAGCATAAAAGCACAATTAACGAACTTTAAGCAGACGCTCATTCTGAATTGATCGTCCTCAATCTCGACAGGATTGGGACTCCTCAACTGTCAGGACCGTGCGGCTGAAGAAACGAGAAAAGCGAGTATGTTGAATGGATGTAAAAAGTTGTAGACTGAATAGCAGCTGGTCTAATTTCCAAATAAGTGATGTTTATGATGGGTCTTTCCCCGAATCCAGCGCTCCTCGAGAAACCACATCGATGGTCCTCCGCTGGCGTCCAAAAGGTCTCGCTCAACAGGCAGAACTTCAGGGATGGTCAGTTGTTGCAGTTTCTTTTTTTTTTTCATGACGCAACCATTTGAAACACAGACTGAATGCAGGTGATGGCTACACATGCTGTTCGTATGTGATTCTGACTGCTGTTTCTGGCCACGGCAGTGTAACGAGAGCCTGGTGACGACCACCACGGTGACCGTCCCTGTGAACGGAGGACCTGTGGAGGCCGTCTCTAAGATCGAGAGTGTCCCCTACTGGACTCGCAGCAGGAGAAAGACCGGTGAGTGTCATCATGAGACGTAACCACAGTAACTGTCCGAGTACAATGTCTCAGGCCTTGAAACATTGATAAATGTTTTGGTTTTTTTCACAGTTTTCATGTTTCACATTATCGCAGAGCTGTATCAAAAATCTTGTCAGTTCACGTGAAACTGCTGAAAGCTTTGGAGTATTTATGTCAGTAATTTGCACTGTAACGATGCAAAATATGCCGAATCAAATGAATTATGGACAAAAAAGGCAAAGTTAATGTGCCAGGAGAAGGGAAATTGTCTTCAGAAAAAATACTGAAATGAGACAAATAGATCTTGAAACAACCTGGAAAAAGCATGCCAACTGATTATATGTGAGAAGATATTTTAACTTTTGTGGGGTATATAAGGAGTATATAACTCACAATTTGAAAAGTCAAGTCATTTTGTGACTATTGGCCTTAAAATGGACAATTTTGTCAAGTATTGATGAAGGACCTTTAATTTTATTCACTGAATGATTTTTCAGTAAGTCCATTCATCCTTTTCTCTCATTTCATTTGCGCACATTATTCAGAATTACTGCTGTGCTGCTTGGAAGTATAGGGAGAAATGTGGTGTGTTCGTTCCCAGCTCTCTGAAGCACAAAGTCGTTTTTGATTCTGTGGACATCACAGAAATCTCGTCTTCAGATGCGACTCGATCGTCCTGGGATTTCAATCTTAGCCCGCTTCAATTACGCAGTTCAATCTCATTTAGCTGCTTCACACAGAGCCGGATTCCTTCTCAGTGACTCTAACTCAACGAGAAGGAGCGGCTCTCTTTCGTCCGGCCCAAAGGAACGCCGCACTGCATTTCAATAAAGTCGCTCTCCTGAATGGTGGCTTGAAGGAATCGGTGATACTTGAACGCATTCTCTGCACAATGTAATATTTATTGTTGTGCTTGCGTGTGGTTTTTGTTGCTTCTCAGCTGCGATGGAGTGGGACTCTGAGTCTGTGAACTCTGAGGACATCTTCAAGCCCCCCTCCAATCCCCCGGGAGACGTCAAAGCTACGCCCAGCACCCCGCAGGGCAACAGTGGCATCCGGCACCACGAGTTCGTCTCCAAAACCGTAAGAGTTTTTGTCATCTGAAAGAACCAGAACAAATTCAACTGAGAAAGAACAATTACTAAAAACATTTGGAGTATTTTATTTTTTTAAGAAACTGTAATTTGTAGTTTTATTCAGTGATATTGATGTTTTTTTGGCACTTAAAACAAAAGAGTAACATTTTCCTTGTATATCTAAAGTTGAATTTTTCTCTACAGATATTTATGGGATATTGTGATAATGCGAGCCTGTTTAGAGTGTTAAATCAAATCAGCCCATATCCAGATTTAACAATGCACTTCAATTTTAGTAATCATAATTCTGATCCAAACTTCTGTGCCTAAATCTGTTTGCCCTTTTTGTCTGTATCTTTCCGTTTTTATAGGGAATGTGATTTTGTTATGACACTTCATGGTTCCTTCATAAAAAATCAGCTGGTACTTCTCACAGAAAATCGTTTTGCCTGTTGTGTTTTTACGAGGTGGCCTGATTCAGTCCTTTGAACAGTATTTGCGCAGTCTTCATGGCGTCCTGTTAAATGTTGTTTCCAGGTCATCAAGCCTGAGTCCTGCGTGCCCTGCGGAAAGAGGATCAAGTTCGGCAAGCTTTCGCTGAAGTGCCGCGACTGCAGGGTGGTCTCGCACCCCGAGTGCCGCGAGCGCTGCCCCCTGCCGTGCATCCCCAACATGGGGGGCACACCCATCAAAATCGGGGAGGTGTGTGGTCACATTTTGACTCGGCCATCTTCAGATGTTCTCTCCTCCCCCTCCCAGCGCTGCAGGGTGCGTAACGCTGTGCGTTTGTGTCCGCAGGGCGTGCTGGCCGACTACGTCCCCGATACGTCCCCCATGATCCCACCGCTGGTGGTCCACTGCGTCAGTGAGATCGAGCAGAGGGGCCTGCACGAGGTGAGAGTGTGAACTGCTGTCCTGGCGTGATGTGGAAATGTGAGGCACATCCCAGCAGTTATTTTTAATGTCTTCTCCCCCTGAAGCTGCGACTCAGAGCTGTAACTAAGATTTTACAATCTGTTCCCGAGAGATTAAATTGGTAATTACGATGTGGAGAAGCTCCAAACGGGTGGATGGCTGTTCGGCTGTGCCGTTCTTTAGCTTCTCTCTTTTTGTTATGTTTTTCTTTTTTGTTGTTGTTATCTTTGGCTCCTTTTTTGGCGTTCCTTCTGTGGCGTTTGTCATCAAGTGCTGGCGTCTTCGTATTCAAAACAACTTGGCGGCTTCTGCTGTTGCTTTCCTCCATGATATGTTTTCTCTGCCTGCTTCCCAAACTTGGCAGCTGTTGGTTTTTTTTCATTCTGTGCTGCGCTCAGGGAGGTGGAAGTTAAAAAAACCTACAAGATAAAACAAAAAAGGCTTGAAATTTTTCGACGTTTTGTATGATACTGTTCCAATTTAGGTGTTGGATTTCATTTACTGGTGAAAATGAACATTTGTCTCTCAGACAGCAAGTTTTTTTTGTGCAATTGTTTTTTTTGGGATAAATATTTCTAAGGAACACATTTAAAGGGTTAAAGTCAAAAAATTGTACTGTTTGCTTTCAGTGTCGATAAACTTCATTTGAGGCTTCATTTAGCTGTTGGTCAGTAATAATTCAACGGTTGTTGGGTGTGTTTTCCCTGCTCAGGCTGGACTGTACCGTCTGTCCGGAGCCGAGCGCACCGTGAGGGAGCTGAAGGACAAGTTCCTCCGCAGCAGGACGGTTCCCGTCCTCAGCAAAGTGGACGACATTCACGCCATCACCGGCCTGCTCAAGGACTTCCTGAGGAACCTGAAGGAGCCGCTTCTCACCTTCCGCCTCAACCACCCCTTCATGAATGCAGCTGGTACGTCTGTGTGCTCCACACTAATGGCACGAGGATACACAGAGATCGAGAGATCAGTTTGGAGCCACAGGGTGACTCCAGCTCGGGGTGCAGAAGAGAACCAGGAACAGCCTGTATTTTCAGGTTTTCTCTCTTTGCTCCTGCTCGTTAGTGAAGTTTGTTTGTGTTGTGTTAGAAGCCTCTGTTGGGAGCCAGACAGGAGACCCAGATTGATCCTCTGGCTGCTTGTCTCATACAGTGCCGAGACTGTTACCTTTTTTGATCCACCGACAGTATCTTGCCTTGTCTTGGCCTCTGCCAACACTGCTTTTTTCCCTCTCCACAGAGGTTTCAGATGACGACAACAGCATCGCTCTGATGTACCAAGTCATCAGCGACCTGCCGCGAGCCAACAGAGAAACGCTGGCCTTCTTGGTCCTTCACTTACAGCGGTCAGTGGCCACTCTGTGCTTTTCACCATTTTTTATGTATGTAGTTATTTACAAAATGCATTTATGCATTATTAAAGCAACAGAAAAATCATCATGTACTACAGAAATATCAACAGAAATAAACACAGCTCGTGATAACATACAATATGCTGTGTAAGAAATGGGAAAGTAAACTTAACTGTCTCCTTGTGTGACTTTACTTGAAATGCCAAAAGCAAATTTGTTTTCTGAAGGTCGTTGTCCTTTGAACAGGCCGTCAGTATGTGAATCTGTCTTTAATCCCGACCTCAAGATTTAATTGGCTGAAATGGCCACAGGCAAAATGTGCTCAGTTACATAAACAGTCTCATTTTCTGACGGAGCAACTGTTTGCATTTCTTCGGAACAAATTAAGTCAAATACAGTTTGTGACAATATTGCGAATGAACTCTTTCAGAGTCGCCGACAGTTTGGACACCAAGATGGACGCCAGTAACTTGGCCCGAGTGTTCGGTCCCACGATCGTGGGTCACGCCGTTCCCAGCCCGGACCCCATGACCATCCTGCAGGACACCAAGCGGCAGCCGAAGGTGGGTCTGAAGGGTTCATTATGTTTATGGTGTGTGTGTGTGCACAAGAGCCAGGAGTCTATGGGCAGCAAACACTCATTCACCATCTACTTCATCAGAGATATCGACGACGAGCCGCCAGCGTGCATGTTTAAAACGCAGGCGAACAAACTCACATTTCATTAAAGCAGTCGGTCAATATTTGGAGCTTTTCCACGGCGCCATTAGCAGCTGATGTTATGCTGAATGCAGTGAAAGAAGCCGCTTGTCTTTCTGAGGTGTTTTGGTGAAACTGAAGTCTTCCCACCAGGACTCTTACTCGGAACTTCTGATTCTAGAAGTAGTAAAGTAGATCACAAAGTTTAAAGTGTAATAAAATGAGTTACGGCTACATACTGGTGAAAGTACAAGGACTCCCAAAAAAAGGTACTTGACTACAGTGATGTCATCGTTTGATTTTAACTGATTTGAAAAAGTAAAACACCCCATAACATCCTAATAATAGTACCGTATATTGGACAGCTGTAATGGTTCTTTTAAATTGAAGTGTCCCATTAAAATAAAAGCCCTCGATAGACATTAGAAATTAGTCGACAAAATTCAGAATAAAAACTTTTTTTTTCCTTAAAAAACTAGATGTTTCACCTCAAATATATCCCAAATTTAAAGCCATAATAACCACAATCAAACTTGCATAAATGCTCAAAAATTGTTAGTTTTCTATGTAAAATAGCGACGAGTCGATTGACTTTTAATGAAACTGACGTTTAATTTGAGATATTTTGTTCTTGATAATCTACTGCGGAAACAACCAGGCAGTTCCTGATGAGATATTTTATCTTTTTTATCTGTTCTCAGCACAGAAACTGCTGACTTCATCACTCACACTCAGAGCCACTTTCTAGAGAATTGTTGCATTATGTAAGTGATGTAAATATTGGATGAGTCCTGCCTCAAATATGCAACCCAAACACACTTTATCTCACATTTGTGGGTAATCTTAGCATTAGTCTTATACCACTATCATCATCAAAAAAAAGGGATATTCGTGTTTGACAAACTTAGCAAATCAGATGCAATTTTATGTTAATGAACAATCAAAATGTGGAGAAGAAAATGTGTTTATGTTGTATCCGGCCCCCCCGGCTGTCAGAAGAGTCGGATGCGACACTAAATCTCTTCTGTGTTTTATCATGTGCCAGAAAATCTTCCTAATAACTCGGTTTTCTAGTAATTCCCCCGCCGCCTCCTCCTCCATGATGGAGGATGAGGCAACAAGCTGAAATCACGCTGATCTCGTAACACTCTCTGTTCAGGTCGTGGAGCGGCTGCTGGCCCTGCCGGTGGGCTACTGGGGCCAGTTTGTGATGGCGGAGAGCGAGCAGCCCAACTTGGACCATTTGATCATCGAGAACGCCAACTGCTACGCCACGCCCGAGAGAAGTGAGCACCCACTGAACCCTGTGTGGCCCCAGCGCAAGCAGGTGTGTGTTTGTGCACGTGTGTGTGCTGATGTTTTGTCTGTGATGTTGCAGTGAGCATCCTCGGGCCTCTGACCACCCCGGAGCAGCAGCTCAACAAAACGCCGTCCTCCAGCTCGCTGTCACAGCGAATGAAGTCCACGCTGACCCCCAGGTAAACACACACACATACACACACACACACATACACACACCCATGGCTAACATTTTAAAGCTGGTTTCATTCGTACTCTATTTATTGAATTTTTTTTTTTTTTTTTAAAGACGCCATTGATTACTGACACAGTATTCAATTTTAGAGAGAATTTTGTTTAATATTTATTATTTTTTATTGTATTTGTGTTACTATTTTTTCACTTTATCTCCTATTTTCTATCGTCATGTTTCAGAAAATTTTGATTAATTTAAATGTATTTTCATCAGTTCATAAATTTTGATCAAAGAAATAACTAAGAAGTTCCACACATTTTAATGTATCTCATATTTACATAAACGCTGACTCTGTTCAACATTCCTCATA
>JAUESE010000060.1:14276336-14294239 GCA_032274725.1 Malacoctenus triangulatus
CACACACACACACACACACATACACTCCGACACACGGAGACACGGTTTCCCCTCCCGCCAGATGGGGACACCAGATGTTTTCCATCTGGTTTCCATTCGACAGAAGTCGCAAATGATGTGATTTAAATACCATCAGCAAAGTCACACATCAAATGAACAACGGCACAACCCAAACACGTACAAATACAAGCAGTGCTTTGTGTGTTGACATGTGCGTTTAAAGCTGCATTGAAGAGAGGAGGAGTGTTTTGAAGTTGTGCTTCTTTGTGAAAGAAGTATCACAAAGCTTAAGGGTGTTGCAGTACAGATTACCTCAAAATAGTGTTTAAACAGCCATAAATTCATAGTTATAGGATCTTCTTTTTTTTATTCAACCTGTCGTTTCACTGTGGACTCCAGCCAACATCTTTTTTTCTCTCAGCAGCAAGTGGACGCTGGAAGTAAAGAAATACACCTGCGAGCCTCCACTCCGAGATGGCTGGAAAAATGAGTCAGCACACGCACAAACACAGAAACCAGTCATCATTAACGCCACCACATCACAGAGCCACGTGGACGGCTGTATTAGATGTGGTCGGCGGCGCAGACAGGCCACGGCAAGCCGATCCCCACCAGGGCCGGCCTCACGGGGGCCGATACCATGATGCAACGGGACCCGCGGGGAGGAAAGCGCCAGCTGTCCCACTGGGAATCCAGTCCACCACCGACCACATCTGACCCGCAGGACTCAACCCAGAGCTGTCCATCCAGAGTTAAGTTTAGATATATGGGTTTGGTTGTGCCGCACCACACCCTCCATGACACCACACAGCATCGAACCCTCAGCAGCTCCCTGCGACATTCTGTTCAAACCACATCCATGCAGCGCTCAGATCTGCTGCGATGGCTCCTCTTCCTCTCACAAAATCAGGCATCTTTTTAGCTCCTAAAGTGCAATCAGTCAAAGTTTTAACAGGAATCCGTTCTAAATCTTAACCACAGCTCTGACTTTGCTGCTTTGAGTTCACCTTTTTAATACTTAAACTGTTTTTACAGCTGCTGTGACGCTCTTACACTGCAGGATGCTACCTGTTTGACTCGTGCGGTCAGAATATTTACTCTGAAGTCACACCTGCAGCTTGTAGTATCTCACTCACCAGCAGGAGTCAAACACACATTAAAAAACGAAAACCAGGGAGAAAAAAAGGGAAAAAAAAACACACTTTCACCAAGACCCTGATTAGGTGAATCCCTCTAACCCCCAAAAACCACAAACCACAGCGCTTCACCCGTATCTGCCGCAAATCCGCAACCCTTCACCACCAAGCGACAAAACTAGCACCCTCTAAAACCCCAGCGCCCCTCAAGACAAATACTCAACATCACGCTGGGATGCATGCTGAGAGGAGACAGACGCCACCACCGAAATACATCTGTTCTAAATAAGCACTTGACATCTCGGAAATTATACGCTTCCACATTTACCCGGTGCAGAGAGACCGGGGACAGTAAATATATAGAGCTTGTAAAATGATGATTCGGCAAAACCATTACGTCTAAACAGGGACATCTTATTAGAGTCGTATAGCTGGTATAACGTAAGTAATCTTTACTGCCATAAAAAGGACTGAAGACAGTTTCCTTTGGTTCTGCGGGAATAGACAAAGGACGTATAGTCTCCACTTATGATACACGTATATATAGTCAAGAAATTATAGCATGGAAAATCACTAAATTGAGTCTTAAACGATCTGTAAAACCAGAAAAAGCCTCAGTAGTTTGTAATTTGTTTGGCAATAAAGGACAGATTATTTTTTTAACAACTAAACATTACTTTTTCCATTACTACAGAACACAAGAAAACAAAGTTCTCTTCATGTCATGATAACAACATGTCAAACTTTTTTTGGACTTCATTTTTGTCACATCTTTAATTTTGAAGACTTCCTCTCTTAACGTCGTCAATTTTTCCTTACTTAGTTGTGCAATTGAAAATCAAATCAAACAATTTTTCCAATGCAATCAATTCCCAACTCCTCCTACTGAACCATGCAATATGTCTGATATAGTGTGTCGTCTTCACTGTAGTCCCCTGATTCCCCGTCCCTCCGCCTTGACCCCCTCAAAACTTTTGTGCTTTTCTTCTTTTTGTCCCACAGCGCTTCTCCCTTCCTCTCCCTCCCAAATATCTACACACAAATTCGGGAACATAAAATCCCTCAAAGAGATGCCTTTCCTGTGAAAATATTCCAGCTTTATCCCGAGGGAGAAATAGCCATCCTTAGATAACACATCAAAGAGGAGGGGGGCGGGGGGGGAGCTCCGTTATTTGGGGCATTGGTGGAAGTCATGCAAGGCTCGAGTTGTGCTCAGTCATTCAGCTCATTTGTTTTTCTTTCTAAACCCTCTGACACACTCTCACACTGAGAAACGATGACAAAGCATCACGTGTTCAGCTTCCTGCTCACACACTCCCACTGACCGAGGTCAGAACACTGGACGACCCGGAGGCGGCAGTGGCAGCCGAAGGGGCACATGGGTACGTCAGGGGGGAGGATCTCCTCGGTGGCCGAGCCCTCTTCCTCGTCCCTCATCATTGTCATCATCCCACCGCTGTCTATACTGTCCATGGCAAAGTCCCAGAAGCCCCTCTGCTCGAAGGGCAAGGCCGAGGAGGCCGCGAGCAGCTGGGCCATGCATAGGAACAGCAGAAGGGAGCACTGGGGCAGCATCTTTGACTTCAACACCTGGCAGAAAACAGAGAGAGAGAGAGAAAGCAGCGTTAGTGGTGTTTATGATGAAGCAGTTCACTTCTATTCATTCAACGATGTACAATGAACAAGTAAAGCCTGTTTACTATAGGCTCTAAACGTTTGAATGTATTCATGAGGATTATAATAATAAAATTATTATTATAAAATTGTAATTACTGAGAGGTTTTTTGTACCCATTTATTTACACTGGACCTTTGCTGGGAGGTGTTTTGTTCTTCTATCCATAACAATATGAGCAGACAGGAATGTACTCACTTAATTGCCGGGGATATTGCAACAATTAGATAAATGAATCAGAGAGTCGGTCTGGTCTATGTCCCCCCCGAGCTACAGACGTCCCAAGCAAAGCTCCTAAAATGCCAGCTAATGTCTGGACAATGTTTCTTTTGAATTAATGTCAGCAAAATGCGTCTCACAATGTAACAGCACAATCAGACCCTGACTTGTCTAAAACAGGAAAGTGCGAAACAATAGTTTCGGTAGGTTTTGTGGTCAATAAGTGCACACCAAAGATGTGAAAAGGTGAGGTGCTCAAAGCCGAACAGGTACAACTGAAAGCACACAGGGAAGGTGGATTCAAGCCCATTAAAAAGGCCATATCTTTGACCCAATGCTTCCTGAATGATAAATCTGGACATAAGCATAATGCAGTGCAGCACACAGTGGTCCCAGGGCAGTGGTCGGTTGTAAATTGACACTGAAATATTATGAAATGGTCTGCTTATCCCTAATTACAAAAGGCCGGCTGTTTATACCACACCTTGCAGGCAGACTGAAGCTGGAGCCTGGGGAGCAGAAATGCACTCGTTCCCCCTGGCATTGCTGCCAGGAGTCAGCGCTGGGCAGGAAAGTCACTTCAACCACACCAAAATGTCACTGTCTGCTTCCTGCACACCGCCATTCCCAGGAGAGCCAGTCTCCTCTCAGCAGCCAATCAGATAGCACGGAGGACATCACCTAACCGGTGGAAAAGTTTATTCCAGCAAATGAGCTTCGCTACAAAGCCACCATTCATTCCCAGGCAAAACTGTGTGTGTGTGTGTGTGTGTGTGTGTGTGTGTGTGTGTGTGTGTGTGTGGGCACACACGTGTTTAAACGTGCGTGTGCGTGGTGACACACAGACTCCATGATGTCAGCGCCGTGCGTGCACACACGCTACTAATTGAGGTCACCAAACATGTGAGCGTGGGGTGTGTTTGTGTGTGTTTGTTTGCTCGCTTTATCCTTCACTGACCCGACTAACACTTCACTCCAGCCCCCCCCCCCCCCTCCACCACCACCACTCGCCCCATTCAACCTAAAAACTAATTCCTAGAAAAACAAATTATTACCAGGCCAATTGATCTCTACAGCAGGAAGCGGTGACCCTTGGAGCTAATCCCATGAAGTAAAGCCCAGTCCCACACTGGACCCAGGGGTGACCTAAAACCCCGTAATCTCTAACCTTGCCGTGTTAATTCCCCCTCTGATACCCAGACTCGTAATCCCGCAGAAGTCTCGGTGCCAGTGGCTAGAGTGCAAGCAGACTCCGGGAGAAGTTTTACAGTCTCAGCGCGACATGATCGGGCCGATTCAAGCACCGGTGCCGCTTTTCGTTTTATCTGGATGGAGACGCGAGGGAAGGTGGAAGTAACACGGCATGGACCTAAAGGCCATTTCCTTCTGGAGAAAAACACTCGGATAATTTAAGTTTTGGAGTTATTAACTTTTCACAATCCTCAACGCAATGCAGCACCATTCATTATTTTCAGTGTGATGATTTTCGTGGTTCACACAGACTTTGAACAGCCCCCAAAAAAACCCAAGCAGAAAAACAAACAATAAATCCAGTGAGAGAACTTAAACAGCACTTTCCTGTTGGGGATTTTTCATTCACATTCCACACTTTAGAAAAAAAAAAGGAAAAACTCAATAAACTGATACTGATCCTTTAAATTGCAAAAGTAGAGCAGTAAAAGTACCACTCACAAAGGAATGTAGTCAGACTAAAACATCACAGTGAGAAGATGAGAAAAAAACATAAATGTAGGCACTGCTTCTGTAATGTCAGATGAGCACAATCCAGTTCCGAGGCACCTTTGCCCCCAAAAGTTTTTCATGCAATCTGCAGCAACTGCAAATAGGTTTCAGCCTATTAGGGAAATATTGTTATGGTACATTAATACAAGTAAAGTGCCTGTGCATGATGCAGCCCCGGCCTGGAAGCATGAATAACTGGCCCCTGCAGTCTGTTCCCTGCAATAAAAATAGCTGCCAAATTATACCATTTCGTAGAAAAGAAAAAACACCACTGGCCTTGGCTTGGCCAGAAGTATGCAGCCAAGAGGACACAGCTAGGGCATATATAGTCAGCATCACACAATGACACGCAACACACAAAGACGCACAAAAGAGCTGGAATTTAAACAGAAGACACCACCAGACTTATTTTTATAACGGCAATTTCTGCTGTTTGTCTTTTGCGACAGTACGGGAGGTGTAACAAGCACAAACTGTATTGTAAATCTAAGAAAGCAACGCTCAAGCTGCAATTTCGTGGAGACGTTTTTTTTTCCCCCCCAATCGGTCAGCGAGAGACCAGCGAGTTATCGGCTTTTTGTTGGGCCGCGATGGAGAGAGGAGATCTGCAGATAAGAGGTGTTGAGGGGAGAAAAAAAAGCATCCATAAGAAGTACAGCCGGTCACATCCTCAGATGAGATATGAGGCTACGATAAACACAATGTGATGACTGGTAGAAACTGCATCCCACAATCAAACGGCCTCGCCGGTGGAAATAACCGCTTTTATCTGGACTTGGTGTTTGCGCACACAAATGCCTCTCCTCTCCCTCCACTTAAGCCGCGAGCTGTCAAACATCCGGCCTGAAAGGAAAACAAACCAAAGGCTTCGGCCCTAATTGTTGTTGCCGCTGCTCGGCCTCCCATCCTAAGGTTTAATAGATGGATGGATGGACAAAACAGCTATTCCCGTCTCACTGTATTTGTCTTCGAGACAAAGGGACACGAAAACAGAGAGGAAGAGTGGCTGCTGCGTGCCGGGCCTGGTGGGAAGACTGTGAGACACGAGACGGCTCCAGAGAAGGGTTTCATCAACGGCCACATGACAGGAACGACCTGAACAGGACTGTCCCAGTTGTAGCAGCTGGCTTTAAGGCCCAAACTGAAAGGACACCTCAATGCAAAGTCAGACTTAATGGATCTTTTTGTTTTGAAAGGATGAGAGATTTGTAACTTTTTAGCATGAATCTGAAAGGTGATTTCGAGCAAAACTCAGTATTAGAGCAAATATTTGCATCTCAGCATGCTACTCTCAATACAAGAAGGAACAGGAACCATTTCTCTAACTCAAAACCATCACACCAGGGGATGGAGGAGACACGCTTTGTTACACTTCTGGTTACTGATGGAGATAAAAGCTGATTGCAAGTCTCTTTGGCAGAGAAACAGTCAAGTGATGAGGGGGACTTCAGAGCAAAACAAATGCATGGAGGAATGGATGTTGACTGACAATAAAACACAATGGTGCTGGTAAAAGCCCCGTCCTAAATATTCTCCCCTAAAGCGCATTAGTTGTTTGAGTTTCCCACATCCAGCGTCTGAGATTAGCTCGACAATTCCTATACGCACAATCCATCATGTGCCGGCTCGTTGTCGGCCGTCAGCTCAGCAGTCATTACGTCGACGGGACTGCAGTTCCCACAAGAACGTCTTTGCCCTTTTCTGCACAAACATATTTATATAGTTGATGTATTTGTTGGAATAGCAGTTATTCCCTCCCGTGACAACAGTCTTCCGAAAAACAATCGGCAACGTTATTTAAAATTTAGACTTCCACTGAAGAGCAAGTTTTGTCATGATATTCTACCTGCCCGCAAGCACTTTCTTCCCCTTGCACAACCTCTCCGAAAACCTCCGCGCCAACCGCCCAGGGAGTCAAATGTCAAACTTCCCGTCACTGATTACAACATGAAGCGATGCTCATCTGATCTGTATTCACACTTCTGAGCTTCTCGGCGTCTCCCTTTTAGACAGCGCTGGCAGTGGCGTGGCTGGAGTGAAGGTGGGGCACAGAGCTCCCCCAGCTGCCAGCTGGCACCGCAGCGCCGGGGTATTGGCAGCCGCCACGTCAACGCTCGGTGGCAATCAAAGTCACATGGCCGCTCCAAGTTATCGCAGTGCTGACTGGGCACAAAATATGTGACGTGACTTTGATCTGCCGGCTGCTTTCACAGAGTTCAGTTTGACTTGGCACGAAATCCCTTCGTGCAATCACTCTTCTTTGGTTCTACAGGCAAGAAACACAAATGTCAAACTTGTAAAGATGTTTGCATATTGGAGACGTTGCTGCTTCAGATGGCTTATCACCTCCACACAAAGACGTGCACCACAAGTATATTGAGGAGTCATCGTCTGACATCCACAACTGAGCAGGCTCTGTCTTGCTTCACTGTGCCATCTCGTCCTTACACTGCGACATAAAGACATCCCATATTCACACACTCCTCAGACGTACAGTCTGTTACAGCTAGGCGTGTCCGTTTAAAGCTTTCGGGTGGAGTTAACTACCCCAGCGGCTGTAATTTGGTGACTGCCATCCCTAAAAAAAGGAACCGTTTGGCAGCTTTGCCGTTGCCGCCAAGCTTGGATGTGGTGGCGAGCTGCTCGCTGCCGAGGAGATGAGGCCTGACCGAAGCAGCACAGTAGGCAGAGCAGCACAAAAAGGGCCATGATGTTCAGCAGTGGAGGGGAGGACACTCATTCAGATCCACACTCGTGGGCGAGTGATCATTGTGGCTTCGAATAGAAACCAGGAACAAGTGGCCTTCTTCAGAGTTTGACATCATATTGGAACCGTCTCATAAATTCACAGACAGCACGACTGGATTCATGGGGAGCCGCTGCAGGAACTGTCCCTTCTAGGAAATAAATAGAGTAATTGCAACAACGATTGCATCCGACAGGTGAATGGACAGACAGGGGAAGCAGAGAGTCATGGAGAAGACGGATGAGCAAGTGGAGGGTGGTCAGACCACAGGCTGGCTAATAGGCAGGCAGGCTGACTGCTCAGGAAACAGACAGATTTAGACCATCACTTTGGATGTCTGACCGCTCTCCGGTCAGACTTACACTGTCTGCTCTTTGTACTGCAAGGTGGCGCGGTAAAACATACATACATTGTGGTGTATGAAGTCATAAACGGAGGACTGGATTTTGCCACCAAGAAAAATACATTTTTTTCCGAGAGCAGCGTGCATGTTTGTGCCATATTATTTGACAATATAAAACCCAACAAAAAGAGAGCAAACTATAATAATCTCCCCGCTCTATAAAGTGTCTGAGGACACAGTAGGCTCAAAAAACATTTGAACACTGTGTACACATGGCTCAATTTGAGGGCAGTGCCAGGCCTGTGTACCAGAACCAACCGACATGATTGGCACGTCTCTCTATAATTATTCTGTGTAAATGATGAGGCAGGGACAGACTTCAAAGTCCCGCAGAGGATCGGCTCCGTTTCATCCCGATGAAAGAATAGGTGCGCATCAGCTCGGTGGTAAATGTTTGGAGGGAACTTTGCCTAATTATCAGCTCAACCTCTTGACAGCTGCGAGAGGTCTTCGGAGATGTGTTGCGCCATCTAGTGTACGGTCTGAGTGAGAGCAGTAGGACACGGTCAAGCATCAGAAGTAACAGGTTGAAATCAAAAAGACACATGACAACAACGTCTATCTGGAATAATTGGTGGCAATCCGGTAAAGCGGCGTCCCGCAAACTGGCGTTTGTAGTTTTGGCCGCCCGAATCAGCAACAATATTCTGAAGTGAAACTATGTGCACGAAAAGTTTGAAAAGCTAAAAATAAGCACAATATCCCCAAAATGTCGAATATATAACAAATAATGGTGAGGTTTATTTTAGTAGGACTAGTATTCGTCTAAAGCACGTTTTTAAAGTTAAGTGAAGTCACCTGGTGAAGTTTCAAATTTAATGAAAATCAGAAGACTAAACAGCCAAAAATAACAATTACTAAAATAGTCTAATACCCCTACCTTTTGGACCGAAATTAGAAATTAATTCCAGAGGAGTAAGGGGGAGCGATTTCTCCCTCTCTGCGTCAGTTTGTCCCGGTGATTTCAAAAGAGAGAGGTCATCACATTTAGGGATTATTTCGGTGTTTCCCAGAGGTCCTCTGACATCCAGCCGCAGCTCCTCCGACACTGGGTGCCACCGCCAACCGTGTCAGGCCACCGTGTGTGCGCGCTCCGGTCCCGGACGAGGAAATGAGTGCGTGCCCACGGGGGGGTCGAGCCCAGAAAGTTAACAGGCCAGCCTCCTTTCTCCCCTTTTAGGACGTGGGGCGGAGGAGGAGGAGGAGGAGGGGGAGGAGAAGCCTGAGCCCAGTCTTTGCAATTACAGTAGCTGAAGCAGTAAAACAGTTTGTACTGGAGCTGTCGCTTGACAATTATTTCCACAAGTGACACCACGTGGCTCATCAGAAAACTTTCCAGTGTTGGGGTTAAAGTTAGATTGCTACAAAGACGCCACAAAGTCAAAGCTTAAATCAGATAATCATCTTCTTAATCCGACAGAGTTTAATTGCAGAGTACCTTCTTCATCCAAATCGTAGGCAGGGCCGATTAAACACGAATACTGCAATTTTCAGACTGAGTTCAAGTAGTTTGATCAGCCTGCTTCTCTTTTACTCTGGAGGCCAGATGTTGAAACCCCTGCATGTTTGCCTTCTCCTCAGTATTCATGGATGTTAAAGTCTTTTTTGTGGAAGTGGAATTTGGTTAAAGTTACATTCTGCATCTTTTTTTTTTTTGGCATCATTGAACACAAGCTTCAAAAGCAAGTTTGTTCCTCATTTCAACACAGTCTATGAAATCCAAAAAACACGTTTGTTTGTTTGTTTTTTAAACTGCAATGTTTGGGCCATTTCACCAATTTACTCTCCTCTTGAAGTCTCTTGTGTGTCTTTTGTTGCTTGGTGGTGCATTTCACAAGTTGACAAAGAGCAGAAAAAATGAACAGCAAGAAATGAATTATTGATAGAAATCAAACAGAGTCTACCAATAACTGTTACTTCTCAGTCGCCACACTGGACTGACGCTCCTCTCACTTTCTATGCTAACTGTTGTTGTTTGCTGGCTTGTTGCAGTGACTCAAATAAAATCAAATACCAGAGTTGTTTGAGCTGTAGCACACTCAGGGGTGGTTTTTCATGCTCGCAGATGTTTAGTCATGAGTCCCATGTAATAATTAAGGTTCTTGTTTATTTCAGCCACCAGTGGTTAGCAGCTTATGGCTCCAATCACTATTTAATTGCACAACAACCAGCAACAAATATCTCTCTGATTAGTACTGGGAGAAAACATTGGTGAGACTAACAAGCTCCACCAAAATCGTGCTCAAAGTGTATTTCTAGGACTGTGATTATAAAACATATGATTTAGCGACTTCTCACGGTTCTTCATTAAATTTTGCTTTGGCAGGGCGAATTGTTCTTTCTCACTGACTCGCTGATTTCCTCTCGGTTTTGCCAGCACCCAGAGCGAGACAGTGAATTTGGCGAGTCATGCCATCTGGGAACTTCTCCGACCTTGTGCAAAAAACACTGCTAAACAGTCTGCTGCAGTTATTGACTTAATATTCATGAGCCCTGCAGCTTTGTGGCTGCAAGCATGGGAACTAAATCATTTCCATCGCAACGTGCGGAGGAACTGGCACTCCTGTTTGCGTTTCTGTTGGTTACATGTTATTCTTTTGCAGCGTTTTGTGGAAGAGGCTTGCCGACCAGATCAATGCCCCGCAGAGGCTGTTGGCAGAGGACAGAGTTTTGATAAAAGCCTTTGCAGATAACATTCCTCCATTCCCTGCTTCCTCCCTGCCTCTCATTTTATGGCTTCAGTCTCTCTGTGTTTGTACCACTTTATTTCTGTGTGCACGTCTATATATCTCTTTCTCTCTCTCTCTCTCACTGTGGTTCAGTTGATTATGGTGTTGGTCTGTAGCTCGAGGGCTTGGCATCCAAATTAAACCTTTTTGCCCTGCGAGTGTTCAACCAACGTGTCTCCAGACATTAGTCCTCCCACTTGCGAGCTCTCGCGTAGGTGCTCGCGTGCTGTGTGCGCGTGCATGCGGCAAAGACAGAAATGATCACACTGAACGGCAAGTTGCTTTGGCGTTTTATTTCCTGACTGCTCAGAGAAAAGTTAATCAAAATGCGTGATGATGATACGAGCTATCAAAGGGTTAGAACATCAGAACTCACGGCCCGGTGTCAGTATGCCACTTGCACACACCATAGTAAGCACATTTTTGTTGACCCCGAAATAGTTGACCCTTAACACTGCAACTCAATCCCATATTCTAGTCCAGAGCCGATCCTCGGCCCTGCGCTTTCCTCCTGCCCTGCGTAGTTGGCTTCAATCTGATGGCCATCTGAGTTCAGAAGAGAATTCTTGAGCTGCCTTTCTCTGTGTGCACTGGACCTTTTTATTTTATCAGCCAGTAACCCCCCATGAATCCAATAACAAACACAGGAAGCCGCTGTCACTGGGTAGAACAGCCAGTGCATGGGAGAAGAAAAGCTTGACACCACTCCACGGTCAGCCACTCGCAGACAGGCTCTGGCCCCGAGAACGGCAGGATGCGAAACATCTGTTGGGTGTGATAGGATGCTGGTTTAGCAGTTCAGTCACGTCAGGCGCGGTGTGATGGATGGCACCGAAGTGGCAAGCCTGTCAAATTTGAAAAGACCTCATCTGATGAGCTGTGGAGAGAGGTTTAAGGGTTTAACATGAAAACTGGAGCATCCGTCTGTGCAAAGAAAAGTACAAAGATGGGAAACTTCAAGAAGGGAGCTCATGGAGCGCAGGCAGGACGCAGCTCAGCCTATGCACGGGCACGGCAGTATAAATGCGAATGTGTAGTTTCTTAGACAGTAATGGGCTGTTTACAAAATGACTGTACAATTATGGAGAATGGAGACTGCACCACATGCGCAGGACGGAGAACAGAAATCTAACATGTGATTACACGCCCAGGCAGAAAGAGTGAAAAGAAGGAATATGTGTGGGTGTCTGTTCATATCACACATGCAGGACATTCATGGACTGTTCTCCCAAAACATGATTTTATTTCGTCGTCTGGTAGCCTCTCAATAAACCACCGCTTCCCTCTGCTGTCCTCCTCTTTCACTCGCTCACAGGTCTTTGGTTTCAGTGATAAAAGCGCTGCTCTCTATTGAAACCTGTTGCCTGCAGCCAGCCAGCCATTCACCACACGGAGGTCCACTGATTCAAAATTGGAACTTTTTCATGCCGTCCCCCAAAACTGTATTCCCGACTCTTTTGCTGATACTCGGGGAAATCTCTTTATACAACTGGATTAACAAAAGAAAGAGATCACAGGAGCGCCGCATTGCTTGCGCTTGCATCAGCTTCCAGGAGCTGTTTGATTCGTTGTTTTTCGGAGTGAACCTGCAAATAACCTGTAATTTGATCTCGCAGGATGTGGTGTACTGCAGATAGCTGCAACGAGAATCAAGACATCTACATGTCTTTTTTTCTGTTTGCATACCTCAGTGGTGACTAAAAAAAAAAGGATGGGAAGAAACAAGACTTTATAGGAGTCAAGTTATTTCTGAGGAAAAACCTTTAACAAAGACAGACAGGTTTGGGTTTTTTCCATGTTGTGTTTTGGTTTCACATTATAATGGATGAGGCTATTGCCTCATAGAAACACAAGTATGTAGGTATCAAGAATTTACAAGTATTATAAGATCAGAAGAATGGGGCTCTTTGTTCTGTGTGGGTGCATATTAGAGGTGAAAGAAAATAGACTGAAAGAAAGAGCAGTGACGAGGGAACATTAAGCGGATTACCAGAGATTCTGTCAATTTATTAAAAATTAGAAAATGGTTTTGAATGCCGTCGAACTCTCTGCCCGTCTGGCCTCTCGTTCGCTCTCACTTTTAATCTCTTTCTCTCTCTCCTAGCCTCGTTTTGTTGTGCTTCAGCTACACATCAGAGGCCGCTCGTCTCATTTTTCACCGATCAGCTCAAGGACTTACGAGGAACAGTCGCCGTATTGTGTTGGAAAAGTCATCTCAGGGTTTTGCCCCTCAGTTCCACTCCACAGTAACACTCGCCTCACCTTACTCTCATGTCCCCTGCTGCTAGTCCAAACAATGGGGGAGCCTGGTCTTATTCTCACGTGTATGTTTTGGGACCCCAATTATTGTACACAGTCCTACAGTGACTGACGTCACCTGCACATGTTTGGGGGCCCTGACTGAGGCCTCCCTCACAGTCAGAGTGGCCCTAAGTGTTTTCACAGAGTGGTTGGTGGAGGATGTTTATGTTGGAGCTCATCTGGTGGTGGGAAACAAGCGTGATGTTTACACTTTTCCTCCTAATGACCCCCTTTGGTTCACTCTGTGTCACCAGACTTTTGCACTTACTTTTGGGGACATCTGAGATTTGATTGGTCCGTGACCCAGCACTATTTCTGTCCTATCTCAACACCCTTACTTTAATTCCACCTACCTTAATTAAAAGGCTCCTTCTGGAAGCCATGAAAGTACCTCTGACTTACACTTAAGACATGAGTTAATCCTTTTCACTCCTCAGATCCCCAAAGTATCACATTCTTCAATGAGGGACAGAATAAAACCTGTGTTTTGAACAGATCCACAATCCCACCCATCAGTATTATACGTTTCTTTTGCATCATTTTTACACAATTACTGTTTTAATTACTTTGTAAATTATATAGTTGCTTCAGAACCAAGTGAAATATGATGGTTATTTTCCTAAATCAAAGACGATACATGAAAGAAAACACGGGGTTGTGGGTTTGAAAATGCAGGCTAAGCAAACTACATGATCAATTATTTTGCTTCAAACTGTCTGATTTCGAAATGACTGCAAAATGCGCAAATGACAGGAGAAAACAACAACAACAACCCCAGAACAGAAGGGTGATTATGTGTGCTGTTGATCCACAGATATACTTTGCATGTGTTTGTCTTCACTCGTATCACTTTTGGGCTTATTGGTTGTGGGTGGTTCCCTGCTGTGGATAGAGGACCAGTCCCTGTGTGTCCGTGAGGCAGGAGAAGGCTTTCGGGGGAATCTTTTCCACTTCCAGACGATTATTTTCCAAGTGGACCGAAGCCAAGGCGGAGCCGGAATTACGAGGGTGGCACACTCCCCACTGCCTGAGCAGGCTGAAAGCACAACATACAAGCGTTTAAAGTCGGACTGGTTTCCCTCTGACAGATCACAGACTCGCTTGACAAACAAAAACTTGCACGTTGCTCGAATAGTTTGAAGGAAAAACAGAAGAACATGATTCCACTACAATATCCTTTTACCCTTTGGAGTCTTTTCCAAAGAATGTCAGCTGGATAGGAACAGGAACAGAACACTTTCTGCCTGCCTCAGTGTATCAAACTCTTAAACGATGCCTTCAAAATATGACTTAGTGAAAGATATCTTTCTACCTGATCTGATTGTTGTCCAGTCTCAGCACCTTCAGGTTCTTGAACTGCCTCACACAGCCGGGGACCTCGTCCAGGCGGTTATTGTCCAATAGGAGCTCAACCATGGAGCGGTATGTTCCGACGAAAGACACGCGTTCCATCCCGTTGTTGCTCAGAGCATTGTGGGACAGATGGAGCGCCTGCAGGCCCGGACGAAGGTGGCGGAAGGTGAAGGCCGGGATCTGACTGATCCGGTTGTGTTGAAGGGTCAGTTTTCGGAGGGGGCGTGGCAGGTTCATTGGGACGGAGGTGAACTGGTTGTGGGAGAGGTCCAAGGCCTCCAGAGACCTGAGGAGTGAACCCAGAGGAATTATGACTAATCATTCATTATCTTGGAAATCCTCAGACGATATCACAAAATGCATTTTATTTCAAGGTTGACTTATTCTGGTTTGAGGCAAAGTTAATAGTCTGACGGCTGTGGAGAAGCATGTCAGCATGGTGACGGGACCGTGTTTTACAGGGCTCAAGGTTCAAGGCTCAACGTGGCTGCAAACCCCCAACTTCACATTGATTCCAATACTTTTCACTGCAGTGCTGGTGTTTTATAAGAACCGATCTCCTGCTTAGCACGGTCGGGGGGAGAGACGGAGGGAAGGCTGCGGGGGGAATAATTCACAGCAGAAGGAGAGAAAATAATGAGGCCTAGGGGGGCGTGATGTAGGACAGCGTGGCACTATGAGGGGGAATTTGTGGCTGTGAGGCTGATAAGGGGTACCAAAATGTTTGGTTAGGGGGAAACAAGAGTGGGTCCCCGTACAGACAGGACTGGATATCTGGGGCCTGAGGCTAAACTGCAGCACAGGGGTTCAGTGTTTTTAGTGTTGGATCCCACACAGCTGTTGTGAGTTTACAGCGCAGCTCACAGTGGGAGAGAAACCTCATTTTCTCTTCTTTCCGCCAGTCATCGACCACGCTCAGCAACCAGTGGCCTCAGAGGACACTCAGGTGGCCGGCCGCTGGCCACACAGGGAAGTGGAACAGAGACCAGTGAGGACAGAGAATACAACCTGAGCACGGATATTAGAGACATTATGTCTGGCAGTTTATTGGCTACTCATAAAAGTGACTTACAGTAAGACGCCCGCATTAGATTTTCTTTTGAACGTTATGGCTTCCAGATTACGGTTGTGTTTCAGGAGCTTGTATTTACGGCAGCAGTGGGCCAGCCGAAGAAAAACATAATCAGGACATGAATATTTCCACAAAGTTTTGTATCATTTCTTCTGTTATTCCCCAATAGTCTATATTCTCTTTATTTGTGCTATTTCCAGCTCCATGTCACGATTCACAGAGCTGTACTTTAGTTTTTAGCTTTTATCCTGTCATATTTTAGCCATCATGTGCCATCAAGCCTTCACATGTCAAGCTACTTTTTGAATATCCATAAGCATCACAGTAATATTCCAGGTTAAAATCAGAAACCCATGTGTGCCTGCTCAAACAATGTCCAATGACAGACAGAGATAAACATTTATATAATCGCAAAATTGTAAGCACAATGACAAATTAACTGAAAACTTATAACCCTCCCTAATGTGTTTTTTCTCAACCTCTATGTAGTTTAACAGGTACCAAGCTGCAGCACTGAAAGTGGCTCCAGCCTGAAATCCAAGCCCCCTAAAACATATCACCCCCCTTTGTTTCCTCTCACCAGCTCAGACCGGTTGTGTGCTGCTGATTTGTATTCCAAATCTTTGCCAGGAAGCTCAGCAGCAGTCCGCCACCGCTTAGAGCTCCACATGGTATTAATGAGCAGAGGGACACACAGTCCTCTCTTGTCAGAGTCCTCCACCCGGCCACCCTCCCACCCACCAGCACCTACACACAAGCGCGTGCGACGCCACACACATGCCTGGGCAACCAACGAGGTGTGAAGAGGAAGGACAAACCAATTCTGATGGTCGCAATACAACAATGTGGCAAAACCCGTGAACTCACAGGTAGATGATGAACACATGCACACTTTTTCAAGAAATTACCGTGAAAAAAAAAGTCATCCGAGTTGGAAGCAGTGTTGGTTTCTTGTTTACAAGTGCATGATGAGGTATTTCTTCAAAGTATGGCCAGGTGCAATCAGACTAATGGTGAGATTATCGTCAGCGTATCAGGTTTTAATGAGAATCACAGGAAGCTTTGGGTCATTTGCGTTAACATACTGAACCACAGGTACAGTTCTCATGGAAGCATTCTGGAATCCAAGTCCTGATGGGTTATGTAGCAAAACAAGGCAGCTGTGAAGAATTAAAGACCAACACAGCGTCAACTGAAAGTAACGATGGATGGATGACGATAGAACATAACTGTGGATTTATTAAAGAAGCATGTGTGCAGAGAAATTATCACCTAGAACTGATTTCAGGATGTACTTTTATCACAGGTTTTTTTCATTAATCTAAAATTATGATTTCAGTTTATTGCGACATCATTCTGTGTGTAATAATGATCCACTGTGAATCCTCATATTCCTGCTGTCATCGCAAATAAAATGTGTTTGCCATCGAGTAGAAAGTCTTTGGATGTGACTCACTCCAAATTAAAGTGAGTGTTTTTCGTTTGACATCAGCGCGTCGCTCGAGCTGATGCGTGCAACTGCTCTTGTTTTCCCTGTTTACATAAGCTTATTATGAAACTGTATTGTGCCGGGCTCAACACAACACGAGCTTTTGTCGCAAGTCCTATCAGGACGAGACACGTCACGACACAACCTCACACGTCTCTGTGTGATGGTCACTAAACCTGCATCTCCATGCACTCAGTCTGAGCCTGCAGTGATGATGGATCAGCACAAATCCCACAAAATCTCTGCCAGAAAGACACAAATGAGACTAAAAACGTTCACCTGTCCTTGAATGATATCAAGCCACATAACTGTCATCTGTTTGGGCGTGATGCTAAATCAATGGTTTTATTGTAGTTGTATTTATATTTTCAGTTTGTTAACCTATATATGGATCTCCTTTGTCATTGTAAACATTAGACAAATAAATGTTTTGACATTGCTGTTTGTGCTGCGTTTAAAAAGAATGCTTGAATCAGAAGACCTGAAAAGACTTCCTCTGTGGTCAAGTCAGACATTGAAAAGAGTTTCTTTTGTGTCATTCTGATGAGTTGAAGTAATTTAGCCTGATTTGGTCTGTTAAAACTAGAGATTAAAGTCCAACCTTTTGACTGGCAGCAGGTTTGCATGTTCCTCTTGAGGCTGCCTGTTTGTGACTGACCACACAAAAAGCAAGAGAGAAACCACGAAAGCACTCCTCAGACAAATCTATCAGAAAGAAAAGTATAAGAAAAAGTCTGGCATGTGTCTGTCTGTGGTTGCGTGCCTGTGTGCAAGTGTCTTTATATTTTGCAGAGTTTACATAAAGAGAATTATTTCCAAGAGGAAAGAAAATAGCAGACGATCGCACCATTGATTTCAGTGCTGATGATAGTGTTGTAACAAAAAGTACCCGGATAAACACAAACCCACTCGTTGTGTTCCCAGGCCTCCGGGTTCATATCATCCACTTACATTCATTTCCTGCAGATTTATTCTAAAACCAGAGCTGAGACCCGACAACAGTAATAAATACAGTCTCATTGTCTGCACACACACACA
>JAUESE010000060.1:14318936-14330600 GCA_032274725.1 Malacoctenus triangulatus
ATTATCATTGATAATTGGGCTACACATGCCACAGAAAGGACTCATCTCACTAGAGATGAGAGTGAAAAGAAAAAAGGACAAAAGGGTGAGAGAGGGACAGAGAGAAAGAGAGTGCAACTGAGGTGGAAAGAAAGAAGACACCAGAGAATTGCAACCTTCAGCTTTAGGAAATTCGGACGGACTGAGATGGTGTATGTGTAGTTTTGTTGTTGTCCATTTTTAGGGACACCGTATGCTTGGTTGAATTGAGTCATCCCTCCCCCCTTAAGGGGAAACATTTTCACAGTTTTCCACACAACCCATCCCAGTAACACCAGCTTCACCCCGGAGAGACAATAGCTCCACCCTCTTGATGTGGTATTGGTGGATGTGAAAAATTCCACAAAAAAAAACAAAAACAAAAAAAAATATTGGCTCTGGCTCAACAGACCATGTGAGGAGAGTATATTCACACTGTCATATTATCCCAGAGGTGGATATTCTGACCTTGGGGAAAAAGAATGAGACAAGTGATGAGAGACAGAGGAAGTTTCTCTGAGAAGGTGGCCGTTTTGGACAAATGATGAGCAAACATAACTGGGAAGGTCCAGTTCCCTTAAATTCTAAAGGCTTACCGAGTTCTTTTTTAAAAAAATCTTTGTTTCCCTACATTGTACTGAAGTGCATCGTATGCACGCGACAGCAAGATGTAACTGTATGATACTGACGCATGTGTAGCTCTGATTACATTTCTATATGTGTATTTGTGTCTGTGTAGGGGAGAGTGACCTGGTTGGTCTCCATCCAGCGGGTGGCCTCCTGTATGACATTAAACTCGACGAAGGCGAATCCTCGGCTCTGACCTGGACACCGCCCAGCGCCATGGCAACCGAACAACAACAACAACATAACAACAACGCAGTGAGGGGTTAGTGCTTCATGTACAGAGACAGAGAGAGACCCTGTATCAGCACTAATCAAATAAATCATTGCCTCCTCACTCCCTTGAGGACAGCACACTTGACAGTTGCCACAGTCAAATTGCCTGCAAAGGCGGGAGGACGCAATGTCATGTAACTCATCAGGGTCAAGGAAGGAGGGAGAGGGAGGGAGAGACAGAGAGAGAGAGACAGATAGAGAGAGAGAGAGAATCCTACCCACTCATCAGTTTTGAGTCTCTGGTTTTGAATGAAGCGCCCAGGCACCGGCAGTACAAACGCGCACAGACACAGAATCACATTCAAATAAGATCCTTGCAGCTCACAGTCCAGGTGTAATCTAGAAGATGCAACATTGTGACTGAATGTTGCATCTTACAAGCTCAATATCCCGACCATGAACAATAACGAATGACTGAGAAAACAGAATGAAACATCTTTAACTTCATAACTTTCAGGACAAGAAAGTATGCATGTGGAGTCTAGTTACAAACAGCATCGTGTAAACAGACGTTTTACTAAAGATATGTGCCCTAAAGGCAGAAATCTATTGATGTAAGGGGTGGGGAGGACAGAGCAGTGCCAGGAAGTGTAAGTGTGCCTGTGTGACAGAGGCACAGCTTACAGACAACCAGTGAGTTAGCAAAGTGAAAGGCCAGTGAGACAGTGACCTTAATGGAAGACCTTAAAGAAGAAAGAAAAACCACAAGCTTTTCTGAAATGGAATGAATGAAAACCACACAGCTCAAAATTAGCTGCGACACACACGTCAATGCTCACACGCAAAAACAAACACATTCAGACACAATGTGTGGCCCTCATTCTTCTGTTAGTTTGAACGATGATCATCTGCGCAGACACACTTGCTTCGAGATGGATGAGGCAAGATAGTGACGGTGAAAAGACAATCAGAAACCCAAGTGGAAAAAAAAAAGTTGAAAGGCATGAAGTGAAACCTGTAAAATCTACAACAGCATGCAAGCATTCTCCAGTGAGACAAATATGCACTGGGATCTAGTTTGTAGAGTGCATCTCTTTTTTATTGCTCTTTGGGTGAGATTAGACCCAAGCAGACCAAAGTAAGAAAGCACACATCTAAGCAAAAGGCCAGCTTACGAAAAGAGCTTCACAACCGAAATAAGTCTGCACTGCATCAGCAATTTACCCCGCTGTATGGCGAAAGGGAGTCAACAAAGGGAAAGGCGCTTCTTAATAAGATACAGACAACCGAGCTGATGATGGAAAGTCACCTGAGAGAGGAATGGCAATCAAAGACCTCGTAGTGAATGAGTTTCACAGAGATCGGGAGAGTGGGATTGAAAAACAACCAAAAAAAAGTTCTCTCACCTGAAGATTTGTTCCTCATAAGGCGGACTTCTCTCGGCTGAATCCCTTGCTCCTGAAGTTGAGCCCGGATCTGATTGAAACAAGAGAAGATTACTATTTGAACCGCCTAATAATGTGATGTTATACGTCGTTGTCATCTTTGGGCTGCAGCAAAAACAAAATCACCTCATTTGCGGTGGCACTGGGAGGCAGCATGCGAAGCATCACGATGTTGCTGGGTCTCTGGTTATGGTCGAGATCTGCGCGGTAGTCTTGGTCCCTTTGATCCAGCTCCTCAATTGACAGGTCAGGTGCAGCAGCTCCACAACCCTGCTCCTCTGGCCTCCCTGGAAAAGTCTGCAAACAGCAGTCACCGATCAACAAAAGACGTCTGACACAAATTAAAGGAGCACCTCTGCAACTACAATCACAGCATCATGATTTACCCTTCTTTTTCCATTCCCTTGAGAGAACCTGTCTTCATCTCTTTGGCTGTCCGTGCTGAACTCCACCTCTTCAGGAGGAGCACCATGATGCCAGTTTGCTTCCCTGCTCCCTGGATGTGGGGCACTATTCAGCTGAAAGCCTCTTCCGCCTTTACCCCGACCTCTTTCTTGCAGGCCGGTGTGTGACTGCTCGAATCCTCGCCTGGATTCTCCCTCCTCTCTCTGGAGCAAAGGGTTGCCTTGATCCGACGATGTTTGAGTGCAAGGGGGCCACAGATGTCCTTGCCCCTCACGCCTCATGTCCATTCTACCATTCCCTCTCTGGTGAAACCCTGGACGGTGTTGGAGAAAGCCTGGCGAGAAGTCATGGACACCCAGGGGTTGCTCATCATGGCTAAACTGTCTATCCCCCTCCACTCCCGCTTCAAACCCTGGCCCTGACTCCTCATCCTCTACGCCATAACCCCTGTAGTCCATATCCCGAAAGTTGTGGTCGTTGTTGGTGTTGCCATAGCGACCAATGCGATCACCACGCCCACCCCTGCAGATCATAAAAGATACTATGACTCTCTTATAAAAAAATATTGCCGGAGAAAAGTGTGAACTGGAGGTTTAACTCACCTCCGCTCATAGTCCATAACCGATCACTGACTCTGCTCCGTGTCCGTTCTCCTCCCTCTGTTTGTTTACAGAAAAAAAATCAAATAAACAAAGCAGTGAGGCAACGACAGAGAGAAAACCTCTCTGCAATCTTTTGGCTTAATATACGTTGGTAGTTAATACATTTTAACCAGCCATTTAACTGAAAGTAGACCCCACAAATACTTGCTGAGGTGTTGTGCAAAGTGTGCATTGACATAAACTGCTTCTTCGTAAGGATGCACAGTACGCCCCCCTCTTCAACTTAATAAAAACCCTTTTTTAATCGCTAGAGTGAAAAACACAAGTCAAACTCCACAAATAAACAAACCGAGACAAGACGAGTACACACGCACCACCTTTCTACCCAAAAAGGAGTATTCAACAATGACGTGTGACGGTCATCGCTGTTAGCGGCCAAGCTAACAAGTTTAGCCTGAAGCTGGTGAGGCTAGCAGGAGAGGCGCCCAGCCGCCTCGAAGCGACTTGTCAGCCGTCGCAAACTCAACAACGTCCCTCCCTGCAGCTGGAGAGTCACTTACCAGCACCGCATGCACCCGACGAACGCCCTCCAGTTGTCAAGTTGAAGCACAGGTGTAAAGGGGTGTATTATTTTCGGAAAAACCGAGTGTAAAATGGCCACAGTAGGACATTTCAGAGAAGGCGGGACTAAGCCTTGCCTCCGGTGTTTGATTGGTTGATGTAACGCAAGCACATTCATGTTGACGATGATTGGACAGGATAAGCAGGTCAACCCTGAACTTGCAGACCTATAAAGGATGATCTGGGAGACCACAATTGTGTTATTTGATACAGAAAACAGACAAATACAGACGTGTCAGGTTATACTTTTTTATTTCAGGAAAAAAAGGAAAATTAATGCCAAAATATAGGAAAAAACAGTAATCATTAATGATCAAAACACATAAATACCTTACAACAGAAACCCCGAATAACAGCTTTATTTGGGGATTAAACAAAATCCAGAAATCCCCACATATCACAGTACAAAAAACAAAATAACAGAATATTTGCTCAAGCAGCCCACCCAAAAACCTTATAACCCAGCACCTTAGCAGTGACCTTGTATTAAACGGGACGATAAAGCGGTTACAATTTATCATTTATCTGACGTGAGCTGATCATAACAGCAGGATTAAGTAAATGATTAAAATATACTGTAAGAAAATTAAAGACAACAATAAAAAGATATAATACAATAATGACAATATCATTAAAGGGGGGAATGGGCAGAGTGGGAGTAAAAGGCAAACTTGAAATACACATCATTAACATGTTCTTACAAAGCCTTGTAAGACATACAGTACATAATGAACATTATAGTAATAAGTCTATCGTCTATCGGAAATAATATTTAACTTATCAACTACACCATTCATGATTTGACCCACTGATTAACAAAACCAAATCATATATCTGGTATACACAACGAAAGGTCCTAAAAAAACTCAAATGTTTAACCTGATTGTGCCTCTGGCTATAGTACAATGTCTTCCAGTAACGTGAAGGCTTCTATGTCACTCTGAGTAGCTGTTAATTCCATTACCCGTCTTTGCCATGAAATGTGGCTGTCCGGGGTAACTTTGGCATGGAAACAAAGGGGTTACATCAGTGAGGCAGAAGGCCTTTCCATGCATACAGTACGTAGACACATATGTTAATACACAAGCACACAAATATACACACATTCACCGCATGCAGAGCTGCACTGGATAAAACAGACTACCATACAGTTGCATACACACACTCTAAAGTATAATTAAGTAATTCAGTATGGGAAAATACCTCATACAATCTAGTTTAGGCATACTCCTGCATAGGGCCTGAGTCCAAAAAAAGGGCCTGAAAGGGCCAAGCCAGTGACGGGGAGAAAGCATTCACAAATGCAAGGAGTGAACACTACAAATGAGAAATAATACCCTAAGTTAAGAATCCCTACCTTTCAACCAACTTTTCTTGACCGCTGCTCTCAAGGCACTACATGTAGGCGATACTGTGTAAGATCCACTTTGAAATGGTCTTAATTCAAACGTATGCTAAATTGACGTTTTTCCTGTCTCTCGCTTATTCCCATTTTCTTTGGCCTGGTAAAGACCTTTTTTTTCTCTCCCCATTTCTAACATGGCACATTTAACCACACTGTTAGCATAAACTCAACCTCAAATCAACCTCCACGCCAACCACCATCAACCCCAACAGACCGCAAGATCTGAAAAGCGTTCCGATAGTTGCAAGAGAAAAAGCACACAAATTAATCTGCAGAACAGGAACGGAAGTGTCAAAGCCTATTGAAAGATTTCAGATCTGCTTTCATTTAAGGGTAAACAGGTGATCAGAAAGTGAGCGTCTGCGTAACTCTTCTGCCCCACCCACCCAAATATTTCCCAACATGTCAAAGTTCAAAGGAAGCTGGCCTCTTCATCTGTGCTTAAGGACAGCTCCCTCGCCTCCTCGAGCCTATAACAGACTGCACACGGATTTCTTGTTGCGTTTCTTGGCCTGCAAAGCTGCTTTAGTTGCCAACTCAAAGACTTCCCTTACACCATCTTTGGTTTTGGCAGAACACTCTTGGTAGCCGTAGGCACTGATGCGGTTAGCCATCTCTTTACCATCCTCGAATTTGACAGGTTCCTGAAAGCAAAGTTATAAAGAAAAAAAAAAGTTAAGTTTTCAAGAGTCATACCAACAATCGTTCTGTGTTTAGAACCAAACTACTCACCTGTTTCATCTTTGCAAGTTCTCTTCTGGTGTGCTCGTCATTGCGCAGGTCTTTTTTGTTGCCCACCAGGATTATGGGTACATTTGGGCAAAAGTGTTTCACTTCAGGCGTCCACTTTTCAGGAATATTCTCTACAGTGAGCAGAAGGAAACATTCAGACACTGGACACTTTTCAGTGCACATTTATAAGGTGTTTAACAGTTCATTGAGTGTTGCTCAATGGGCACCTAAACTGTCGGGGCTGTCCACTGAGAAACACATGAGGATGACATCCGTGTCAGGATAAGACAGAGGCCTCAGTCGGTCATAATCTTCCTGTCCTGCTGTATCCCAAAGTGCTAGCTCTACCTGGAACAAGAGAGTGACAACATTAGGTAAACAAACTGCACTTTGTGCAAAGACGATGGCCTTCTGGAGTTGACATTTACACAGTTCTTAATATGTCAATGTCATAGCACAATAGCTTAACTACATAGAAAAGTTACAGTGTCAGAGTAACGCTGATGATTTGGAAACCAACACCACTGTTTTTGGGGGGGTTTTTGGAAGCCACAGGACCTTTCCAGCATGTCATCTTACCTGTTTACCATCCACTTCAATATCTGCCACATAGTTCTCAAACACAGTGGGGACGTAGACCTCTGGGAATTGGTCTTTACTGAAGACGATGAGCAGACAGGTCTTCCCGCAGGCACCATCTCCAACGATCACCAACTTCTTCCTGATAGCAGCCATCTCTGGGGGAAAAAACAACCCAAAAAATGTTAAAATCAGGTGATGGAAATTCTAAATTCTTCACCAAAAACTAACTAACACATCTTTACGAGAGGGACAGATGACTAACAAGACTCTGAAACTTTTAACGCTCTGTGAGGTGCAGTTGTATGTGTCAGATGTACTGTAACAATAGTTCCTCCTTGTTGGTATGAATTTCTGCTCAGGCAACGTTAGCGAGGCTCGCAGAGCCGGCTGTCTCACACAGCAGCCTCATTAAAAAGTTACTCCTGGACGCCTCGGCAGAAATGTAAACAGAAATAACCCGAGTTGTTGGCACGCTCGGCTTCCTCGGAGGTGCTAAAACATTTGGCCGAACATTTCCGTGCCGTGTTCCCAATCCTACAGAGGGGCTGTGCACTTTAGTCAGGCCTGTCAAACCGAGCAGCATCTGCTAGCTGGTAAGCTAACGGTGTTTGGCGAGGCTTGGGATACTGTCACTCAAGCGTTATCTGCAGCCGTACAATCTCGACTGTCGTCATAGCGCTTCCGCGCTTTGAAGACAGTATCATAAAGCACTAAGGGGTATAAAGGCCACCAAGGACTTTAATTACCTTAACGTCTCTCTGTCCGCTTTTCTCCTCTTCCTGACCGACTGGATAACCCCGCCCACCGGTCGTACGCATGTGCGCAAAGACGTCACTCCACAGCAAGCTGCAGCAGGTTTGTCCAAATCGGAATAAAATTTTCCTTTTTACCCCTGAATGCAAGCCTATCAGCAAAGTGTGGTCATAATGTGGAGAAATTTCTCTTTTTTTTCACTTCTGTATCATGCAGATTTATCCTTCACACCATCAGCTGTGCAAAACAAACATGCTTCTGCAGGCAATTAGAAATTCTACCAGGTCACCACTAAATATTTAAAGGCTTGGGAAACATTTCTAAATAGTCTCTAAACAACATTGTTTCTCAAACTTTTCTCCTGGGGATCCAAAAATTGTTACCTGTTGTGACACACATAATAAGGGTTAATGCATCAGCCAATGTGCACAAAAGATTTTATTTTTTCATTCTTCCAATTTTCATGATTGATAAACCCTGACTGTCAAAAAAAACAACAAAAACAAATCTGTTGCCAAGGCAATCCATTGCAACAGTAATAAATAAGTACACAAAAAAAATAAGTTTTGGTATTTTATTGATTGTTTCAGTACACTTATCAATAAATCCAATACATTCAGTTTTCAATGTGCGCAATATGTACAAAATATATTTTCAGCTACATCCATAAGCACAAATGTATAAAAGTAAATACATGTATACAAAGAAATGATTACAAATTTAAAAAGAAAATGAAGTCAATTTTAATGTTTTCAAGTTTCCCAGTTATTCTGTCCATTTTTTGATCTAACATCAGAAACAGATGCACAGGATGCTGCTAGTTCTTAATCAACTGAAATACATGCTAAAAATACTCTAGCTTGGAAAAAGAGGTTGAAATTTGCATGTCATTGTTTGGGTACTGCTTGTGTAAATTCCGATTTTTCATTGTTTTTCATTTTTTGTGTTTATTAATAGCTAGTAAGATTATTGTTAGAATGCTACACTTTATCTGGATTGTTTCTGGAAATGCAACCAGCATCGTTTTATTTCTAGTTGCTCTGCAAAGAATTTGACTCGACACTTGGGTGAACACTGTGCTTGTGATCAAAGCCGAGGAGCTCAGCGCTACACTTGTCACCAAAAGATGTCTGGCTTGTCCTCTGGAGGTCGCAGGTAAGGAGTCTGTCCCGTTGACTGTCCCACGACCGCGGAGGAACACTGTGCAGCTCAGGACTGCCCTTCTGTTTTTGCTTTGTCTTTTTGCCCTGCAGAGTTTGCAGTTTCATCTAAAAGGTGTTTTTTCCTCTTGTCATACTCACCACAAACAGTGCATCGAGTTTGAGGGCTTCTTTAGTTTGAGTTTGTTACAGAGTTTATAGATGTTACGGGTAACTTATGTTGTATGTCATGAACCCTTATATCATGCAACAAGAGTTCTCCTTGTTTATCTTCTTGGTATCAGTGAGCATGTGTGACAATTATCTTAACAGCTCTGCATCATGTGCGAGTACATCCCTCACTCCTGCCTGAGAACTAGGGCACAGAGACTCTTAAGGCTACAGTCTGTCTGAGCTGCCTCGGCTCTTGTACTGAGGAGGGGAGATCAGCTCTTCAAGCCCCCTCCTAAGTAAGCACGGCTTCTTTCTCCTCCTTCAGAGTTCATCTGAGGACATGCCCACAGAGATTTAGTTTATAGATGTTAGGAGTTACAACACAGCTGCTGCCGCTGCTTCTATTGGTTTCTATGGACACTGGAGGTAAAGGTTCCCTGATTGGCTGCCTGGCTCAGCCAGTCCCGGGTCTATTTCCTGATGGTTGCAGTGCTGTTGCTGCGCTGGTAGAACAGCACATAGGCTTGATTGGTCTGTAGCTGGCTCTCTGAGAGTGGAGTCACACTGTAGATGGATAAACGGAAGACTATCGTGAGAGAAGGCTTTGGGTTTATAGAGAAGGACTCGTAATTCAGACTCGTGATGCAAGCTTTGACAGGCAGGCGTGCAACCGGGAACACGTAACGGTGAATGCAACGTGTGCAGAGAAAGTCTTACCTGGAATCATTGAAGAAACACCAACCGTTGTCATCTGCACAGCAAGCCGTGTAATGGCCCATGTTCACCGTGCCAGCATGGTTACATATTGCATATAAGTCATACAGCACTGAGCCTGTGGGGACAAAGAGAAACACACTGAATCAACTCAGGCTATCAACTATTGTTGGTTTTATTCTAAAATAAAACATTAGCAAAATATCATTAAAAAATAACACATAAGATATGTGTGTGCTATATATCTTTGTTATTCATACGGAATATTTTGTCGCTTGCCTTTGATAACTCAATCGTCATGCTGTAAAGCTGGGGGGCATTTCCGATTGCTGATTCTGTCTCAGGCTTTCTCAGTAATAAAAGTCATGTAGAGTTTTATCTGAAAATGAACTGAATCTTAAATGTCAAGCTTTCGCTTTCAACCTCAGCTGCCATCTATCAGCTTTAATGACATAAAGAAACTATCTGGTCTGTAACTGTCTCCACATTGGTCATTGCTTCAACATTTCATCATATTATTACAGAGGAAAGTCAGTGAGTTGGCCCACAGCTCAGAGAGTTGTGCTTTGTAAAAAAGGCTGGTGTGTAAAGAGAAGAAAAATCATTTACGATGTGAAAAGTAAACTAAAAAATAACTTGACTGTGTTACCGCAGTCGGCAGGTCCGTAGGGTCCAAGGTCCAGGTTAGTGAGGGGGAAGGACACGTACACTGTGCTTTTACTGATAGACCACCGCGATGTTGTGAATCGATTCAGATCTGATCGAGACTGTCAAGAGTCATCATCATCATCATCATCATCATCATCATCATCATCATCATCATCATCATCATCATCATCATCATCATCAAACAGCAATGTTGTTGTGTGAAGGATACGGATCACTATAACCTGAGGAAACCTCTGGATGGACAGACGCTTAGTGCACTCAGTTCGCCGGTTACACCTCTCACACATCTGGAAGAGAAATTTGAAATTAAAAACACCTCAAAAAATTTGTAATTTTTGTTTTTCTTGGTACCTGCGAATACATTATTGACATAATTTAAGGTATTTTTCGATAGAGTTTTCCTGAAGGATATTGTCTTAGCGTGTACAAATTTTTAAGCATAAAACTGTCAAAAAGCAAAAGTAATAGAAAACAACAGAAGGTAAATGATGATCAACCACACTTTTAAAATAAATGTTTCCTTTGCACACAGCATCATTCAACACAGAGGCATCAACTTCTTCGTGTGGCATGTTTAACTCACTGGTGAGTTCTCCTTGTCCAGCTTCTCCTCCTGAGAAAAGAGGTCCAGGCACTCCCTCAGGGTGACCTCTCCTCCGGAGCTCCTCTTGGGGATAGGCAACGACAGGTCACAGAACACGTCGAACGTGTTGGAGTAGTGGGAGCAGACTGAGCAATGCAGCGAGCTCCGCAGCTGGCCTGAGAACAGATCTGCACCAAGGGGCAGGAATATTAGTGCTCAAACTTATCAAACATGCCGGAGATGACACTTTTGACACTGACTGGATCACCTCCTCACCTACTATTATGCTGTCATCTCTCTCCAAGTGCTTCTTCCACATGACGGCCGCCTCTTCGGAGAGTCTATAAATGGAAAGGTAAATCATAAAATATCCAGATTATAAAGACATGGAGGTTATCGCATATTCATGTATACTGTTATCAACATTTACACACCTAAATCTGGCATATTTTTGATCGGGCTCCTTCTCGGTTCTTCTTACATATGGTCGGCGGTTTATCTCTGTGTGCAGCTTGTCCAGCAGGAACCTGAGGAACTCCTGAGCATCTTGTTGACTGTTGGGAAAGACAGAAAGTGTCTTGATTTGTTTGCTTCAAGCAGCCATATCTACCGTGTCAAGTTGGGAATAAAATAAAAATTCAGTACTCCTCTCTGAGCAGTTCACAGGGACTATTTCAATGCTTTACTGTTTGTTATAGCTGCAATGAAAAGAAGTGAGCAACATAAATGTATAAAAAAAGCAAGACACACTCCCTCACCTGTAACCACTGAAGTAAGGCACCGTGTCTTTGAAGACAGCGTACAACTGTCGAGGGTTGATGACCGAATCTCCCTCGTTTACATCCCAGAGGCCTGACAGCACCTGTGAGAAAGCTGGTGCAGGAAGACACGCAGGATATACCAGCAGCTGGAGGTGTGTCGGTGGAACATAACGACTGAAGGGGGGGGGGGGGGGGGGGGCCCCCCCCCATCCATCCCGTTG
>JAUESE010000060.1:14332664-14345769 GCA_032274725.1 Malacoctenus triangulatus
GAGAGAGAGAGAGAGAGAGAGAGAGAGAGAGAGAGAGAGGATAATCATCTCTAATCTTTTCTCTGTAGATCTCATTGGCTAAACTTAGACTTGTGTTTGTGTACTTTGGCACGAGTGCTTCAACAATCTTTAAGTGTCAGTTTATTAAAACAAAACCAAAGGAACATTTTCCACAATAAGTTCACATTTATCAATACTGATCGTACGCAACATTTCAGCACAATCACAAAAACAGAACGTATAGAGGGAGATTCTATAGACGAGTCCAAGTACAATAATCTCTGACAAACAGTCCCGTTCCTTCTTCCCACTGCCTATATACACGTCTCTGAGGACCCCGCGGGCGGCGCGATGACCAGTCAGCGGCTGGTGTGGTCGGCCATCTCCGTGTCCGAGCTCAGGCTGAGCTCGGCGATGTGATACAGGGCGGGATCCGGGTGAGGCGAGAGCTGCGGCCGGCCGCTGTGAGAAGTCCTGTCCCGCGACTGGACGATGGCTTGCCGCAGGCAGGTGATCCACTGCTGCTTGCTGAAGGAGTCGTTGGCCTGCAGGCTGTACGGCTGAGCTTTGGAGCGCCCTCTGCTGCTCACGCGGAAACAATTCTTCACTGTGAGATGGAAAGAGAGAAGGGGGGAGGGAAGGAAATTGATCGAAAGCAAAGTAGCAGGTTTCACTTCACACAAAGGAAAAGAGTGGCAGCGGCTTCCCTTTAAGGGCTTGTTTGTCGTCTAAGTTTAACCTTTTTATCACTCGCCAACATGACACAATGAGAGCAATCAGATTTTTTTTTTTAACAGAAATCAAATGAAATAAGCTCGCCTAGTGTTAGAGGGGTGTGTAGAGAACAAGGGTGTCAGACTTGCTTTAGATCAGGAGGCCACAGACAGATCAGTGTGATCTTGACGAGCCGGCTTTGACTGTTATGCTAATGTTTGTGTACTAGAGAAAAAACGTAGCTAGCTTTCACCGATGCATCTCTCTCGGCATTGCTGCCATCTGTTGTTCAGCTCTAAGTCTCGCTGTCGAATATAAGGTTGTCAGGTATTTCATCGCACTGTGTGTGTGTGTGTGTGTGCTACCTTTGTCGTTTCCTCCAGTGAAGGCGCCCCTGAAGCTGCCCCCTCCAGCAGCCTCCCCGTCTGGGATCTCCTCCAGATTTATCAGAGCATTGGGGACCGGTTGCCTGTACACGTGAAACACTTGGGCACCGTCTTTATCCTCTCCTGGTCTGGTCAATACCAAAGCCAGCTCAAACAGGAATACATGCAGCCGCTGAGGGAGGAGACGATTACTTTGTGTATGTGTGTAAAAATCCAGGTTTACTGAATGCTTGTATGAGCAGTTAGACATCTGGTTGATCATGGCAATCTGTTCAAGTACAGCAATAGCAGAACCAGTGAGGCGGTGTGTGGAGAGTTGAAGCTCAGAGCTACCTGGCCCTTGTTGTTCTTGAGCTCTCCGTGGCAGGAGAGGAAGCGGGACTGCTGGATCTCCGGCAGCCGTTGGCTTTCTTCGAGGTACACCAGACCCCGCCGGTAGAACTGACACTCAGCCTCGCCGGTCTTCTTGTTGACTTCAGCCACGATGCTCTGGATTAGCTCCAGCTGAGCAGGACAGAGTACACACACAGGCATGTATCATGCATTGTGTTTTTTTTGTTGTTGTGACAAACACGGTGCCCCATCCCACAGCTGAGACCTTGTAAACGGCAGCAGCAAGCAGCCAAAACTCGCTACTTGTACGAATCTAAGGATTAATTTAGCAGGATGTTCAAACATCCATTGTAAAAACAACTGTGAAAACTTCAATACGAAATTACTTTCTGAACAGGAAATCTTTTTTTCAACTTCCTGTGACTCATTGTGTTTCATGCGTTTTCACAGCAGTAAATAGAAACGCTTTATTTTCAAGTTTTCTGACACCACATCGCAAGATTTCTACCTATTAAAGTTAACAATTCATCATCCAGCCGTCTCACTCTGCCAGTAAGACGCACCATTGTGGCAGAAATTGTACATCCTAAAAAGACACATAAACTGCATCTAATATTTACTTTATTTACAGACATGATGATTGGAAAAAATGAGAGCAGGTTGATGAACACTGTAACAACACTGTAAGAATCAGATAAGTCAGTTTCTGACTGTACAAACGTCTTGCATGATATGTGTCTGTAGACATCTAAGTGTCCTTTGTCAGCACTCGTCACAAATACAGTAAAGGGGGAATTCCGCTGCTCGTAATGGGGTCAAACCATTCAAAACTGATGATCACAAAACAAAGACATGCATAGAGAAGTCACAGTTTGCAAGTCACAGGTCTGAAATACCTTTTAAGAATGAGTGATTACTTTGGAAATGTGTGATTATGCAGCTGCACAAACGTGATCGTTGGCAGGAAATGGACTCACAGCATCAGGTAACGTGTCCTCGTCCGGGTGCTCGGGAGGCGTGCACTTCTGGATCTCCTTCAATAACAGCGGGTACTTGACCAAGCGGCTCCGGGGGAGATCCAGAAAGTTCCACAAGTCCAGTTTCCTGCTGAACGACGACTCCTGGCACAGGCGCAGGAAGTGCTCCACTCTCTTCTCTTGCTTTTTCTGGTCCAGCAGCGCTTTGGCTCCCACCTGGTTGCAGCAGTACGTGACGTAGGCCTCCAGACACGGGAACTAAGAGGTTTAAGAGCCGCGGAGGAGCAAAAGGGGAAGAAAAGTGAAGTTGGGAGGGTGAACTTCATGAGTTTTCACTCAGAGAGGGACATACCGAAGAAGCTGCAGAAACTTGAGAAAATGCCCGTGGCACATACAACTTTTTTTCCCTTCACAACCCTCATTTTGTTGCGATGCTCACCCAGTTTATCAGCGTGGGCCCCACCTCTCCCACCGTCTTCTCTGAGCCCCTCAGACGCTCCAGTCGACTCAGGAGATCTGGGGTGTTATAACCAAACATCACAGAGTTGTTCAACTTTAACCGACCTTTTGTTTGTTGCACCACAGCAAATGTGCGAATCCTAACATTGCAAAATTGATCCACATAAACTGTTGCTTCCTAATTTCAAACACTTTCTAATTTCGAAAAAAAGGAAAGCACCAGTCATGAAATATTTTTATACTTTTAAGATGCATTGTTTCTATTTTAATGACTTTTGAGCTTTAACTACACAGAACAAAGCAAAAAACTCAATTTTTTATGTTCTGTGTATATCGAGATTGCACTGTTATAATTACATCATGTCACAGACAAACCTTTTTTTAAAAAAAAGATTAGATTATAACTGTGTCATTGGCAGATACTTTCAGTAAATCCCGATCTATTATTAGCTATAAAAAATGTCAACACTCAGTCAGTGATTGCAGGAGAACAGGTAATGAAGTGGTGTGTTGTCACAAAGGAAAGGAAGAGCATTCACCTTCATGGAGGGGGATCAGTGAGTCCAGGGTGCCAAAGATCTTCCCCAGCTCACTCTCTGTCATTATGTTCAACTTCAGCATGGGTTCATAGTACACCTGGTCACACAGACCGCGCAAAAAGGCAAAATCAGGGCCATGAATGAGTGTGTAAATGAAGTGGTTACAAACGAGAGGGTTCCAGTGGACATTGAAGTCAATTGAATAAGATCCAGGTGGATCCACATGCGGGAAAAAGTACCTTCTTGACCAGACTGAGGTCGTCGATGAGCTGTCTCTCCCCCTGAGTGAGCTCGTAGATCACCTGTGGACGACAGCTGCAGGTCACTCCAACACGCTGCTGGCAGCAGGCAGCGAGGCTGATATATTCTACATCTCACAGCTGATTGTTCAATAAAGGAAGTGGAGTCTCCACTGCCAGCTCACATCCTCTTTCATAACACCCGTGTCGAGCAGCTTCAGAGAAACGGAGAGATGTGTATCAACCCCCGCCCATTCAGGCTGACCCACATAACCCCACCAATGACACGTTCAATTCTGTAGTTTGGCATAATAAAAAGCAGCCTAAAACTTCCAGCCTACAGTCTCACACACCTCCTGACGCTTTATTTCTTTGGCAGTGAGATCATGACTCTCCACAGTGTCGCTCCAGCACTGGCTGTTCCTCCGGCGTGGAAACGACGAGGCCTTGGTGCGGCACCGCAGCGGGGCGGAGGGCAAAGGTCGTGTCTCCGTGCGAAAACTGATGGAGCGCTGTGAAAGAGAGCCAAGCCGCTGACGATCTGCACGCAAATCGGCTGGTCATCGTGCGTGACGATAGAAAAAGTGAGCGTGTGTGTGTTACCGAAATGCTCTGGGAGATGCGTTTGAGAGCGGGGGTCTTCACTGGGGTGATGACACCTGTCAGGCTGTTGGACTTCACCACAGGTTTCACTCTTTTGTTACTGGGCTCCTAAAACAACACGAGGAAAAAGAACACACAAGTTCCAAACAGCTCGTACTGACTTCACGCTCAGAAACTTTAAAGCAGCTGAAGAAAAAAACAAAATCCTACTTCTGAATCGTTCAAGTGTTCGGCGATCATTTTATCCTCCACTTCCTCTTCTTCTTCATCCTTGACAGAAAAAAACCCAGTCAGAGTAAAGTTGATACGAGCTTAAAAGACTTCAGGAAAGTGGAAACAGAGATGTCGAGAGGGGAGAGATGTTGCATGGTGCACTGCTCTCATTTCCTGAGTGAGTCTTTCGAAGAGGAAGAGAGCTAAAACTGTGGCTCTGCAGTAATATACAAGATGTCTGCCTGCTTTTTGCCCCACTAACCACATCAGCCCCATTTTTTTTATGTGCCACCTGTGAATGAAACATTTTCCTGACAGCCAGGGAAGATGTCTAATCAGCAAGGTCAAACACTTGATGTTGAAATTGAAACCTGAAATGCGTGAGAATCAGTTCATGTGCAAAGGCAATGTCACTCTGCAGCTGCACAACTGGAACGTGTCCACATCTCTCGTCAGTTCTGCAGTCAGCAATGTGGTCACAAAGGTAAGGTTGACTAACTTCCGCTAGTTACAGAGAAAACAGCGAGTGCTGCATCGCAGCGATCACTCACCTCTAATATTCTAGCCGCAGGTTCAGGGGTTGATTCTTGTTTTCTCTTCTTCTAAATGCACCAAAAAAGAAGAATGTGATGAGAGAATAAGTTAAGGTTGGCTTTGATCAGAGCTGAAGTGGATTGGCTGGCTTACCCCAGCATGGTCACAGACGCTGGAGTGCCACTCTCCTGAAACAGCAGACCTAAATGAAGGGAACAGAGGAGAGAAATCTAAACATAAATCTTCATTTCATCGAAGTAAATCTTCATGGGAAAACTTTTCAGAGCTCCTTGCTCAACATCCCACCAATCTGTTGTGTATTCAAAGAGAACCCAAAGCAGTAAAGGTCATTAATAGGCTGCTGTTCAATCACTTTATAGAACATCCAGATTAGTGAGATTTATGACCCTAAGATTTCTTAGTTTCTTTGCTTGGTTAAAGGACCAAACCGTAACCCGTTTGCCATCATGAATAAAATACATCGCCACTAGATCACGTACCTTGAAATTCTTGGTTCACCAGTCTCCTCCACCTCCATCTCTTCTCTCAGTGCATTTTCACACACTCATGACACTCTTTCAGAAAGAAACGCTGAAATAATCCAAACATATGCTGCTGTTTTTTTGTTTTTTTTCCTCTTCCTGAGCTCTTCAGCGAGTTGTTCGCAACAAGCCTGCTCAGAGTTTGGTGCAGCTCTTCCTACTCACTTTCTTCCTCATCTCTGACGAGACCACATCCTTTAAAGTTGCACATACTTGTGTATCCGCTGTTCTTACCGAGCAGAGCTCAGAATCTGACTTTAAACCTTATCACCACAACTTGTACACTGAACTCCAGAGAAAGTTAAACACTGCTACTTTGCATATCAAAGTACTTGACAAGTGACACACTTAACGGCTCTAAGACTGAAGAGGAAGTGAATGTGCAACCACAGCAAACTACTCACGTACTCATTTTTGTATGAGCACAAAAAAAGCCTAAAGGTATGCGTGTAAAGTGAAGGTAGCTCAGCTTTCACAAAACTTTGAAGTAAAATGTGATTTATTTTCACTTTCTGATTAACGTTTTTACAACTCCAATGAGCTCAAATAAAACTAAAGTTAAATCGAACTTTATTTGACGTTGTCAGAGGTCACAGGAAGAAAATGCACTTTTTCCAAGTCAGACAGACATTTTGATCAACATTGTGCAAAGTAGAAAAAAAGACCACACACAATTTCTTTTTTGTTTTAACATGTTTATTCACTATCACACTAAGTGCTCCCATTTCAAGATACATCTCATTTTTTTTCTGCTCTTACACTGTAATGTCGTTTGGAGTTAAAGTAGAAAGACGGTTTATGAACTACCAGGTGTGTGTGTGTGTAGGAAGTCTGACCACTCCCCCGTCCCCGCAAAAAATAAAATAGAAAATAAGAACACATGAAATATAAAGAGAATGAAGAGAAAAACCCAATGTCATGTGCAAGAGCCGCTCCAAACCACAGAGTGCAGGGATGAGGGTGTGGGGGCGCCCTCCAAGTGGTGGGGGGGGGCAATATGCTGACATGAGATGGTCAGATTTTCAGTTAGGACATGTGGATGACTTGGATTGATCAGTGTCATTTGGGATGGACTTTTATTGAACGAGGTGCATCTTAAAAAAAGAAAACAGTATCATGGGCAAGGTTTACGGGACTGGGTTGGAGAAGGGAGCAAGTAGAGTGATGGGCTGGATAAAAAGATCCCTGGGTGGGATGTCTGGATGTTACGGAGGGACACTGGTTGGGTTTTGGAGTACCAAGAGACCAAACGGAGGCTTATTCAATTGAGTGGAAAGGATCTACTACAGAGGACTGTATCAGGATGTCAGGTCTACACGCTCCCTTCCTCCACGACACCTCCTGCCCTTCCCAAAGCCAAGCACCAGCTGGATCCCCAACACACATACAGGTATCCACGAGTCAGCTTACTGGGGCTATGTACACTCAGGCACAGGTTTACACAAACCACAGGCCTAAAAAAAACTGATTGATCCAATAGAGCTGACGTGGATCAACTCACCCACCCCAATACCCTCTTAGAACAACCCTCCCCCAAAATCTCCCCCTCACAAGTCCCACCCTCCTGTGGGTGGGCTCAGTTTGGAGCTCAGCGGATGGTGTATCTGACATAGGGCACTTCCACGTCCTCATCAGACAGGTCGTTACAGCATAGCTCAAACACCAGCGCCTTCACGTGTTTGCCCAGCTTCTTTTTGGACACCTTCGTCACAATCTCCGTCATCCTGCAGGATGCACAACAAGCAAAACAACTGAGCTCAATGAAGAGATTAAAACAAACACCCTGAGAGAAAAGCAACAACGCATGTAGGAACAATGGACTCACGGTAGGTCCAGCCTCTCCTTGAGTTTGGCAGCAGGCATGAAAAACGAATAGAGCATCGACACTCCCTGAGAAAGCATTGTGATCTCCAACTTATGCTCATTCTGACAAAGGGAAAGAAAAAAAGGTGTTGGTTAATTTTCCACTGAACCAAAAGTGATTAAGATACAAGAATACGAGTTGAACGTACCTTGAAGTAATCCAGGAACTGTCGGAGTGTCATCTCTTCCCCGTTGGACTGTTGCCCTGTGACCTCAAAGCGATCCCACAGTGACCACTCGATTTCATAGTACTGTAACAATGAAGAATATCGGTTAGCGCACAGCACTGAGAAAGAACAGCAGACTGTTATTTTGTAAAAGACACAAAGAACAGGGTAAAGGTCATTAGCAACACATGTCATGTTGTCTCCTCAGCACACACTGAAACAATCAGTGTGAGAAGGTGAGTTGAACTCACTTACACCCAGACAGACACAAGCGTGTCCGACTGGTGCATCAGTATTAGCATGGCTGGATCATCATTGGAGCCTGACGATATTATTAGCATTTTCCTGCAGTAGGAACAAGTTTGAAGACGAGATGGCAACTGAAGTCCTGCCTACCTTGTGTCTTGGAGCAGCGATGGGCTCAGAGAATCCAAAGAAGGGTAGAGCCAAGTTCATGAAACCGTTCTTGTACGACTCCAGCTTTTTGTGTCCTTGGATGATCTTGATGAGCTCCAAACACACCAGGCCCACCACTGCAGCAGTAGTCGTGGCAATGGCAGGAATGATCTTGCCAGCAATCAGTTTGCTCTGGATCGGATAGCAACACACACAAAAAAAAGAATGGAAATTTTCCTGTTAAAAATGAATGAAAGCTACACAATGTGTTGGGCAGAAATTCTATGGTGCCAGTTAAAACTGCACATTGTGTTGGGAAAGGATGAGAGCTGAGGCTGTGGAGCTACGATGAGCTTCTTAAGCGACTCATTCTGACTTGTAAAAGAACACAACACACATTATTGTTGTCTCAGTGAGTCCTCGAGTTACATTATCTTGTCTGCTCCTGAAATTCCATTTTTTAATGTTAAAGTGAGTCGGAGCAGGTGTGAACTCGTTTTATCATTTAGGATGGTTGATGGGACTGAAGACAAAAATTCAGCTGGAGGTGATACGAGTACAAAACCTGACCCACCTTGTGTCTGTCTGTAGGAGGAATGTCGTAATTCTCTGCTCTGAGGTTGGACGCTGCCACAATGAAGTCCATGTGGAAGTTGGTGTCATCATCCTGTTAGCAAAAGAACCACAGTCATCCCACACAGAAGGTTGTCTATCCACAAAGGCTAATGGATGTTAATGTGGGTGTTTATTTCCAACTGGTCACTCTGGGGGATTTCACAGACTGTTTTCTTCGTCATCCAGTGTTCGATGTTCCAAATACAAAAGTTCTGCTTGAACATTTTTTGCAGTTGAATAAAACACGAGTGAGAGCTGGCCAGAATCCACAACTTGTTTTGATGCACTGCATTTGCTCACTTGGTATAGACTTTATCAAGTTATCCAAATTAACCAAAGGAATGCAAATCCTCTCAGGCTTACTAGTTCAATTTCTAAGAAAACAACCAAGCACAGGACAGCAAAACAACGTGGAAGATAAACTTTTATGTTTTCCATTTCTAAAATGGAAGTTTAACACACGTCAAGACGAACCTTTTCAAAGTCAATGGCGCAGAGTTTGAACAGGGAAGACTCAGATGAAGGTAACAGTGACTTCAGCTCTTCCAGTCTGGAGTCATCTGTGTCAAGAGATTATTGGTGGCAACAAGTTGAAACATTGCTTAAGGATGAAATACCGTCTCAGAAAAGAATAACTTAGACTGTTGTCTTGTAGAGGCTTCATACCAAGAGAGGAATTGCTGTTCTGCAGCTCCTGATCAGAGACGTGGATTTTCACCCCTGAGCGAGGAGTAAAAGGCGGAACCTTGATGTCCTGCAGGATCTTGACCAGGGCTGCACGGTCAGTGCTGCCTGGGATGCCGTATGTCTGAGCAAACAGGTTCGCAGCTGCCAATATGTAGTCCATGTGAAGCTCCTGAAATTAAAGCCAAAATTGACACCAGATTAGAAAAAGTAGTTTAAAAAAAGTGGGTGTTTAAAACAACGTATTTATTAAACTCTCACATTGCTCGTGCTGAAATCTAACGGGTGAGGACACCTCTTTGGGCCAGACCAGAAGGGAGCACCTGAACTGGTGAGCTGAAAGACAGGTTGTACATTTTACCATAGAAGCATTTTCAATGAGAATAAGAACAAACAACAAACACTATGAAGCGCACATCATCTGTTACCTGTTCAGGAGGAAAGTTGTGGAGGAGCTGTCGAATGTTGTTGCTGTACTGGCACTGCCAGTGGTTGCGAGCCCAGGCTACACAGTCAGCCCAGCTGTGAGGACAATCTGTGACCAGACTCTTATAAACGGCCTCCAGCACCTCTGCAGGCTGAGCTCCAGGCAGCTTCAGAGTTCGCTCCATGAATTTAGGATCTCTGCAGGAACAACAGTTTTACAGTTGGTTGAACAACTTTGAACAACAAACCCATTTTCAAAAATGGATAAAGAGATTACTGACTGAAAACATTCACTAATTCTTTTTTTGTCAATGTGTGTAATGATTCATAAATACATAACACAATGTTGTTTGTTAAATGGGCATCTGTGGAGGACAGGAAAGGTAACTTACGAGAGATACTGCATTGCATTCTCTGGTGGCTGTTTGAATAGTCCTTCAAACTCGTCACGAGCCCACTGAACAGAAGATAATGATGGCACGTAAGTAGTGAAGTTGACCCACATCACAAGCAGACATAGCATACAAAATCTGTGAGTACAATAGTCTAAAAAATACTGCGGCTCAGATTACAACGGGAAATAAAGACGGACATATAGAAAATCTTTTCTTTGCCTTGGTTATAAAAACACCTAAACACACTCAAAAGAAACTAACAGACAAAAGTTATGACTCAAAGCTGTTGCATGTTTAGCAGTGTGTGCATCTACTGACCTGCAGAGTGTGTTCAATAGCATTTGGGAAGTTCTTGAGAGTGCAGATGGGGATGGACTTCTCTGGTGGGTCTTGGCTGGAGCTGTAGGACTCTGTGAGGAAGGGTATCACCACCTGGACGTTGCCTTTGGTACCCAAAGTTCCAGACTCAAGCAGGGGTTTACGGTAGTAAACGCACCTCCGATCCATATACATACCTGAATGAAAGCCATGCAGGCAATGTAAAGAGGAAGTATATGAAAAAGAGCTCATAGAACAAAATAGGAACACCTTTATCGTACATTTCACCTTCAGTGGGAAACGCTTCCAAACACTTACGTGCATCAACATTGTCCAGTGCATTGGCAACTCCATCAAGGCTTTCAAAAAAGTCATCATCATAGACCCTCTCTGTGTCAGGGCCCACTCTGTTCTGGTGACCAGTGATCCTGATGGAGGGATTCATCTGCTTCACTGCAGCAGCAGCCGTGTCACTTTTCATTTTCTGTGGTAACACACAAATGCAAATGTTAGCCCCAAAAAACCCCAAATACCATTGTGTGATTAACTCGTAACAATGTAGAAATGCATTTGCATAACCATTCCAACAACTGGTGGTTTAAACATAGTTAGATGTTATTAGAATTTACTGTGGCCAACGGAACAATTTAAAGTACGTCAACCTGGCTCTTTTACTACATTTACAAACAAGGCTAGGCAAAGATTGCAGTACCAACCGTAACGTCGGAGGGCCTGAAGAGGAACTGTCGGTTGAGATTAGATTTCTCAATGGTGTCCATGTCTGTGACGATGACCTCGCCATCCCCAGCAGCCAGTCCAATCATGGCAAAGTTTTTCAACAGCTCACAGCCAATAGCACCAGCTCCAACCTGTAATTGTTATCACAAAAAGATAGATGGTATAAAGTTCAACCAAAGTATCAGTCCAGACCGGCTTGCCAACAGTGAGGAACCATCTCCACAGTTGACAATTTGTAGCCCTTCTTATCATTTGTTCTCATTTGACGCAGCTTTTCTTTTTTGGACAGAATGTCACTTGGGACTCGCTACACATGGTGGTTATACAAAGGTAGCCCACTGGAAAAGTAATGAAGGAATGTGTCAACCAAAGTGCTAATGTAGCAATAAGCAATAAGGCAGCATTTGGCACGCAATTCAAATAGGGTCAATTTACTCTCAGATTTCTGAAGATTTATCAAAAGAAAAAAAGAAAAAATTAAGTACTGGGCTTGTTCTTGAATGTGCCTGAGCAACACATGCCAAACGAAATTGGCAGTGTTTTTCACTGTGTGACTCACCAAAAAGTAGCGCTGTTTGGCAAGCAAATCCTGCAGTTTGGTGCCAAACACTGCAATCTGCCCATCATATCGGCAGTTTCTCTGGGAGAAGAGCAGAGGTAGGAAACACATTTAACACCAAAGTTTTTGATGTGTATCTATCAAAGAACTTTTTCAAAGGCCTTGAACACTTACAGGGGCACACTCCTCCTCTGTGAGCATGACTCCTTCTTCTTCAGCCAGGCACTCCAGGGCATCAAAGTACAGCCACTGCATTATAGGCATAAATTTTCCTGTGCAGGCCTGAAAAAAGAAAGATGTTAATTCAAAAGATCAAAACATGATCATGTTGGAGCGCATCCTTCCATGCAACAACTCCAAAAGTGACAGAAAATTCATTGACCAGTGCAAGTTGGGAAACTGACCTTCATCACTTCCTGTGCAGCAAGACCCCCGAAAAAAGCATTGATGGGGGCGAGATCACCAGAAGCAAGATATGACATCTTTTTGATGAGAGCTTCGTCCAGCTGCTCCACGCTGGCAGACCCCGTCTGAGCCGAGTTCAGTTCCTTGACCAGAGTCAGCAGCTCTTCACCATCAGCCTGGAATACACAGAGCTCATTATGTTAAACAAAGTCTATCGAAGGCAACTATAAATTTAACATATTTAGCCACGTTGATCTCGTCTGATTCTGTAATTCAAACATAGAAATTTCAATATATCTTTAACACTGGTTTAATGCCAAAATGGAAGATCACACCTAAAAACTTTGGTTGATCTGTAATTGTCGTAATGACTAAAAGCAATATTCCCATTTTTTAAAAGTTTTCGTGAATACAATTTTATACCTGGCCCCAAGGTGTAGGAAGTTTGTTGTGCTTCTTCTGGAAAGCATGGATAGCCTGGAAGCCCAAGTGCAGCTGCCCTGGACGCTCAAACTTGGCAAAGTCTGTCATCAAAAATTCGGGCTCAGCCATGGAGGATGAGAAGGATTTCTGCACATGTAAGACATGCAAGTTGATGAGACTCAACATGTAAATGTTTGATTTTGTCCGAATCAAACATGAATTGCAATTCTTGAAAAAAATGGACAACCACTTACAAAAGCAACTTTCTTGGGCATTTTAACCTGAGACACAATTCCTCCCCTCACATAATCAGTAAAGCCGGAGGTGTCACAGATGCTGAATGTGTATGGACCTGAACAAAGAGAGCAATTAATGGTTATTTTTGGAGCGATTCAGAAATGAGACAATTTCTGCAACAAAAACAATCCACTTACCGAGAACTTTGATTTCCACTGGCTGGCAGCCATTGAGCTCAGTCATACCCTGAATCTCTGTGAAGGTGACATAGTCCCCGCTCTCAAACCCATGACGAGCCTCATCCAGACATGTCACGACCCCTGCACTGTCCTAAAGGAAT
>JAUESE010000060.1:14347653-14364150 GCA_032274725.1 Malacoctenus triangulatus
AAAAGGTCACCATGTCAGAAAAACAGCAGAAGTACACAGAGGATATTTAATTCAGTTTGATTAAGTCATTAGGGTTCATGTTAGGAACAGAAATAGATTTTTGAGAGCACAAGGTTCAGCTACAACAGCTGTCAGGGAGCTCCTATTAGGAGCACACACTTTTGTACAGTTGGACAAAATTCCTATGACGAGACTTCCTAAAAATACTTGATATTCCTGCGTCTAACTATTTGTGTATTTTTTGAACAGCCTATAAAAAGACAATATGTCATCTCTGACTGACAGATAAAAACAATCCCATTCCTCTATTATAATGATGTCCTAAAACAGGCTTTGCTGTATAATTATGACCCAGGGAGAGGCCACCCTCTGATAAATCTGGGTCAGCCGATGGTGAGCAAGAGGGGGGTGGTTCCAGTTCTCTCTTGGGACAGCAACAATACAACATAACACGTGACTCATAAAAGGCAGGGGAACAGTGCACTTTAGAACCAGGAACAAAAGATAAGAGATCAATCTGTAATAAAGTACAAAACGTGAATGATGAACACATCAGTCCATTCCTTTACATACCTGAGAAGAAAGGTCTCTCCATTCAGCAGTTCCCTGATCGTGCACTGTGACACTTCTAACTCCTCCAAGGATGACATTTTTGGCAATCTCAACTCCAAGACCTCTCATACCAGAGATGAGGACATTGGAATTCTGCATGCGCTTCATGGCCTCATGGCCAAGCACATACCTGTGGATGAAAAAAAAATGGCACCATTAGGTCCTTGGAAAATCTTTTTTTTTTTTTTTTTTTAAATGACCAAAGTGTAAAAACTTACAGCTGTCTGGAGTACAGGCCTTCATCAATCTCAGCATCATTGCCATTCTTAGCCATGCCCTGGAAAGAGAGCAGGAGGTGCAATCAGTTTATGTTAGAGGTTTGAGCCAAAGTCAAAAGTGATGCGTTTGCACTTACGTTGGCAGGTGAGTGGGACAGATCAGTTCTGACAGAGTTAGAGGAGGAGCAGTGGGATCCCGTCTTCGTCTCTGTTGCTGACACGCGACGCTTCTTGGACAGCGGCGAGCTGGACATCTGTGCAACAACCACCAAGAAAAATTTTAGCAGGCTATTTGAGGAAGAATAACAAGCAGATGCATTTTATTTGCTATTTGCCTTCAACTGATATGTTTATTTGTTCACAATACAACATTAAATAACCCCAGATTGCAGGATTTATATGAATGTTTTTATTTGTAGTTTAATTTGATGTTAAAAAGAAAAATTCACTTTGGTGTTCGTTACAATGACTGCATTAGGTGAGGTGCTGAATTAAATGCTACTCAGTCCCCTTCATGTTAAGGAGAGAGGATTTTTAGTCTAGAGAGCAGCTGGGCTGGCTGCAGGCCAAACACAATTCTGATAGCAAACCAACTGAGCCTGAGAAGAGCCATGAATAGCAGCATTATCAGTCCTTTTCATGCTTAGAGACAGCAGCGGTTTGTTTATGTACTGCTATTGTTCATTATACCGGTGTTTAAAGACGGCCAAGGCATTTTAACAAAAAGAGCTGAATCATTAAAAGTTCACTGCGGTAAAGTGAGCGATTCCTCACACTGGCTGGCAGGTGTGGACACAATTACCATGTTGTGCTGCCGTAGCTATATTAGGAACGAAAATGTCTTTGGACAATTGCTAAAATTATTATTTTCTAATGTAGAGCATCATGTTTACTGAGATTAGAACAACAATCTGGCCATTGCGAAGAGAACAAAGACGCAGTATCTCGGACAAATGTCCACCGGACGGGAACATTTTCAGGCTCAATTTCCGCATCAAAGCCAGCTAACTCCCTGGCTTCCAAAGTCGATCCAAACAGTTTACGAACACGTTGCCGTTTATTTTAAAAAACACGACCACACGTTGATTTTGTTTGAGGAGCTTAAAAGAAACCAACATTTTACATTAACTTCAACGACAGCGGGTCGAAAGAAACGAAAATGAAGGCATCCGGCATGATGCAGCAAAGCCGCCCGACTGTAACAGTAGTTTCCAAAACCTAATGAAAAAACGCTAGCTGCTAGCAAACAATTTAAATCGTTTCACGGATGAGAAATAACCAACAATTGATAGGCAACAGCCGAGGAACCAGATTAAGTAGGTTCTCTACCACTAATCAGTTAAGCGATTTGGCAAGCGGACAGAGTCGAAACATTAATAACTTAGAGGCAAGAAAACACCAGCCGATCCTTTAGCAGCCCGGCCTAGGCCCGTGTTACCTCCGTTGCGGAACACAACTTTACAAGCTAGCTGCTATCGCTATGTTGCAACCTGCTCGCTGAAAAGAGCAATAGGGTTTTAAAGACAGACAACCACAGCCGATCCCGTACTGAAAAGGCTTAATGCCTTAGCGCTTAACACAAAACACCATCCAACTTTAACGCTCAACATGATCATATTTTTCGCTATTCAGAGACCAGCACAACACTCGTGCTCCATTGATTTCTCTTTTTCTTACCAATAATCCTTCTCGGTCCCTTCCCAGTGCGAACCCGCTCCTCTCCCGCAATATCTAGATGTCAGTAATGTAGATGACTGTAAATTCGACGAATTGTACCGAAAAAAAGGAAAAGCGATTCGGGAATAGGACGGTCTGCACTATATTGTCGAGTCACTATGTCGTTGTGCTGTAAGTCTCTCCTATGTAATTGCGTTGCTGGCTTTGCGACTGCAGACGGGAACAAAACCAAAATGGCAGATGGGGCGAAAGGGGCGGAGGAGCTGTGACGCAGGGGCCGAAATATTCAACAGGAAAGGATGGCTGTAAGCACGCTGCTCGGCCAGGCTGTCAGCCTATTGGCTGCGAAACCGAAGCCAACGCCGCTTTGTCCCGCCCCTGCTTCCAGCAGATGCATGCCATGTATATTACTGTACAATGAACTGCGGGACCTCCAGTAATCCATCCTCAAGGTTTTAAAAACGGTCTTTGAGCACGTCTTCCACAAGTGCGTGAGAGTAAGCTTGAGACAACGCAAACCACGGTGTGTTTTCGTTCAAGTTGAATCAAAAAAGAAACGCATGCTTCATGGTATCCATCAATAACAGCACCTTTGTTCCATTGACAGGTTAGCGAAAAGTCGTTCCGTCACGAAACTAGGTTGCATGCACAATGCTGGCACTACAACGTGTACAACGTGACATGAAAACGAAGAACACTGAACGAAACGACATTAGTATCCATCTTCGTAGTATGCACCGTTTGATAAATTGAGAAGATCGTGCATTTTCGCCTACCCGGGTTCAGACATTTATTTTCACAAGTCCAATGTATTTGTGGTGCAGTAATGAATGAAACAGGTTTGTTACACTCCTTGAAAGCTAAGGTGATGCTGGGAGTCTAGGCCCTCCATCACATTGAGGTTAGGGGTGAGCATTCCTTGTAGAAGAGTATTGGGGGAGGGGGTGCCTGGGAAATGACAAAGGCCCAGAAAAAGAGTGGGCCGCATATTCACGGGTACACATGTCGAGGGGATCCCCTATTCTCATTACCTTCTCACTTCACCGTGATGTGAAAAAAAAATAAAAATAAATTTCACATATCACTGTGAGGCGTAAAACGCGTGAACATCTCTAATGTCAGGGAAACGCACTGCCGAACTTGACATGCTGAACAGAAATGAGCCTATATAACGTTTAACGAGTAACATCGATAATTGTGCTATCGTAGCGGTAACCTCACAAAATACATCAGACTTGTGGTCAGTTTGCTCCAACGTTTCGTGATGCAAAATAGCTAGTTTATCTCTCATAAAATCTAACATATGCAATTGCTAGCTTTCCAGCTACCGTTAATGTTATATATCACGGGATATAGTCAATAATACTTTCAACATAAAACGTGTAAATGCTAATTGAAGTGTTACTTGACAGTGTTTTGTTAGCCATGGTTAGCTGAGCGTAGAGCTGAAATTGTTGAGCTAGCCGATGGTAACTAACGTTAACGACAACCGATAACGCAGATCAAACGACTGCGTAGTTGTTAGCTTGTGCGTGGCTAGCTTTCAGGCTATCTAGCCACCCAACGACTTTTTCCTTCTTGTGCCGCTATGTTAGCCAACTAGCTAACATTAGCCAACTAGCTGGGGCTAGCGATACTAAGACAAGAGCTTACACAAGTGTGTGCAACTTACCACATCCGATATTACTCGGCCTGATCTGTAGTATTAAAAATCAGCTTCTGTTAGAGCAAGAAAGCCAACAAACAACGTGACAACTCAACAGTGCCGCTGGTTGCAAACTGAGAAGTGTGTCAGGGTGGCGGGCTCAGTGTGAGTTTTTCCGCTGGACGGCTGCCTGCCCGGCTGTTCCCGAAACGTTTCCCCTCACTCTATTTCAGTTGAAAGCAAAGCAAAGCAGCAACATGTGCACGTTACAGGCTCAACCATTGTTCTGACCCGAAGGGTTCACTGACATATCATTAAGACCAAGATGTGAAAGATAAGGCCCTATTCAGTCCCTATTATTGTTTACACCCACTTGCAAAATAAAATATATCTAATTTTACATCGATTCAATATTTAAACGCACGTTGTCAGTTGAGCAGTTCAGACTTCATCCCCCCCGTATATTCTCTCATGTGGACTATTCCAGTTAGCGCGCCCGGTAGTATGGGGCTTGTAGGCATGACGTGATGACGCTCAAATATGCCAGTAACAAAAAGACGGGGTTTATACAAAGCATGTGCTAAAATTAACAAGGCTGGTCACTTCACCTTATTCTTTGATAAATCCTTTTCGTGCGTTCTAAATGTTTAGAAACTTTCAATCGAATAAACAACTCAGGATGAATATGTTTGTTTTTATTTTTTTGTTTTTATTGAAAGACTTGCAAACAAAGCACAGCTCACTTCAGGACAGTTTAGTGGAAGTCAAGACTCAGAATTAAAGCACAGAACCTGGTGATACATACACCCAAAAGCAGAATGAAATTCAGAGGAATAGCTGAAGTGACCAAAAGGGGAAAATAGATCAAACTTTCAATTGAACAGGACCCAACGAGTTTGTTGACAAAACTGGAAAACAAATATAAACAAATTAAGAATATTTGGGGGAAACTATGGGAACAGAGAAGAGAATAAATATGTGCATGTCTGTGCGTGTTATTGCAGATCCTTTATACAGTTTATCGTATCGAAGGCTTTTTTTCTTTTAAGCTCTTCAACACAGGTGGAAAACTCACAAGACTCCAATGACATTTTAGGTTTTATCACATTGTATAATAAAACAAATCAGATGATCATTTAGCTAGAAGATTGCCTTGACCAATTCTGTTTCACAAACATCTGTACAACTAGGACCCAAAGCCTCACAAATTAGCTACATAAAATAAAAAAGGAACAAATAATAAATAAATTGAGCTGCTTCAAAAACTTAAAATCATTTTGGATATGAGAAGGTTTTCAACATGGGAGTGAGTCAGGAATGAGAACTTGTTTTTGGTAATATATATATTTATGTATATGTATATACATTTGGTCATGAATAATGTAAATTAACCCCTCCTCAGGTGACCTTCCATTGTTAGTTGAAACTGATACCACAATGTTCCTACTTGAGAAGATTCACTATCTGCGAACCGCAATAAGTGCTTGGATTCCACTGTGAAGTGGTTGAATGATCAACATTCAAGCAAACAATTTACAATTGAGATATAAGCAAGCTTTCAAGATATGGCCTGTGCTACTGTCATTCAGTGCAAGATGCAGTTCTGTACTTCCCCTATACTACAGTGATCAGACTGTTCAAATGCTTCAGTTTGAGGCTGGTGTTCTCTTAAACAGTCTTTTGGTATCAACAAACCAAATAACACTGTAGGGGAGCATATATTCCTGGAAATAATTGATATCAATTGGTGGAGACAGTCTTTAAATTCTCAAGTTTAAACTACGAATCCAGTGTTCCAGGTGGTTTGAATTTACGTATTGCACCTCATGCACACCAACTTCATAGTCCCCTGCCCATGCCAGCTCTGGGCGACTGGCTGGAAGAAGCAGGACCCCTTTGTCCATCCCTTTCATCCTGCTCTCCAGCAGCTTGAGGTGAGACTTGTGTGGGTGGAGAAGGTGGCGGATAGGAAGGGGGAGGGATGGTGAGGCGAGGGAGCGAGGGCAGCGCAGGTCTGGGCGAGGTGGGAAGTGGAGGAGGAGTGGTCGACGTTGTCACCGGGGAGCGCTGGGATGGCCTAGCGCGTGGGGTGGCAGGGGAGGCATGTGCGCTGCGGGCACGAGGTGGTTCAGCGGGGCAGTCACTGATTTGCTCAAGCAGCGAGGGCATGTCCCCCTCGATTTTCTCCAGCACAGCTGCCATTTGCTTTTCTATCTGCTCAATCACACTGTCCATTTGCCAGTCGCTTGTAGTGCTGCTTCCTCCTCCATGCGGCAGTCCGGTCCCATACATTCCCACCCCACCTCCACTTGTATAGAGTGAACTATATGGACTTCCATAGTTACCTGCAATGCCCATACCCACAGCTCCAACCTCTGGATTGTATGGTATTGCATGACGACCCAAACTTGCAGAGCTACCGACCACATAACACCCCTGCCCTGGCGCAGCACCGGTCCCAGGTATGCTGTACTCAGCACTATACCTGTCTGTTTTCCTGGCATTCCTGTCTCTTCTAGCCCCTGGGCTATTTTCATCCCTCAACCTGACACCTAGTCCAACATCCACCCCAGTCCCTGGCACCATTGTCGGAGTAACCGCTGCCCCCACTGACCTCTCTGCCACTGCCTCAGGTACTTGCGTCTGACACCAGCCTACATCAGCTTCTGCTTTCTGCTGGGGGGTTGACCTCTTCTCTGGCGAGGCTGATGCCAGAGGTGATGATGTAGGCGGAGGCCCGTGAAGAGTTGCAGCCATTTTACGCTTGCTGCTGGGGTCGGGGGAGCTTGAGGTGGGTTTTCTGTCAACACTTGATGCTGTAGAATTGTCAAACAGCTTTGAGTGTTCAGGAGTCTCCACAGGGGGCTGCTGGGACTCTCTAACAACTTTATTTTGACCCAAATTAGCAGCCAGTTTTCTGGTCCCATCACCAACTCCTTTCTTCCCACCAATCTTATCTGGTTCTTCTTGTGTAAACTTGGGGGTAGCATTTGATTGACAGATAGGTTCTTGGATTTCTGACGGAGAAATTCCGACCGATGGTCCTACCGGCTTTTGCGCCTCCTGATTTTCTCCTACTTTAATCATCCCCACATTTGGGTCCATACCCGCTGGTGCATTTTCAACAGTAACCTCCAAAGACACACTGCTTGATGTCACCCCTCCATCACTGGTTCCTTTTTCCCCCTCATCACTTGTCCCCTGGGAAACACCCCCTTCACCATCTCCTGCCTCCTCCCCGCCCTGAACATCAGCCGCACTGTCAATCAGAGCCTCCGAATTCTTCAGTCGTTGCATGAAGGTGGTGACACGGATTGCTTTCTGTGGAGCAAACACAAGCAAAGAGAAAACCAGAGAAGAATAGCAGAGGTGAAGAGAATTAGCTTTCAATAATGAGAAGGACACTCTGCAACACTTAAAAGTGGCCTCGGTCCGAAAATAACTGATACCAAAGTTGGTTATGGAAAAGCACAAGAATAAGCATAGAGACAAGCGACTGAGAAAAAGCTTGTCAAGGCACCACGACTAGGCATCATAGTAAAAAGCACTGACACGTGATTTTTGTAGAGTGAGAAAATACCACTGGAAGTAGATTTCCGACAGGAGCATAAGACAGAAAGTGCCCTGGTTCAAATCAATTCTAAGGCTCACTCTTCCCAACCAACTCCTTGATGGCTTATTGACTGCGAGAGAGTGATGAGATATTTGCAGATCTCCTTCCACAGTCATATACTCTGGTTTCTTTTGTTCCGCGAGCCCCAAGGGAGTTGGAGAGAGTGTGTGAGCTTAGTTATTGTTTGTGAACCAGGGAAATTGAATTCTTGTGAATTCTGGAGAAGTGAAATGCCACTCGGACACTGAAATGTCACTGAATACAATATGGCTTCACTGATTCAGTCGCGCTGTAAAAATGATTTGAGTGTAACAACAGTATGGGGCGATGAGCCAGGAGTCACATTACAGGGAAGCCAGAGGGCCCTGCAGTTCCAATCTCTGCAGTTCAACAAAAGACTCACGAGTCCACAGTGGCCTCTATCTCTTATATCCTTTCCATTTCATCCTCTCCTTATCTACACTAATCTAACAACCGTGCGACAACGGAAACACAACATCTCCCCTGCAAATAATGATTGTCTTGTTTTTACCAATCTGAATCAGCAAACTAGTGCAGATGAGGAGAAAGAAAGGAACAGAGCAGGCCACTTTGAACCCCCGGTGTCTAACTAATGAAGAGAAGTGGGGCAGAGTGGATGGATCTTCTCTGGGGAAGGCAGAGTGATAGTGGGCAGAGCCAGAGCTGAAGAGGAGCCTCAACAGCCGTAACATGATCAATACATCTTTGGTTTGACTGGAAGTGTTTTCAAATTGATGGGAACAAATTTACATGTAAAAACATAAGAATACAAGAGGGTTCGTCATTAGGAAGATGCTGTGATATTGACTCATGCCAGACTTCAAGTGAGTTTCTCCACATGCTCTGTCCTCCCACTCTTACTCAAAATATAAAACAATACCTTCAACTCCTGGGAACCACATGGGGGAAGAGAGAAGAGGGTTATATCTGTTAAAGATGCTGTCAGGTCAGCACTGCCATCTTCCTTCTTCTTTGTCGTCAGTATTCACTCCCCAGGACATCCGTAGGAACATCATCACACCACTTACTAATCTAAAACATACCTCTGGAGCGTTGCACGTTGAACAGTCAGAACATTAAAGGCCTGGCTCTCAGGTTGTTTTGCTCCCATTTCCGCCGCTGCTCACTCAGTTATGTTATTCTTAACTCCATTAGGTTCAGAGAAAAAGAGTGAACTCGTACCCGCCATTTGGCCTTGGCAAAGTTCTTCTCAAACTGGGCGCACACGCCGTCCTTCAGGTTTTTCTCGGATGCACCATTTCCTGCAATCCTGAGACAAATGGTGAGGAGTGGAACAGTGAAAGAAAGTTCTGCAAAGGTGTGGCAACAGGGTTGTGCTGTTGACAGTTGGTGTGTATATAGTCACCATTCGTGCCAAAGCGCATCTTGTGCTGTGATTCTCAGCATCTGGTCCACTTCCATCAGCCGACAGACGAGTTCCTTAGCTGAAAGATAGTAAATAGCAAACAGGATAACCAAGTACTCAGGAATATGCTTCCATGTACTCGCCTTTTATCCCTGCAAAACCCATGTTATGGTCTCAGAGAGCTGTAACCTGACATATCTAACTGTGGGTGTCTGGCCTGATGCATCCTGGACAGGATAGTAGCCCACAATGCACATCACACATTTGTTTCCGATGGGTGAACATACTGCAGAAACTTCAAGCGGGTCTTTATTGCCACCATGTGGTCGGGTCACGTACCTGCAGGTGAAATGTCATCCCAGTATGGGGAGTCGAACTCAAACTCCCCAGCGACAATGCGACAGAAGATGATGCGATTATGTAGATCAGTGTTCTCTTCCTCTGTTTCATCATAAAAAGGAGGGTTTCCTGATAAACTGCAACAAAAGAAAACATTTAGCAATCAGATTAAGTGTTTTTATCTTGAGGTCTTGCAAATAACAGGGAAATATCCTCTGTCCATTCGACACAGCTAATACTTAGAGGAAAAGTCAAGAAGCAGACTGTATTTCATGCACGTATATATAGCTTCTGTATATTATGGCTGTTAATAACGATGGTGGAGACTCACAGTATGAACATGATGACACCCACGGCCCAACAGTCAACAGGACGGCCATATCGGTGACGAGCCACGACTTCAGGAGCTGAGAAACAGAAGAGGACGGTGCAGACAGACAGAGGGTTTGTGGGAAGTAGAAACACTTCATTGACTAATGTCATCGGAATTTATTTAACAGCCTTCACACAACTTTGTGATATACATTGAGAACATAATTGTAAATGGCAAAGAAATTGATGCCCTCAAATACTAGCTCCATTTGTAACTCAATTTTTTCCATCCCTTTTATATCAGAGCCTTGTAATCCCTTCCCTTGTTTATTAGCTTAATTACACGACTCAGCATCATGAATAATTGCCTTGGTCTTTCACCATCAAGAAGCTGGCCGAGTACAGCTCTGCACTTCAAGTTGCCCTCCTATCCACCTCAGAAACAAAGAGAGGGACTCGACAGCACACAAGAGATGAGAGGAGATTAAAAGGCAGGAGGAGCGAGAGGAGGCAGAGGAGAGCAAGAGTCTGGTGCTTTTAATTCTGTTTATTTCTTTATCTGGGTTTTCACGGTTCTCGTTCTTGTTTGTTTTTCTGCCGTCATAGTTCATCCCTGACATATTATCATCATCAAATGCACAAGAAAGTAGAGGACTCAAAAGGATATATCCCCTCAGGCTGTTTTCAAAACAGAGGGTAAAGCCAATGGAAAGAGCTATAAGAGCATGAGAAATGTAGGAGAAAGACAAGTAAAGGTAAAAATAATGCTGCATATGATGATAAAGCAACCTACCCAAGTATTCTGGGGTTCCACAAGGCTCTGTGATGGGTCCATTCTCAAATCTTGACAGGTAGAAATCTCGCAGCACTACTTTGTTGTGGTTGTTTTCTGTGTAGTACATCAGGTTTTCCAGCTTAAAAAGATGAAGCAAGAGACAGCAATTATCACACAGATACTAAACACACAACTCTTATACTATAATGATGTGTAAGTACAAGGTTTTGAATATGATTTGATGCTAAAACAATTTTTACTTTGATGGCTTACAAAAAGCTTTTACCAGTGTAAAACTTCTCTCATCAGTTTCACAGTTTTCAGTAAAAAACACAGTGTACTCAAATAAATGTCACAAAAAATTAAGAGTTTATTATTATTTTCTTGAGGAAAATGAAAGCAGATCAGGCCAATAGAAAAAGTGGAAGCGGAACAGTAGTGGACAACTTGAAAAATAAAACGCCTATAAGATAGGCACATGTTTTTTTTTCCCCATTAATCAGAATATTACTTTAACCATTTCACTTTTTAGAAAAAAAAACAAGAAAGCTTTTAAAAAGTCAGCTTTTTTGTACTTGTCTGAAAGTGTGCCACATTTGTCAACAGGCATAGTATCCCTGAGGAAGAGATGTATAGTGGAATATGAAATAAACGCATCTTTTATCTTAAAAGACCAATCTGAAACCCTAATCTATTTTAGTAATACATGCTTGAAATGTTTAAAAGGAAAAAAAAATCAAAAAAACTACATTCAATCGAATCAATGCAAAAGGAAATATATGCGCAATACAAAGGTTTGCCAGTAGGGGGAGGCTTTAACTCAAGAGACCGTTCAAGTTCTATTTTGATGAGTTTATCATGAAGGATAAAGATAAGAATCTGTGCGTGTGTGCGCGCGTGTGCGTGTGTGTGTCAGTAGTGATTGCTTCAAACCATAAAGACAATGTTTACTCCCATGGTAAAATGTTATCAAATGTTTAGTCATTAACTGAGATGGCAGCGCAATACTTTAATGTGTCTCCACAGAGATTGTGTTGACTAAATACTGAATATTACTTTCTAGGGTGTGATGACAGAGCCGTCCATGCACTCACCAAAGTGTTTTTTTCTTGTTATATTTCTCCCTGTGTTCATGCATTTTTAAAGGTAAGTCGCCAGTCTATTTTGGACGTACACACAAGCATATGCATCCACACACACACATATGCTGGAGAGGAAGGACGAGAGAGACAGTGATGTGTACCTTGAGGTTTCTGTGAACTATGTTAAGAGAGTGTAAGTATGCCACTGCTTCGAGGACTTGTCTGATGACGTTGGAAGCGTCTCTCTCTGTGTAATTCCCTTGGTCAAGGATCCAGTCGAATACATCTCCTCCAGTGGCGCTGTATGCAGTCACACGCACAACAACATCAATGCATGCATCATCATTTCATATTTATGTATGAGTTACACTTTTTTGTACAGTCGCATTTAAAAGTGGCATATTTTCAATGAACGTGTGACACTCAGTTGCCTTTGAAACCGGGCGCGGCTTAAGTTTCAAGGATTCTGCCTCCGAACGAGGCTTCCGAATGTTGGAAGGGGTTAAAATGTTTCTGTACCACAGTTTTCCCATTAGTAAGGCTAAGTGCTCCTGCTAGCCTGAAGCTTGCAATGCTAAGCAATTAAAAATTAAGGTATTGGTCATTACTCCGAAAGACTTGGTTAACTTTGGAGATAAAAGATGAGAGTGATTATCACAGAGCGCCCTGGGCCGGAAGAGTGAGCCCTGTGCTACTTACAGCCGGCCCGGTGAGCATACAGATGACTCGGATCACTTTGAGTGCTCTTTGCTTGCTTCTCTCTGTGCCAGTAATGCCACAGAATAACTCGGTCCACTCAGGTTCAATCAATGTCGTCGCTTCCGAATAGAGTTGCAAATGTCGAAACGCTCATGTCACAAGTGACGTGGGTTGGGCAGGTTCTGACGTATCGATCCCGGCCTCTCTGTGGAGACTATCTCGCAGCAAAGCAGTGCTTCAGGAGCACTGAGTAATGTTGAGTGTTACTAAGAGCAAATATCTCATCAAATCTAACACCTTCCCCTGTAGCTCAGGGGAGTGACAGAGCACACAGTAATAAGAGGATAGAGTCAACTCCCACCTCCGAGCTGATGGATTTGTGCGTGTTCAGGTACATGAAGGCGCATGAACAAATAAGACATTGATACACGCTGTCAAAAGCGCTCACACATGAAAGACAAACGGTGAAAAAAGGAACACTCACAGCTCCTGGATGATGAAGTATTCTTTCCGAGTCTCAAATGTGTCTATCAGCTGAAGGATGTTTGGGTGGTTAACCCTGAAGACGCCAAAAAAGAAGTCAGACACAGCAGCGCCGCACACGCAAGTGATGTAAATTAGCAATCCCATCTTGCATTCAAACAATACATTGTGCGGACAGGGAGGGATGTAAACATTATCAACCTGAACTGACACCTGCTTTATGTTGGAAATGAAGCAAACATTTTCCTGACCCTCCTCCAAGCCAACCTCGACCACACACCCGTTTGTTCTTCATCTGATTGCTTACAATTTCAGGATCATGATTTCGTTCTTGGCAGCCTTGCGGACTTTCCTGCCATCTTTCTTGAGGAATTTCTTGCAGACAAACACCTTGTCGGTTTGTCTGTCTTTGGCCAGGCACAGCTCACAGAACTCCTTCCTACGCAGCGAGAAGAAGAAATAAATACAGTGAAAAGACAGACAGACTGTTAGAAGCCAGATAGTTGAATAGGCTGGAAGAGAAATGGAAGAGGCTGTTGAGCATGTGCTAGAGTGAGAGGACATAAATAATGTGATCAGCTGCTGTTGATTACATCCGAGACTGTGACCCACAAGGGACACTGTATGATATTAAAATCAGGAACATAAAGTCGACGCACCGTTTTGGGTGAGTAGGAATCTCTCTTAGAGATGAAAAGTCACATAAAAAAAAGTTGCTGTTTTTGTTAATTTGCTGATTACTGTCATCAAAGTGAACACCCTCAGGTGTTATTTGAGCATGATGGTTGTGGTGAAATTAGAGTTTTCTTCACTCAAAATTGAAACTGAAATGTAGCGCCTCATCTTTCAAATTCATACCAGCTTAATTCCTTTTCAAGGCTTAACTGGCTTGAATAGTGAGGGCGTTGCACGAGCTCCAACCCAAAAAAAACATGGGCGGGATGATGGAAAATCTTCTGTCACTAAGTCTGCACCACTTACTTTGTTTTCTACTTGGATTGCCGTCACAAATATCCAGCGTACAGAGTTTGTCAGCATGGTTTTTGCGGGCCTGGAGCTCACTTCTCATAGCATTAACAAACATAAATGCATTGTGACCTAACTGACATTTAGAAACATCAAACCTCAGCATTGGAACTCGCCTCCCTTACGTTATCGCCGACTCACACTGCAAACGCTTTCAGTAAATTCGGACTTCACATGCATTTAAGTGTGTCTGTGTTTATGTGTTATATAAAAGATGAGCAGGAAATCTCTGAGGCCAGATGCTAATGTTACCATATGGTCCCTTACTCTCATTTGTGTGTGTGTATGTGCGGTTAGTGTGTGAGCACACATGTGTCTTTAGTGTGTCAAGGAGAAGTGTGCAGAGGAAGAAAATGGCCGCTTTTTTAGGCCAGTAAAGCAGCAGAAGGATTCGAACAGAGCTTTGAAAAATATGTCAACGTTTTCTTTTTCGACAAATGATTTGGACATAAATGATCATTATTTCTTTAAGGCATGTCAGGGAACATTCACCCTGAAAAAACAGACAGGCACTCGTGTGCCTCATGAACTGTCATAATCAAAAATAATTGGAGGGTAAAAATTGAAAAATGTGTGTCTAAAGTCTGTTACCCGGTAGCCTCGTGCTATTACCTTCTGTCATTCCTTCAGTGACACAGTGTGATGTGCCAAACCAAATCTGCAGTGAAAATGGTTCAGTTCATTTTAAAATAATTTATGATAGAGAATAAAAGAACCCATCTGGGAATAGTGAAAAGTGCCCATGAATTCTACATGTGGGGAGGAGGGCGGGGGGGCGGGGTGGTGATGGTGGTGGGGGGATAAGCGAGAGAAATCCATGCATAAAGCTTTATGTCACTTACGCTCGGAGGACTTGTCCGATCTCATATTTGTCTGTGACATCAGATATGCTATCATACGTCCGCCCATCTCGCAGGGCAAGGCACCCAAATGGCATGGCGGCATTCACCTAGCAGAAGAAGACAAGAAAAAAAACAAACATGTGAATGACAGCACAGCAGAGGCAAAAATAAAACATTTTTGTTGGCAACTTCAGGAGACCATACGAAAGGATTGCAGTGAAACGAGAACAAGCATGCTAAAAAGAAAAATAAACAACAACTCGAGAGACGTTGTAAAAACTTCCAGTGGTTGAGGTCAAAGACGCCAAAGCTGTGCCAATAATATTAGTCTTGAAAGTTTAGCGTATATTGGAAAACCACAGATGCAGCCAAGTCAATTTCTGAACGAATCTAGATACTAACGCTTCTGGCAGCCTGGTTGCGTGCCAGCCTTGTCAACAGATCCTAAGCTACCCACTAAGCTTCTCTCTACTCTATTAAAGTCTGCAGATTCTGTGCAACGTCTGTCAAGTTCAAGTTAAACTTTTGCTTATAAAGGGCAGCGTCCCTGCATCCCTCAAGCAGCTGGCTTCATAAGCAATTACTGACGTCCATAGCGCGTGGATTTTAATCACACCAAAATGTGTTTTGGTTTGCTGTCTGCAGCTGTTTCATTCATCGCGTTTTTGATTTGTTTTGTGATGTAGATCAGTAGTTCATGACCTTTTAGAATGACTGTCACAGTCCTCAGAAACACAGTCCTTTTGATTTTGCTGTTAAATCCGTACAGTCACTCCTACCACGAGTGTGTCTTACAAAACATGTGACCCATATACAGCACATGTACACTCTACATACTGTGTGGAACGATTTTTGTGATGTTTTCCTTCCATTTGGAGGTATACATGCACGCATTTCACAACCACAATTTTTCATGTCATCCCGAAAATAGCGTGTGACCCCTCTGAAGGTCCCAAACGCCCAGGTAGAAAATCGAGGATCTAGATAGTGAATCAGCAATCAATATACCATCTCACCACAGTCCTCAGGCAATCCTCACCCACATCTTTTAAACACTCCATCTACTGTAGAAGACAGATTCCCTGGAAGCTTCAGTCATCCATCCTCAAGATCCCTCTTCTAAATGTCCCACTTAAAACATTCCTGTTAGATATTTCACTTTTGTGGTTTTATCGTGGACTTCTCCTTCCAGTTTATCTTCTGTCTCTGTGGGGCCGAGGGCCACTCGAAGACAAGGCGGTGCGTTTTTTTTCTCACCAAGTTAGGAAATTATTTGATAGGAAGGGACGGCACATTGGAGGGGGAGGTTTGATTAATGACTGTTTCCAGAGAGAACTAGTGATGCTGTGAGGATGGCTTTATGGCTGAGTGGAGGGGGGGAGGAAAAAAGAGGAATGTCACTAAAATAGAGAAATGAGGGCTCATATTGTACAATAAAATGAAAAATTCTGAAATATAATGACAGTTCCGTGGGTGCTAATTTAGGATTAAAGAAAGAATATTGGCGATGGGAAATCTTCTCTCTCTCTCTCTCTCTCCCTCCCTCCCTCTTTCTCTCCCTGGCTCCCTCTCTATTGGTAGCATCATCCCTGTGGATGATACAGCCAGAGGTGCTTTTGGCCTGTGGTGGAGGAGGGGCCGGAGAGCAGCGTGTAATCCCAGTGCAGGCCCTAATCTCTAATCTGTACCCCTAATCCAGAGTGCTGGGAAACACTGCGTGTGTGTGTGTGTGTGTGTGTGTGTGTGTGTGTGTGTGTGTGTGTGTGTGTGTGTGTGTGTGTGTGTGT
>JAUESE010000060.1:14419220-14429420 GCA_032274725.1 Malacoctenus triangulatus
GTGTGTGTGTGTGTGTGTGTGTGTGTGTGTGTGTGTGTGTGTGTGTGTGTGTGTGTGTGTGTGTGTGTGTGGCTGTATTCAGTTAAAGAAAAAGCATGCAGACACTCCAAAAGAAAGAGGGCAGTAGCTGCTGCTGACTAAACCCATGTGGTAAAGGTTCCTTGTAATGAGCTGCTGTGCGTTTCATTAATTCACCTCATAAAGGAAAGGAAAGACCACCATGGATCTGAGCATACTGCCCTATAGGACTCAGCTCCCCTCCAACTCATTAGAATCATATGTGGGTTTTAACTCCATCTTGGAAATGTCAGCATATGCAGTGACTTTACAAAATAGTTGAAAAATAGAAGGTCCCTGTGTACTTTCAACACATTTGGTAACTTTGTTGACAATCAGGCCTCCAGCCCACGGGGAGCACCGATCTGATCCGACAGCTATGTTTAACTTACATACACTGCTCCAGACACAGGTGCATGTTTAGCATCTCTGACTCTGTGACACAGTGGTGCAACCTGCCCCAGAGACACCTCGGGGTCTGACCCGGCGTCGTTTACCTTTTACAAACACAAGCATCCACACCAACGCATAAGCGTGCATGTGCTCTGGCCTCAGATCAGCTGGTTTCGCAGGGTTGATCTAAGCTCCGGGAGGAGTTATGACACCTCAGACGCTCGACGGACACGCGCAGATCAAAATAAATTGAAGCACAGGCAAAATATGAACACGCACATCCTTTCTGCTCTTTTTCCGTTAAGGGTTGTTATTAGAAAGTTTCTGTTATGCACTGCACATTGCTGCGAGACTGGCAAACCTGAATTATCGTCTATTTTACAGCTTTTTTTTTTATTTTCCTGCAGAACTGTCTCAGGTCCCTTAAAAGACCACTTAGGTCAGAGTTTATACCAACAGTGAGTTACAGTCTTCAAAGTTGCACTAAGTGAGTGTGTCTCTGTTGCTTTATAAGGAAGGGAAAGGCCAGTTTACCTCTTGTTTATGATTTTGGCTTTGGGTGTAGAGAGAGATGAATTTAGAGGACTCTCCGAGGTAAACAATTTATCTGCGTCCCAGAGAAACAGCTTTATTCAAATTTGACCTTCTGGTTTTAGTTGATCACTATTGTGGTATATCAACCACGAGGAGTCAGAGTTGTGGATGTCAACGCCTAAACAACGTAGGAAACGCGTTCTAGAATAGCGTATCTCACAAGCTGCATGATTGCACTAAATGTGTGTTTGTGTCTGAACAAACAGGTGTTTATCATCTCGGCGCATGTCTGACAGATGAAGCCAGCACTTCCTGCCTCGCGTCAACAATCAGAGCCAAGGCACTCTTTTTCACATAAAGCCCAAGTGCAAAACAGCCGCATCCGCTGGCAAAAATTCCACCTGCTTGGAAGTCGAACTGGCCTGTGTTTAAACTGTAAAAATTCCTGCCATTGCTCCAGAACACGTTGGGCCCCGAGGGTCCGCATTATAACACGTCCAACCTGACCTTGCTCTGACTCAAGAATTTCATTAAAACACTTTATACACGCAAAGAGAAATTGCTGAGAAAGAGAAATCCATGACATGGAAAAAAAAAAACTGCAAAAAAAAAACGACGCGGATGTTTAGAAAGCAAAAGTAGAAGGAGGAGGGAAGAACGCTTCTCTGGGCATAAAACTGTGTTTACTGCTGTTTGACTTGAGAGCTTGAATGTGGATTTTATACTGGGTCCTCGTAAAAATGTTTAAGTGTCTGCAGGACAGTTTCCAACTTAGAAACTGTGTATATTCGGGAAAGCTGTTGTTGAATATCTGAATGCAGATTGGACCGCTCCCAGGATCTCCTACTTTGCTTGCTTCACATCAACTGAGAGCAGCTTTCAAAATGCAGCGTCACCTTTGCACGAGTTGTAACTGAGGAGGATTCGACCCCAGACTCCTCCCGTGACCACCTGCCTCTTCATCTCTCCCTGCCTCTCCATCTTTACCTGTTGAAACAGGATCCTTGGGAAAGGGGGGTGGGGGTGGGGGTGGGGGAGAGGGGACAGAGATCCTGCCTATACGTGACTACTGCAAACATTGTACTCAATAGCGACTATCCTTCTCCATGCCCCCCCACCCTAACTCACCCAGGACAGGAGTCAGGTGTCCCCTCCCTTTGAAATCTGGGATGGGATCAAACAAGGCGCAGGCACTTGAAAGGACAGCCCCACTGCCATCAGGACCCCTAATAGAGGAGCAGCATGGCTGGGACCTTCGCCAAATGTGTGTGAAGAGAAAAGAGAGAAATGAAAGGAGAACATAGAAATTTATAACGTGGAGCTTTGGTTTGGTGCCGCTGTGTGTTTTCAGTGTCAGGGTCCATCTGCGAGTTAACAGGCCAAAAGAAAAGCATGACCGCGGAGCTTCTGTGTTCTCTTCAACACCGCGGCGAAGCTCAACTCGCAGACACACATCTGGAGTGAGTTGGCTAATCATGGATTTCACAGTTTTTCAGACATTCCTGGAGTCGTACAGAAAAAGCAGAACAGAAAAAAGCAATTTTTGATTCACAAATCCCTCATAACTAAAGAATGTGGAGTTTTTTTTTTTCTCCTACACACAACTGATCAGAGATGTTTTCTTTGTGATCAGCACTGCGGTCTCCTATACAACAGGCTCTTCGTTCTCCGGCTTGTCTCAAAGCTCAAACCAAATCAGTGCAGCTTTGGTTGCAGTTCCATAAATACAAGTCATCAAGGGAATATGGGTGGTATGGACAGTGGCCAGCAGGCATAATAACCATACACTGTAATGCACGTTGTTTCTGCCCACAGTAATTGTTTTCAGGTTTCTGGTGTTCTGGTGTTTTGTTCATGTATTTTCTGCTGAACTAATGATTCGACTTGTCTAAGATGTAATTTAGTCATTGTTTTGTGGTCAATTACAATTGGCATGTTGCGTTTCTAAATTATAGCCGTGGAAAGATAAAAACTTACAGACGGATCATATTCTATTTGAATTTTTCTTTTTTTTTTTAGAGGAAAAATTGTTTTTCTACACTCTGAGAGTTCAAATGTTTATTCTTGCTTTCCTATGTGATTATATGCGGCTTATGTGTGTGTTGTCTTTATAGTCGTTGACATGCATGTCTTTTTTCAGGGTCTTCTGCACCGACAAACCGACAAAAACAGCCTTAAACATGAACCTGAACCTTAAGGTTCAAGGAGCACTTTGGTGAGAAAAGCGAGCAAAAATGTCAGCAATTTTAAACACAAGGTTTAAGGCAGTAAAAAAGGAATAGTTCATGGGGCTCGTTGTATCCTTTGGCTGTAAAATTGTTTTAGATGCTTGACTGAAGTTTGCTTCTTGTCTCAATTTAGTAGAGCCAGCTTCCTTGATTTAACTCTGTTATTCTGATCTCCAAAAAAAAAATACTGTTCAAAATGTCTTGTTTATTCTTCACAGAGATTATTTGATGTACTGTATATCAGGCCATGCTCGTTATGGTTATCTGCTGGGAGGATACAAATTTCAGTCCAAATGATGTAAGTTTTTTCACTCCTTGCTTGGTTGAATTTATTTACGACATCGTGCATCGTTAGGAAATGCTCTTCCTCAATAGATGTAAAAATGGAATATTTTGAGTGACAGTAAATGTGTTTTGTGAAACTCTCTATAATTCCACACTTTCTCAACCGGAGGTTTAACAGCAACGAATCAGAACAGCCCTTCCTTCCAGTTCCTCATGAACTCACCAGGACATCCCTCGAAAGCCAGAGTGAATTGCCCATGAAATGTTTAACACATCGACAGCGTCACACATTCAGGTTAAGTGAAAAAAAAAATTCAATATCCCTTCATATGGAGGGCAAGTCCTCACATGTGATGATGTGAACAGATTTTGTCCCCACAGCGTAATGTATTTCACATACAGTCTTTTTAGAAGTGTGATGGCAAGATGCCAAATAACCTCAGGGTGTTATTTTATTGAAGGTCCTCGAACCCTGGTCACATTCACAGAGTGCCCCCCCTACCCTCCTCACCCCCCCACCCACTATCCTGAGCTTTATTTCACTGTGAAATGATGCCTGTAAAATAACTGTCAAGTTCAGTTTCTGACTCAAAGTGAACAGATTCGTCCTGCGATCGCTGCTGGGTTTAATTCTGCTACTAAAAACGGCCGAGTGAAAGATTTCTGAAAACAATTCCAGTTAACTATGAGGTTCCAGACCACTTTTACACACACACATGCATGCGCGCACACACACATCCACACAAGCACAGACCATAATGGTGTTTTGGACTGCACACAGAGTGCAAGTCGCAGACAAGTTCTCACATTTCCCAAATGCTTACATTCCACTTGCTGGCTCGTCCTGCTCCTGTCCCAGTGTCAGTCCTCTGAGTTTACACAGTCAGACAGCCGAGCGCGGGGACGACAGGGTGACATCCGAGGCTTTACAGCTCTGATGGATACGCACACACAGATGAATCGGCTGGTATTTGTGTCTCTGGACAAACACATGGTGCGAAGGCTCAATGAGACATCCACCTTCAGGGGGAGGAAGAGGGGGCTTCAAAGCCGCAGAGTCACTCCAGATTTCACATGGCCGGGCCGATCTCACTAAAGATCGAATTAACCTCTGAAAGCGACCTCTGCTGCTCCCAAACCTTTTATTGTTTCCCGGCCTGCGTGGGCGAGCGGCTCCAGACTCGTTTCATAAAGCTGACAGCTTTTTACGTCACTGCGCACACACGGATGCACACACGCACGCTACACAGTAAATCGCTCCTCACCTCGCTATTATGTCCCCCCTGCTGTTTTCATTCAGTATGTGACATACAGCTAAATATACAGTTTGTATGATTAGGGTTGTTAAGTCATCCAAACAAGAGAGGAAGTCCCTTCTTTGTCATTCAGTAAAAATCCACACAACCGACAGCCTGCTCATCTGCACCTTTTAGCGTGTTTGTTGGTTGTTTTTATTTTGTCGCTTTATTCTCCTTTGAAAACATTTTTGTTTCCTGTTTAAAGTCTACGATAAGTCAGTGTTGTCTGGTCCTGACTGTGGAGGGCAACAGTCCTGCACCTTATCAGCGACGCAAGCACAAAACACATGAATCGAATGGAAGTGCCATCATCGAGATAAACGGACAGTCTGATGACTAAACAACGATTACCATCAGGTGTGGTGGAGAATGAAAACATGTCAAACATTTAGGACCACCCTCACTAAGGACCCTCCAGGATCACGATTCGGCTACACTCCTGTCAGCTCCTAACCAGTTCTATGTATAACTGCTATGGTTTACATAAAAAGTTTATATATATGGTCTAAAGACAAAAGCATTGTTGGTCATTGCTTTTAAAACAGCTGAGTATTGCACCCATCGAGTTTTAGTTGGTTTTTAACAAAAGTATTAAAAAATATATATATGTAAAAATACGTATATGTCAGTAAGCTCTCCTAGTTTTGGTGACTCAGATTTTTTAACAATTAAGCGTTTGTTTTTTAAAAACTTTTTATGTCTGAACGACTGTTGAAGTTGCAAGAATTCGAGTGTCATTCAAACGGTGCTGCATTGATGTCTTCTGCTGCCACCAGGTGGTTAATGATGATACTACAGAGAACGAAAAAAAAATATGCCAACGATTATTGTATTTATTGTTCCAATTGAGACTGGGTTAACCCTAACTATATTCCATTACTGTCCATGATGTGATTTAATTTTTTTATCCAACCACTTTGAGCCAAATGGACTCATCTAAATTCAAAGTGTGTCTTGTACTCCCTGTGTGGCAGTTTGAGACTGACGGCTGATGACTTTGTTCACTGATATCGAGATCAAGCACCCGAATCTGCATTGATACCAGCCGCCCCCTCTCGCCCTCTGAGTCCCCTGGCGCTCGCGGGGCCCAGGCATGTTGCACTCGGAATGGGCAGCGCTGGAAACCCAAACCCTCATTACCTCCCTCATTACTCCCCGCTGCACAAAGGGGACCTGTTTCCTGCCTTTCTCTCCTTCCCCACACATTCACGCAGACACACACATATAGTCAAATGCACCTCATGCCCTCGTTCGTCTCCCCCTTTATTCCCGCAGACTCTCGCTCTCTCGGGTCCAAGGTCCCTGCGATCAGGTGTCCATAGCTCTTTGTCTGCTCTTTTGTGCTGGAGGACAAAAGCAGTCTCTCTCTCTCTCTCTCTCTCTCTCTCTCTCTTACTTTTTTTTTACTCCAAATCTCCCTCATTACTCTTTATTTGTTTTAAAGATGAAAAATTTGTGATTCACATTATTCCACGCTCATGCTTTCTTCTTGATTTGTCCTGCAGATGACACGTCCCACTTTATGACTTCACTTTTGGTTAAACAAACTTTGATCAGTACCGTCTTCGTACCACTGGAGAGCAGCAGCGGTTGCTGAGCTGATGTCAGAGGGAAAGCAGAGCAGGGCCAACAATTCATTATGGGGTCAGTCTGAGTTCTTTTAAGAAGCCTTATCACCAACGTTATAAACCGAGACTTTTATGTATCCAAGGTGGCTGGTCAGCATTTCATCCTAATGAGTATTGGCGCAAATGAGCAATGCTTGATGGACTTTCATCCACGATGAATGCCTGATTCAGCGGTAAGTCAACTTAAGCGCATGGTTTCAGCCATATTGTCGACACATTCACTCATTCACATGCTCATCCATGCACACATCCATGCCAGCAATGTGATTAGGTGCTGGCTGAGTGTCTTTCCCAGGGACTCCTCAAAAAAAAGTGAAGGTGGATGCAAGAGAACAACCGACTTTGGAAACCGATCCACAAGAACTTCTGGTCGTCAGAAAGGAGCCAGATTGTTGCTGCTTCATGTTGAGGCAGTTCGTGCCACCGAGGGGTGACTCAGACCCCCCCATGGGAAACTAAAGACCATCCACGCTCGTGCACACATCCGGCTCAAAGGCAACCCTCAGCCATCCATCCTGTTTACATAGCACAACCTCCACTATCACCACTTTTCACTTTATTAATGTCTGAGCCTGTAGAGTCTCTAAAAGGCAGCACTTAGGACTCACATGAAGCACATAAACACTTGGTCTGAGAACAGGCTGTCCTGAAGAGCAGGTACAGTTATTTGAGTAGCAGTGGGGGGGCTTTGCAGACAAACTCTTCAGATTTAATGTCTTTTTTCTTTCTCTTTTTTTCCAACTCTGTCTTCTTGGCTGTCAGGCTACATGTGCTTTATAAGTCATGGCCCCGCTGGAGATGATGAGATGAGTTTTTAGCCTTCGAGTCATAAAAGAAAAGAGCATTCGTATCAGTATCAGATGTGTAGTGTGTGGCGAGAGCAGGAAAAGGATGTATTACCCGTTTCAAGCCATAAAGAGTCCTTAATAAGAAATATGCTTCAATAATGCAGCTATATGTCCATTATTCACAATGGTAATGTGACATGTTGAATACGTTACATTCTGTATTTAGTTTACGATCATGTATTCTGCAAAAAAAGGAGAATGCCACAAGTCACTTAGTCGCAAGAAAAATGGTGCATGTCTGAATAGACAATAAGCAATGGTCTCATAGCAGAACTCTTGCCCGTATTAAGCCAGAGTGGGTTTTTTTGTGATTATTTGAGGGATGCCTAAAATATCTCCAGCCAACGTGCTCGGTATCCAGGGTAACCTCTCCTAATATTTATTTCATTCAATGCTTCATCATGCTGCTCATTTGCAGCGGAGGGTTCATACATTGTTTATACTTCTCCTATGTGGGTTAAAGTTACACTTGAAACGACCCAGACAACTGTGTCGAGTAAACTTCCCGGACATGGCAGAGCCTTTTTAGGTCTCACCTCGGCCACATCAGATACGGTTTAGAAAACGTGCACCTGGAGTAATTAAAACAAACACTTCAGTCAAGGCATCGAGGCTGAAAACGAGAACAAAGTTCAGCGTCCCACAGACAACATAAATTAGAGAAGATAAGTAAACATACAGGCTGAAAACAGTTATGGGGAGTTCGGAGACACGTGCGAGACTGAACACTATAAATACTGACCTCCGTGAACTCATTAGTCTTTTTTGAACTAATATGAGACGAAGTAAAGCCTATGTCAACTCAACATCTCACTGCGAAGCCTCTTATTATGGTTTTCAGCTTATTTTAATCGACAATTATAGAGACGATTCCTAACGAATGAATATTTTTGTCTCTCAAAATGTTCTCATTCTTTTAGGCAGAGCAGTGCCCATATCTTCATGCTGTGCACGTGCACAGACGCACACACACACACGTGCGCACACATACACGCACGCACACACGCACGCACACACAGGGTAAGTGGTGGACTGCAAAGACGAATTTGATTATGTAGCTCTCACACAGAGAGACTCCATCTGGTTGCTTGAGGCGTTATTCCACCATGTGTAATCATGACAAAAACAAAACTCAACAACGTCTTACCACCCCCGACACACACAGACACGCACGCACACAGACACACACAGACACACTCACATACGCACACGCATGCATGAATGCGCGCACTGTCTTGCTCTCCTCCTCTCTTATACACATGCAGAGTTGTGTTTCCATCACTTCAGAGGACGTGACATCAACTTGCATTCATTTCCTGGAGACTTATCCTAACCATAACCACAACTACCACTTGTAAAACACTAAGTCTAACCAGAACCTAAGTCTCACTTTATTGCACCTTGAACCCGCATTTTCTTCCTTAAATTTAATAGTTCAACATTAGCAGAAGTTGCTTTCTAACTTCAAATGGAAGGAGAGTTTCCACACTGTGACCGTGCTAACAGATTTATGTCCCCGCAGCATGAGTAATACGAGTGCACGCACACGCACACAAAAACCAACATGTTGAAAGATGATGTTTCATCCAGCAGAGCTCCATCACAGAGGGTCGCCCTCAATCCTGGAAAAACAGTAAACTGGGTCACGGAGGACAGACTGGTGAGTCGGTTAACCACTGCAGCACACACGGTCTGCTTTCTGTCTTTTCTATATTTTCCACACACACGTGCTCCGCCAGATACAGAGCAGACCTGACCGTGGACGTCTTCGTGTAAAAAAGCAATGAACGCGTGCTGCGAAACTTCAAGATTAGATTATTTATGACCTGCCCCGACATGGACTGATGGATTTGGGCTCTTAGATAATTCATCCTGCTGTAGAAGTTCACATCAAATTGGTCATTATATGAACAAAAATGCAAAGTTAATCTCCTTTCTCTCCCTGCGTTCCCAATAGAGGTCGCTACAGTAGATCAACTCCCTCTAAGAGCCGCGACTGCCGTCGCCTGCATGTCCTCCCTCACATGCCTTCTTTGTCTGCCTTCTTTGTCTGCTCTTGTATTGCAGCTCCATGCTCAAAATCATTTTCTCTTCATGGCTATCTATATATAGCTACCTCTCAACCTCCCCTGTCTCACTTTCCTATAGGTCATTAAAAATGCAGGCGAAAGCTGAAAAGAAAAATCTAACAAATGGCAAAAGTTTCATTCTGACATAAGGAACGCTAGTAATACATTTGGAGAAATCAGGGGACTTTTGAGAAAAACTAACTCTTACGAAAGTAAACCGTTGTATGCGAATGTGTGTGTATGTAGGTGCACATCTGTCTTTTAAGCATGCACGTGTAAATGATTATGTGGCACATTTCCTTTTGTGCCAAAGGCTTCTAATTACGAGCATCTTTCCATTGCCTTTGCTCGTACGGAGCGATCAAATAAAGGCTAAATTTATACAAGAGCACAGTGTGTTTAAGGCACTAATTGCTTCCTAATGACTAAAGGTTTGCCAGGAAGCGACGTGTTTCAAGCCCTGCTAATTGAAAGGGCAGGAAGTGAAGCTGTGTCTGAAGGCGGGACACAAACAGACGTGAACGGGAAAGAAAATCTCGTGGAATCTGTGACTCCATCGACTGAAAGACTGTCAAGCTTTTTTACAAATGATTTGTATGCATGTGTGATTATGAATGACATGCTTCTTTTCCCTTTTTTTTTTTTTTGCCCCACTCACAGACTTCCATACGAGCCGCCACCAACCTTCGAACGGGACGCCTGCGTTGTTGTTGCAGTGCCTGCAGCTGGTCGCCGGAGATCTGCATTCCTATCAGTGACTCGAGGATGACATGTTTGCATAGTTTTCACAGCCTGCGCGCCTTTGCATCGCTTTTGGAGCATGAAAGTGGAACGAGAAGGGGGGGGGGGGGGGGGGGGGG
>JAUESE010000060.1:14434937-14461831 GCA_032274725.1 Malacoctenus triangulatus
AATGCAGTAAAATAAACAATAACATGAACAATACAATGCATGAGCGCAAATTGTACCGTCACTATTGGCAAAGACTGGCTGACCCACATAACTAAAGATAAATGAAAAATCGAGAGGCCACGAAGAAGCTTCACCTCCTTCAGAACCAAAGTGCGTGTGTATGTGTTTGTGTGTTTGTGTGTGTGTGTGTGTGTGCGTACGTGTTCAGACCTGTCTTTTACAGTCCTTGTGAGGTCCGAATACTGACACCACATGGGGCTTTCCACCTGGAGACTACATCGCAGTACTTCTCAATGTTTTACATACTTCAGGAGGTCATATGTGGCTTTACAGCTGAGTTAGCAATTAGGTTATTGTGAGGTGAGGGTTGGGGGCTACAGCCCCTAGCTCCAACAGTTAAGGTTACAGTAAGGATACATGTATATGTGCCTGAGTGTGTAAGGGGACACGTACGCATATATGTGTACGTGTGTGTGTGCTCCTTCATGACTTATCACATCTGTCTCGGGAGAGCTCAGACTTGCTTTGAGAATATGTTGGACCACCCATGGCACCAATACTGAACCCCCTCCACACACAAGCACACCCCGGGGCTCAAACACTCCTCTATTTCCCTTTCATCCATCTGTAAAACACACAGTAGGAGGAAGCCTCCTGAGGAGAAATATGGAAATGGGGTTGATGGGAGGCCCACAGCGGAAGCCACCTTTCCTTCAAGTCTCACATGAAGCATTTATACCGCAGCCGCCTGTCGACTGACCCTTTGACTGATGCCATTACTCCACAAAAAAAGAGGGCTAAAGCAGGAATGACCAGATCTGCAGGGTTAGTCTGACATAGCATTTGCCCTCAAAATACCACAACGCGAATTGTTAACCTGCCAACACATACACAGTATTGCAATGTCAATCTGACCTCGGCTTTGGTCAATATTACAAAACTTCTTTGAGAAACTTCACTTCTATGATGTTCTGTTCTGTTTATGTTATGTTAAACCGTAGATTGCTGTTAGACTTACGAACATTAGAAATTTTTCTCACATTTTAATAAGAAGCTCAAATCTGAGTGGCTTTGCTGCTTTCAAACTTGCCACGTTTTGGAATTTACAACCCTTCTGAAGTCTAATTCCAAAATAAAATCACTTTCTCCAAGCAGGCTGCATTCAGACTTTTATTTTGTATTCACTGATTTTGTTAACTGAACATTATCTCCTTTCAAAGTGTTGCACTACTTCTGTGTCGGCTGGTGCACTCTGCAGCTTCACGGTTTAGTGGCTCCATGTTGCAGTGCATTAAATAGTCTGACCTCATCATGCAAAGGTCATATGACATAACTTCAGAGTTAGTAAAGTGTAAACCATCTGTGAATATTTCATTCGCTGCTCACACTGATAATCCTATTGCCTCCCAGGGTGGAGTCGACTGAATATTGCTGAAAGAAAATGTTTGATAAAACTGTCTAGGAAGGTACATTTCTAACATCCCCTGTATTATTCATCGTGAAATGTGTGTGCCGTTGTCATGTTTGAAAATACATACAGGTTAGTTTTCTAATTAAATGTTTACTATTATTTGCATCTGAAATGGATTGTGCGTAGGAATTTTACATTCAGGAGGGCAGAAGGCCTCTGTGGATCCACTAGCATATTTTTCACCGCATGTCCAAAGAACCATCTGGACCAACTGGGGACAGTGCAGCTTCCTGGGGAGAGTCTTGATGGAAAGACGGGGCAGGACAGCAGCATGGAGAGAGATATGCAAAACAAAGGTAAACTGTAAACACAGATGGGCACTAATACGATAAAAATATCCACTCCCATTATGTATAATATCCTATAAAAAATTTGAAATAATAACATTTAATGGAATTAAAGGCAATTAGATTATTAAAACGTGTGTGAGTGAAGTTCTTTTATATCTCAAGAAAATGTATGTTTCTTATAGTTTGGTCTTCTAAATGGATGAGCAGGATGTTAAAAGGTTAACAACCAAAATGCTAAAAAAAAAAAAAGAAAGGTGCCAGAAAACATCACGTTTAGAGAGGAATGAGTCGAGGTGAGACACATGGAAAGAGAGAAGATGATGTGAGAAACGAAAGTGTGAGCGATGTCAGCTCGAAGGAGGGGCGCAGAGAGGATGGAAACGTGACAAGGCTCGCGCATATCTTCTTTATAATCCCCTCCATAAACATGGCCTCCTTTGTTCTTTGCTACCACTGTCGACATGAAAGATGCACACACTGCTTTATGTTCTATGGATCAAGATATTAAGTAATTGTCATGTAATGCAGATGTTAGGCAGCTGTACCCTTCACTCACTGTGGTGCTCCAGTCTCAGAAAGATTTGGGTTGTAAGCAGGATTTAACTGGGGCAGAACACAAAGACAAACATTGTAATTAATAGATAATTGCAACGCTTTATATTTCATCAAAGTCCTCAGTGGTCTCGAGAGCTTCAGTGCGGATAACACGCTGAAGGCCCCAGTTCAATCAGCTTCAGCCTTGCTGTGTTTCCTCCTGCATTTCTTTTTGTTTCTGCCCTCATTCTGTGTCTGAGTGGAAGTGATGGTGGGTGTGTGAAGCAGGGAAGCCCCCTCGCTCGTGCCGCTGCAGCTGATAGGCTCTGCTGGGATTGTATGTATTATGCATACATATCGCCTGCCGCTACATCTTCATATTCATGACGCTCCGGTCATGCTGGAACTATCCAGAAACCCCGACTGGCCGCAATTCAGCCTGAAAAGCATATGCCTCCATCTGGCAAACTTCGTTTCCAAACAGTGAAAAAGCACAACCAAGACAGACAGCGTTTGTGAATGTCTCGCGCAACCATGTTTCCACATGAGTGTCATGTCCACTGTTTGTTTATCTCTTCATCTCCAGTCAGCGTGCGCAGACTATCATGAGGTTCAAACAATAACAAAGTGCCAAGGCCAGCCGAGCTTCCACTGCGCTTCCTCCGCCGTCCTCCCGCATCCTCCTCTCCTCCGTTGCCGGGGTGACAGCAGGCCCTGATGCGGCTCCTGGCCAGTCAGGCTTTGTTCTGCTGATGACCGTGTCCTGTCTCCCTCCCTGCTGCTCCTCCTGTCTACCTCTGTCATGTGCAGCTGCACTCCAACCTTGACATCTATAGTTATGCTAATGTGAGCAGTAGATTAATTAATCCACGCGCACAGGTGCTCTGTCCGTATGGACCAGCTCTTCATTTGCAAGTAGTCTGTTCCCAGCTCCACTCTGTGCTTTAACTGTTTATGTTCCTCTTTAAAAAGCAGAGGGATGTGGGATCAGTGAGGGAAAATAAACTTATAGAAATGATTCTGCTCTACATGAAAAAAGAAGGATTTTAACTCATTCAACGAGGATGTGATCAAGCAACACTTTTACTGCGACATTTCTGCAATGCAACGTGTTGCTGCAACCGTCACCATCTTCCCACAACTTTCCAATCAAGTTATCAGCTACCACCACGCACAAGGAAGCTCCTCTTTATACAGCAATAACAAAAGGTGAAGAAGCAACAGTTTGTGTTTTTCAAGGATAGTTTCTATGGTTGCTTTGCATGAAAACCAGTCGTGAAAATCCAGAAAATGATCAGTTCTGTCTAAGGGTAACGAGGACAAGGCCATGCAAGATAAACGGGTCATTCAGTGGAAACTTGTGAGGGATGAGGCCAAAAGTCTCATCTTTGTGAGGATCACCTCAAAGATTACAACCACAAACACTCCGGAGCTGTTGAATATTGGGAGACGTATGCAATACATTTCCTTTCTTATGTTCAGTTTAACGCGAGACACAAACACCACCCTCCTTCCAGGAGCTGCGTGACAGAAGGCTGCTGTGCATCGCTCACATAACATCTAAAGGAGCCATTTCTCAAGTGTAACCAGATGTCTTAAACCCTCAGCCAGCAGCGCGCTTCTTCCTCCTGCAAAACGACCCACTTCTCCCCCTCACATGCTCTCTGGTCCCCTTTCAATGCCTCTCATTCAACCACATTCCAGTTTGAAGCATTCTGGTGCACTCTGCAAGGTAGCCTAATTTCGTAGGTTAATAAGGGACTTGGGGTGGTCCTATATTTAACACGGAGAGTGGAAACCACATTAAAAGGCCCTTTGGCTGTCCCTGAGCTTTTTTCCCTGTAGGCTGACTGGCCCTTTTAATACAAGACAGCTTCAATGTGGCCTCAATAGGAAAACAAGGTCTAACTAAACACACAAGAGCAGCAGTATGTCCAATCATTGTAATACATGCAGAAAGCTGTCCAAACGCCAGCATTCACTCTGTGCCAGGGCAGAGATTCCCTCTTACTGTCACCGCCTCATCTTTCTCACATAAGCGCTTGTGTTCCTTCAATCAAAGTGCTTGTTTGACGTTTTGGAACAAACACCAGACCACAAAAACAAGAAGAAAGTGTTGGCAAAGTAAAAAAAAAAAAAACAGTTAAAGTGTCATGCGGTAAATGGTCCCTGGAAGATTCATCATCCACGGTTCACAAATGCACATCCAGGAGGCTCCGACACTGTGAAGCAGCTTTCAAACATGGCAACGAATTGGTGCTTTCGGGCAACCAGAAGAGTGATTCACACATACCAACATGGGCGGCACTGGTTCGTCGGTTTCACACAGCAAGCAGACTTTTCAGCATGCTTTACTTATAAAAAACTTAAAAAAAACATCCTTGAATTGTTTGAGGCCATTTTGAGAAATGATTTCAACTGTTTTCAGGTCAGATTCTGGATACATGTTTGAGTTTTTGAAGTGTGTAACAAAACTGTTTCTCAAAGTTCAACTTTTTATTCTCTCTGGTGAATCACTTCCAGTGGTGGAAAAAAGAAGTCTGGTGGTGGAAGGTGAAATATTTGGGGGATTATTGTGCTATTGAACTACCACCACCAGTGCCCCCCAGTGGTGATAGAAGAAGACAATGGGGGCATGTTTAACATTTCACTTCATTGTCAGTGACGTAATTCTGAGACGTACACTGAACTTGAATAAAAAATGAACCTTATCTGGAGGTTGTGGTGCAGGAATGTGGCAAAGTGGCGCTGAAAGTGTCAGACTGGGTGTCACCACAGAGTGCCTGTGTTGATGGGAGACCTCTCAGATTGGTCCCGTCATCGAACGCCGATCAAATGTAATCAGGAGGAAACAGATGTTTATGGGCGGCAAACACTCATCTTTTACAATTAGCCCGAGGTCTCCTCCCTCCTTCTTTCCTCCCGTTGGTGTTTTGTTCCTGCCACTTGTTGATATGTTGTGACGAAGGATGAGTTGTGTGTGTGTGTGTGTGTGTGTGTGTGTGTGCGCGCACGCACGCGTATGTGTGCATATTCTGTGAACCACTGAGTATAAGGTAAAAACACCCCAAGTAAACATCTGTGAGGTCACGTCCAGCTGTTTAATGCATCAGAGAGGCAGAGTAAAAGAGAGCTGCTCGAATGCTTAATGGCTCCCTTTGTGTTGCGCATTTTCTCAGCTGAGCAGATTTATCTCGGTAACTGCTCAGCTTTCTTACTTTCAAGCTTCCAACTCGTGTTTCTCTCGGCGCACGTCCACCACCTACCCACACCCACACACACACAAACATACTTGGGAGTACGCACCAGTGTTTGGTGGATGGTCGAGGACTTTCTATTTCTGCATTTATCTTTAAACCCTTGAACATCTCTTAGTAGGAGAGCGGAGCACTGTCCTAATTTCTCCTAACCTTGCGAGGGCGTTTAATCCGCATATGCGGGGATCTCGACCTGATACAAACTGCACCAAACTGAGGAGGTGGCATCAGAATGAACATGCAGATGGCCAATTTGGTATTCAACAACTCCAAAGAAAAAGCGAGCAGTACGTGTGTAGAAATTGTTTTGTAAACTATCTACAAGGCATATTTCAGAATGACATCATTTAATCTGACAAAATGGTCAGAAAACATATATTTTATTTAAGTCATTTCTGATCTGAAAAGTGGCCACAGATTCCTGATTGGAGTCACTGTGACAAACTTCACTAGTTTGTGGTTTGCACAAACTGCCATTTGCTCACGTTCAGGTCTATGTTGATGAAAGTGTGAATCATCTTCTAAGTCTGTCTGAGGAGTTGTTCTCATTTCAATAACAACGTTGGTCTTTGTTCCATTTTTTTTTCCATTTCAGCACCTCGGACAGCAACTCTCCAAAGGTGTCAATCAAGGAAATCGTTGCAATGAGATTCTCAAATATGGGAAAAAAAACAACTGAAAAAAGAACTGGAAGCAAAAACACTGACAATCATGTTTAATCTTCATTTCATCATTTACACTTTGCTCTTATCAACAACAACCCAGTCCCTCTTTATGCTGTTGTCAGACACAGAGTACTTTGGCCGCAGATCACTCACAAGCAGTAAAACGGTCAGTTTCAGGCATGACATTGAATAAAACAGAATCAGCCTGTGTGTGTGGAGCATCTCTGAGGAGCACAATGGCTCTGATAATCCAGGGATGTAAAAACTGGTCACGCTTCGAGAAAGCAAAAGCAGAGATTACTCCTCTTCTCTTGTTCCTGTTTGATTATCTGATCAAATCTGTCAAAGGAGGGGCATCGCTGCGTACTGTAGCTGCCCTTTTGACATTGAATATATTAGATCTTAAATATTGGATGAGGTTACAGTCCGTGGGGCTTGTTCGTGACGTCACGATCCTTCGTCTTTCTCGTTCCTTTGGCACTTACAGCCTATTTTCGTGTGCGCATATTGTATCCTTGAAATTACTTTGCATGCAGTTGTAACTGAAAAAACATTTTCCCATATATATATAAAGCCCCCTTCTCTCTCTCTCTCTCTCTCTCTCTCTCTCTGTCTCTCTCTCTCTCTCTCTCTCTCTCATCCATGCACTCGCTGTGCTCCTAATCATGTCGCCACTCAGGGACGCAGACATCAATTACAGTCTATTTCAGATGACATGCCATTTCTTAACCATTTGTTTGTGCGTAACTGGACAACTGTGAATTGCTGATAGTCTGACTCAAGTTCCCGTTTTTAAAGCCTGCAACCTTTTACTGTTGCCCACATTTGTTCCTTGGATGAACAAAGGATGTCACCAAAATGTGGCGCGTAACGATGGCATGTCAATCGAGACTGTCCCCGAAAAAAAGAGGCGCTCTGAAAATGAATAGCCGAAGTGATAATGCCCTATCTTTGGGCAATGACCTTGTTTTAAAAGGAGACTGTTTGGACGCGCCAAGTAAGTGTGTATGTGCCTCAGCGCGTGTCTACAAGACGAGGGAGAGGGGCAGAGGGAGGCGGGCACGCCCAAAACGATGGTGTTGAATGACGCCCGTCTGTTGCTTTTTCTGTATAACGGTGCGTCCTGCGATTGGCGGAGGACACTGAAAGGTACCCAGCGCTGGCGCGCCGTGGGCGGGTGGAAGGCCTGTTTATAAACCCAGATCTTTCCCCGTGGGCGGGAACAGCAACAGTAGAGAGTGAAAGTGGAGCGAAGGAGGAGAGTGAGGGAGACGTGGAGGAGACAAGGCTGTGGCGGCGGCTGTGGTTGACAGGGGGACTCGGAGGGGGCGAGGCGGCCGCCCCTGTGTGCGTCCTCAACCGCGCATGGACGACCACCTCAGCCTCCTGCAATCACCCCCGCCAAGCGCAACCAAAACCCGGGGCGACAACCTGGTGAACCACGGATACACCGAGACCGAGGCCGACGTGATGACGGTGGTGGCGTGTGACAACATGCTGGAGGAGTCGGCGGCTCTCCCGGGCCACCACTCTCTGGACCGATACGAGCCGGACCACGAGTGCTGCGAGCGGGTGGTCATCAACATCTCAGGGTTACGCTTTGAGACGCAGCTCAAGACTCTCTCGCAGTTCCCAGAGACGCTGCTGGGGGACCCCAAGAAGAGGATGAGGTACTTTGATCCTCTCAGGAACGAATACTTTTTCGACCGGAACCGACCCAGCTTTGACGCCATCCTCTACTACTACCAGTCTGGCGGGCGCATCAGACGACCCGTGAATGTGCCCATTGACATTTTCTCTGAGGAGATACGCTTCTATGAGCTGGGAGAGGAGGCGATGGAGAAGTTCAGGGAGGATGAGGGCTTCATAAAGGAGGAGGAGCGACCGTTGCCAGAAAATGAATTTCAAAGACAGGTGTGGCTGCTTTTTGAATACCCCGAGAGCTCCGGACCCGCGCGGGGAATCGCAATAGTGTCTGTCCTGGTCATTCTCATCTCCATTGTCATCTTCTGCTTAGAGACGTTGCCCGAGTTCAGGGACGAGAACAGGGACCCGATCACCATTGCGCCCGTAATAAATGGCACACTCCCCTATTTCATCAGCCCCTTCTCAGACCCCTTCTTTGTAGTGGAGACGCTGTGTATCATCTGGTTCTCCTTCGAGCTGCTGGTGCGCTTCTTTGCATGCCCGAGTAAAGCCACGTTCTCCAAAAATATCATGAACATCATTGACATTGTGGCCATCATCCCCTATTTTATCACTCTAGGCACGGAGCTGGCGGAGAGGCAGGGGAACGGACAGCAGGCTATGTCATTAGCCATTCTGCGCGTTATTAGACTTGTCCGGGTGTTTCGCATCTTCAAACTCTCGCGTCACTCCAAGGGGCTTCAGATTTTAGGGCAGACTCTGAAAGCCAGCATGCGCGAACTGGGCTTGCTCATCTTCTTCTTGTTCATCGGCGTGATCCTCTTCTCCAGCGCCGTCTACTTCGCTGAGGCAGACGACCCAGATTCGGGTTTCAACAGCATTCCGGACGCATTCTGGTGGGCTGTTGTCACTATGACCACCGTGGGCTACGGGGACATGCACCCCGTGACGATCGGGGGGAAAATCGTGGGGTCTTTGTGCGCCATCGCCGGAGTGCTGACAATTGCCCTGCCTGTGCCTGTCATCGTCTCCAATTTCAACTACTTCTATCACAGAGAAACGGAGGGCGAGGAGCAGGCACAGTACCTGCACGTGGGCAGCTGTCAGCCTCTGGCCGACACGGAGGAGCTGAGGAAGACTCGCTCCTCCTCCTCGCTCAGCAAGAGCGAGTACATGGTAATAGAGGAGCACGGGATCAACAGCGCGTTCAAGCAGCAGCCCAACTTCCCCACCACCACCACCACCACCTCCACCACGCAAAACAACTCGCAGAACTGTGTGAACATCAGCAAAAAGATTTTCACCGACGTGTAGCCGATTTTAGAGTCACGAGTCTTGGAACGCGGGGAAGCGGTGATGTGTCAACACACAGCTGGTTCTGTCGTTGCGCACCAGCGTGTTGGAGCGGCGGCAGATCACATGAGGACAAAAAGAGTTAAGCGAGACAGAGAGAGAGAGAGAGAGAGAGAGTGACGCGCAAACCTGTCTGCTCAGAGACGCCGCTTTGTGCTCCATTCAAAGAATCAGGATTATTTTCCATTTTCAGCGATACGAATTCATAAATCTGTATGATTCCCTTGCACGAGCAGATATAGCTCTATAGGCCTTTCATTATTTCCCGAGTTAGGGGGACTGACCTGTTGTGCGTTGTGCAATAGCCAGTATGCTTGTCACAACAGGTAGACATAGAAGCTTTACGACTGTGAAAGATGAGTACAAGTGTATACTACTCGAAAGTCGCTCACTTTGTATCAACATGCGTTATGAGTCGTGATCCGTCAGTCATAGCCTATGTATAATATTCAGAGTCATTTAAATGTGCGTGTGCTCAAACACATGTAATGTCTGAAAAAAAAATAACACAGTTTAGCATATATTATCTCAATTAGACCGTTTTGTGGTATGCCTTTATTGTGCGTTAAAGTCGAGTCCAAATGCCACTGTTTTATGAGGAAAAAAAATCCCGATAATTTGTTGATATGGACTGTAGAATATTTAGTGCGTAAAGAGCGCAATGTAAACACAAAGGTCAGCCGTCAGTGCGTCATAATCGTTGCACACTGAGAGGGGCGGGTGGCTGTCGCGGGGATGACAGGGGGTCTGAGCCCCTTACACAGATCATTCGAGAAAAACACGATTTAAATTGTATGTGGATTCAACGGAGAGCTCGTGTGCCAATAATACACGGGAAAGAACGCGTTTTAGAAATTTGGGAAACCAATACGAATCAAATCTCCGGACAGCTTTTTCCAGTGATCAGCTGACGAACCCGTTTTAATTTGTGTTTGAGAATATTCTGCTTCGGGTCGCGTCTAAATTGACCCGGAATTTCCGCCCGCGGAGAGAGTAGACGCACACGTTGCCCGCTATAAACATCGATCAAAGATGGAGCGCGTTTCTCGTCTGATGCCTCAAATATAGCCTGCTGTGATGTAGTCTCCATGACGACGGTCGTTTCCGCGGTAACCCCAGTCACCGTTGCCATGGCACCCTTGTTTCCACAGTAACCTCCCAGATGGCATGGAAGCCATACTGAAGATTTTCATCTCAAATAGGTTTTCTCCGGTCTCCAGTGCGACTGTTTTGACGTTGTGCGTTACGTGCGTAAAACGCGAGGACGTGCATGTCCTCGCGTGCGCCCCTGCAGCTCGTCAGCGAGGTCTCTGTGACTGTTACATGGGCGGGTGGGGGGGCGGGGGTGTCTGGCCCCGCCCCTTAAGAAAAGTCTGTCATTTCGACCTATACAATGATTGAGTCTGAATGGACCTAAATTACATATTTGGAGAGATTTTAAATTACGGAGCAGGCTTCATTGTGTTCGACTAGGGCACCCCCCTCTTGAAATTGTTTCCACCCCCCCAACAATGACATGGAATTTCCACCCTTTTTCTGTAACACTGACACAAGCACAATTTACTCTCTACCTATTGTTCCAATGAACTGCCCTACAAACGGAGGAAAAAAGGGAAAACTCTGAGCGTGCAAAGCCGGAGACAAGAAAGGAGACGAGGAATTATGAATGGACTGGGAGCACATTGTCTGGCCGTCCTGGGTGCACTACCGGGAGTGCTCAGCAGAGGCTGCTGTTGTCCCACCAACAGACTTGGTAAGTTGCGAGTACTGTCATTGTGCTGTCTCCCTCTGAAATATCCCGTGACCTTTAGTCATAAAACCAATGCTTTCACTGTTAGTAGGTCTAAGCACACGTACAGACTCATCAATCTGAGTGGGATTGTCCACTGACAAAATTATCGACACAATGTAATATTTCAGTTATTTTACCTTATAAACCATTTATGAGGTCACGCTTATGTCAGATTCCTAAAATGCACACTGGATTTTTAACACACATTTTTTTGATGTTTGTTGTTTCTCTTTCACCTGCATAGTGATGTCACACCAGTTGCATGTGCATGTGTATGCGCACGTGCACGTATATGACAAGACAACCTTGTCTGATTGTTTCTTGAATGGTGTGCTTTTGTGCAATGGGTGTAATGCTCATACAGTATGCCCAGGTTGTGTTCACCTTCAATTGACTTTGTCTATGTAAAGAATAAGAGCACCAACAGCATGTCCCCACAGCTTGTTTGATTGCTGCCCCCTGGTGGCCGCTGCCTCCTGCTCATAGAACAGGTGGCTCATACCTGCTGCACTGCTTTGCCTGAAGATTTATGTCCAGATTTATGTTCTATGTCCTCCCAGGCTGTAGTCACTGTGAGTGAAGCCCAGAGGAGAGTGTGACGGGAATAAAAATGTTAAAAGCCACTGAATTCATCTCGTTGAGCTGAGTGTGCACTGCAATCTGTGTGCGTGAGCACAAGAGTAGTAATGCAAAACCGATATGTACACGTCTCCAGTCAGGGTTGGATGATAATTAGGCCAGTCTCACTTGGTGACAAACCCCAGAGGCAGAATGGGAGGCCCTACAGAATGACCTCGCCATTGATTATTTTATTCCTGTCCAATTTGACCTCTGACATGTGGCTTTATATTGTTTTTTTTTCTGTGAAAACTGTATAACAGCCATCAGGTAAATAGGCTGCTTATTTCTCAGGTCTCGTAAAATCTCCTGTGAGAGACAGAAAGCCCAGTGTATTGACCAATAAGAGATAGATGTTATGGGGGAGACAAGGGCTACTTGTTTATCGTCTAACTAGATTGGTCTGTCTGGAAGCTATTCTCCAGGGCGCAGGCAGGATGGATTGTTAGAGACAAAAACACAAACAACACTGCTGCCTGTGCGCATGTTTTCCTTTCTTATTCCGTTCTTCTATTCACATTATAACTCGCCACAAATCATCATCAATAACCACTAAAATGCATTTGTCATATGTTTTTGTTTCAAAGATGTCTCCCCTACTTGCTCTCAGACAGAAATATTCAAACTGGACACGAGAACTGCCAAAACAAAAATGGGCAGAAAAGCAAACTGCAGTGTGACTTGAACTTTTTGGTGTTTTTCTCTGTGTTGTTTGTCTCTCCCTTTCACCTCTCTCTTCCCTTTCTCCCTCCCCCCTTTTCTGTTCTCTTCCATCCTCTCTCCTCCCTTATCTCTTCCTTCTCTCTCTCTCTTTCTCTCTCTCTCTAAGGTCATCATTGTTGCATTTTTCTGCTCAGACCTCCTGGAACCCCCCAAGACCCCAATTAGACTGCCTCATGTTTAGGTACACCTGCAGTGTTTGATTAATAGAGTAAACTTGACATTAAACACCTTAGAATCCCATTTAAAGATAACAACTTTGGAAAGTTTTTCCTCATGTTTACTTTGTTAAGTTCAAGTATTAACCTGTACTGAAACCTTTTCTCCCTTTAGGTCTTCCTGTTTCGCCAGATGGGCCAAAGTTAGCAATTGAGACAGACGTCCCTCTGGATCGCCTCTTCTTCCCCTGCCCTTCTGTTCTCCACTGGTGCCCTCAAACCTGGATTTACTCGCGGTTCAACCCCCTGCAGTGGACCAGTGGACCACCGCTCGAAGCGAAATGTGACAAAATGCACAAGCGGCGGACCCAAAATATTTCCAGCACAGTTTTGTAGCTGCAGTTTCAACACTGCCCCTGTTTTGGAGATAAAAACACTGTGAACGGAACCATCACAGGATTAAACACGATTCAGACCGTGACAGAAATCAGCTGGGACTGTGTTACAAACTCGAACGTTCCTCGACACTGCTTTTCTACACAAAATTCAACCAGACGGATTCAGGAAACAGCCAGCCACTTTGCAAAAGCACATCCCACATTCCTGGAATACACAAGGATGTCTGCATTCTGTATCCATTCATTACGGACAATAACTGAGAAACTTTATGTCAAAAGTGACAAATACTAAGGCCATCTGCGAATTACAGATATGAAACTGTGATACAAATCAAAGACTGTTAGCCATATGCCTTCGTTAGCTCTGTGTGCTCTGTTGTTGCTGATATGTGAAACACACACTATTGTATGTGTGCTAGTTGCTGCTATTCCCTTGTTGTATACATAGAGAAAATTACAAAGGCATTCATATACAAACAAAAATGCACATACATGCCAGATGATGGCTCTCTTTTAGCAGAGTGCGCTCTTATTTTTGGGGATTGAGCAGGCTGTCTTCAGGGGAAGACTGTGTATGTCAGTATTTGTTCTATGTTATTTTGTGCTGTCTCAAACATGACCCATGTAAAAGAGATCATGAGCTCTACTGTCTTTATTGTGCCTCAAACATTTTGAATCGTCTACTGTGTGTGGAAGGAAGCTTAGTTACCTGCTTTCTTCACATGACAGTTCCAATTTTTCTGCTATATTGGATAATTTCCCTCGTTTTGATGCAGTTTCTTGAAAGAAAAACACAAGCCATCTTTGGTTGAGGAAATTGAGTACTTCTTTTTTAACAGGGTGGGCAGGTGAGCCCTCCATAAGTGAGTCCTTCATCCATAAACCGCAATGAAAACAGGAAGGAAAATATAGATAAATGGCAATATTCTGCCAGACAGACTTAAGAACCACAACACGACAAGCAGCCGGGATTTATATTTGGCAAGGACTTGAGATGGTGATTCCCAAATTTATATGGATGGGACTTTTTGTCTGATGTTGCCACACAGTGGGTTGCTGCCTGTGCTGCACGTCTGGACTTTAAACAGAGCTGAGCTGTGTACGAGTGCAGTGGAAAACTTAATATCATCTCTGTGCCGTGGAGGTAAATATTAACATTCTCACAGAGGCTTTACAGCAATCATACTGTCATGCTGTGTATGAACGAGTGTGCTTTATTGTTCCACCGAGCATCCCAGCTCACTCATAACATTGCCATCCCCTTTAGCTCGTGTGTGACACAAGTGTATCGCAGCGAGGACAAGAGGTATTTCCCCATGTTTATCCCCCCCCGCCCCCCCCACCCTGCACAGGTTGGCCATTGTTGTTCTACATCTCAGTCACCGCCAGCATGTGACTCGAAACTATACGACTGTATTTGAAACCATCACAATACCTGTGATGTCATCGAATCTTACCGCCAGCCATGGCACTACAGCGAGAAATCTCCATAGTAACAAGGGAGGGTCAGAGGAAGTGAAAGGCAGATTGGGCTCTCTGCAGGCACACGGGGGGAATCGGCACTGAGTCTGTATCCATCAGTGCTACAGGTTAGTTTCAAAGCGTTTGATTCATGCAGCAAGATGTTGCCGTGCAGAACTGTTATTTTTATTTGTTTTCTTGGCCATGTGAAATCCAACTTATCCAAATTTTTGTACACTGTAGTGAGATTTTCTGAGTATTTAGCTAACATTTTTACCACAAAGAAGACTCCAAACAAAGAAATTATACAAATTAATTTTTTTTACATCATTATTGACTCATTTGGGAGAAATGGGAAAACATGAAATAGCAGAATAAACAAATTGAAGAAGAGGAAATATCATAGTTGGCACCCTTTTTTCCAAAGTCAAAAAAGACAAGATAGTTATATAAATAAGGAACAACAGCAGGAGGGGCGTTGACTGTGTTATATCAACATATAATAGACAAAAAAGTTCTTCTTTGCCCACCACTTTCTGAGAGATGTTTTCTTCTCCTTCGATTCTCGGCTTTTTGACATTTCTTTGTCCACCAGCAGAGGTGCGCCACTGGCAGAGCAGGGAGGGATGGTTGCTAAGGATGATGATGCTGTTGCCAGTGCTTCCACAGAAATCAGATTATTTCTCGCTGCTGATTGGCTGATCGCTGCCGGTTCTCAGCCACAGGCGCAGCAGACGAGGCAGGACACCCTGATGTATCCAGACATATGCTGCTCGCATGTTGCGTGAGCCCACCAAACAGAGCTGTCTGACACTCTCAGGAACAAACAGGACCTCAATACCACACATGCATTTATTATCATACTGGCAGCGTACTTTTTACCAGATGTTATGATGTGTTTTTTTCACAAACCATTTTAAGGAGTGATCTGCTGCCAGTCATGGCAGCTTTTGCTGTCAAAACAAATAGACAGATAGTGGAAAGGGTGATAGTGAGAGAGAGAGAGAGAGAGAGAGAGAGAGAGAGAGAGAGAGAGAGAGAGCGAGAGAGGGAGGGATGCTGCTGTGTTTTACTGGATGACTCATCACTCTGTCGCTGTGACCTTTAGCTGCTACCTTCTCCTCCTCTATTGTCCCGTCCTCTCCCTTCATTTTCATTTTCTGCACACCTCTAACTGTGTATCCTGTGGACCGTGCCACCCTCCTCACTGTCTCTTCAACTCAAGCTCTTTTCTGTCACATCTATCTGCACTCCCTGCCATGATTTTAAATGCTCCTGCCCTCTCCGGTCCCCTCGCTGTCATCGCTCTGGGGAGAGGTGTTGTCTTTTCCGGGGAAATGCAAGCTGTGCTGGATGCAGCGATTCCACAAGTTGCCAAATAGACAGAACAGTGATGGGTGCTTGTGGTTGCCAGACCGCGGCTTGTATACATTATCATTGAACTGAACAGTCCAGACAGGCGGCACTTAACAGCTGCCTGGAGTGTCACAAGAAAACATTTTGGTGAATGACGTGGCAAATTCAGGACACAATTTCAAGTGAGGCCACCAAAGAAGCACTTTAAAAGACAATCTGTTGGTACATAAATTCAGCAAAACTCGTGAAAGGTAAATTGTTTTTATACTCCACTTTTAGCTATGAGCCACACCTCCAGATTAGCCAGCTCATTGATTTTTCCTTGTTTTCCAAGGCAGAAAAGAACAACAGAAAGTGAAACCACATCTGGGATCAATACTGGAGTACTCTGCGCTGAAGGTAAGGACATATCTCATCACGGAGGCAGCAATCATGATCAGCCTGGCTGCTTTCAACAGGCAGGTAGACAACTTGCAAGGTCAATCGCTAAATATAGAAGAACCCCAGCAGGGAGCATGCAGGGAGGCAGAGGAGCGGAGTGAGAAAATTTAGCAAATGTGGTGATAAAGAGACAGAAAAAAAAAGTTGATGTGGCCTTTTGTGAGGAGCTATTTCGCTGTCAACATGCCATAATGAATTGGGAGTACAAACACAAATTTCACAGGTTATGACTACATGTGACTTTGCCAGTCGATCATTCAGAGGTATTATTGTAGCAGTTACAAAGCAACCTAGTTGTGTCACCGCAGATTAGTGTCACCGCATGTAGGTGTGTGGAGTGTCTTCTCTTTGTCATTTAAATATTCAATTAAAATGTTTCCTGGTGAACAGGAGCTCCGTGTGCAGCCGACGTGACTCAATTTACATATTCATTTCGTGTGTGTTTGAATCCAATACACACTCACACACACGCACGCACAACAATGTGTCTGTGAACAAAAGGTTTGCTGACTGGAAGCCTGAAAACAACCGGGTCTCATTTTAGATTCTTCTGCCTCTCGGTGTCTGCGTGTGCCGGAGCCACTGTCCTGCACATGCCAATGAGGTGACTTTCATGTAATGTGGTTGAGTGTGCTTAGTAAGTGAGTGATCACCTGCTGCAGCAGCAGCAGAGGTCATTCAGGACAAAGCTCCTCCCCTGCAGTCTGCTGTCATAAGTTGGATCAACACCCTCTTCTCTCCTTCGCTTCGTCTCGTCCTCCCTCCCAGCCTCCCTCGCTCGTGTCCCCATGTTCCACTGCTGCAAAGGGAAGGGTGGAGTTTTTAGGTGTGCTGGTCTGCTGAGTCACACACGCAAATATCTCGATCATCTCATAAATGGTCACGACTCAACCTTTCAAACGAAGTTGCAAGGGAATAATAATGTCTATCCTGGAGTGACTTGTTAAGAGATTTGTGCAATATTAGAACGACGTTAGAAAGGATTTCAAAAAGACTTTCTTTCTCTGGCCACACACAAAAAGTAGCAAACACAAAAAATTGGGTCAATGGCATATCTGGACCTGTGTTCACAATGAATTTAGTACCCAGAACGCCAGGTTGAGACAAATTTTGCTGCAAGGAAAACACTCTGCTATGGTTACTGCAGTTGGTGGTGGGGGTGGGGTCCATGGGTGAACACAAAACAAGATCGATGGCCCTATTGGGTTCACGCTTGGCACACCCTCAAGGTGAGAGGGAACCGGAGAACGAAGGGACAGTTTGAACTGGAGGTGAGTCTTTGGGATGTAAAAACTCCAGGCAAACATTCTGTCAGTGACGGATTGTACGTTATATTACGTATTCACAGGATTTTCTGGCTTGGTCTCACACTGACAATTTCAGTAACATTATTTTCTCCTTTTGTCCACTTTTTTTTGGCAGCTGTGAGTCTGACGGCTATTTCTCGTTGCGATGCACAAATACCTGTGACCCAACGCTGGATGAAGTGAACACAGAAAAAAGGTTGGAGGCTACGTAATGGTGTAGTGTTTGGCACTCTGGCCCCACAATGCAAAGGCTCCGTGCCTGAGTGGGGCCCTTCTCTTTTTAGAGTTTGCATGTTCTCTTTGTGTCTGCCTGGGTTTCTCCAAATAAACTCCAGCCTCTTCTAACAGGTCATTTATTGTGATTGCATGTCTCACTGTGAATGATTGGTGACTGGTGAGTGGCTTTATCACAGTGTCAGGTGGGCTCCACTCCAGCACCTCCTGTGACCCTGAGGCCGAAGCAGAATGAAAGGTGAGGAAGGAAATGATGGCCGGCAATTTAGCAACGTCTGTCATGCTTATCAGTTGGAAACAAACAAAAGTAGGTTAAATCTTTTCTCAGGAAAAAAACAAAATAATTTTACTGTAGAAGATTCAAAATGTGGAAGCAAAAAGAAACGCAGTGAACAGATGACATGACTCACCCCGATATCAATCCAAACAAACTCAGTCCCATATCTCACAGTCTACTCTAAGTGCCCTCTTCTCTATCCCGTGAGTGAAACTGTGTTATAGATAATTGCTGCAAATGCAATGGTGGATGATGAATCATTACACCACTGACACCCACTTCGGGTGGTTAGCGGCGAGGCTTTTAAATGCCCTGCATTTAGAGAGGTTCCCTCTTCATTCATATCCAAGATGACAATGATTTCAGAGTTCCCGGCCATCAATCAGCTGGCTTATGGAAAAGTGTCAATAGCTTAGCTCTGAGACCTTCATCCGAAGTAAGGAGGGGACGTTCAGCTCTACAGCAGCGGTCCCCCTGGCCACATGTCATCACCTTAATCAGTATTTTGGCAGTTTGATTGACGAAGGCTTGCAATTCATGTTAAACATGTCCTTGGGAGGTATAGAGAATGGCAGAGCACATGGGAGGAGGATGTGTAGCACTCCTTGTGAGCGTGCACAAGGGAGCCGGGGAGTCTGTCTTCATCATATGTGCAAGTCTTGCTCTCTGCCTGGAGACAGATCTGGGTTTTCACCTGGCCCACTTTCAAGCAATGGAGGAATCAAGGCCAGGAAAGACTCGGCAGGAAATCCACCACGCAGCAGCAGCTGATTTCTGCTGCACAGAAATTGTCAGGATTGCAAGAATATCATCATGTTTGTTTCAACAAATGCTCGGTGTGTTTGTTTCATCACCGATCTGGGCAGTGGTTAGATGATGCAGTGTACAATGAAACCAACATAAACAGCACAACAAAAAACATGTTGGGTTGAAATGAATTCACATAAATATAGAACCAAAGTTCGGCTAAAACACACAGACAAAAAACAACATGACGTTCATTTTGTTTAATATTAGTTCAGCTACTTTTTATATTGTACAGTTTTTTTCTTAGCCAAAATATACAGCTCAATCATTAGATAATACACCGTCTTCGCAGCTTTAATGAGTCTTCTACTCATGAGCTCTTACAGAAGCACAGCACAAGGCAGATATTTTGAAATTAAAGCGAAAGTCACGCCCCTTGTCCTTTTCCTGTCTTTACCTCAGAATTTGTTTCATTCCCTCCTGAGAGGTTCGTGTTTTGTTGGAAAACATTTCATCTCTACGGCGGGCGACGCTTCCTCTTTAATGTGAAACACAGAGGACTGGAGTGTTGGCGGGGTGAGGGGGAGGGGGGGGGAGGGGGGGGAGGTGCGCAGAGGGATGGGGCGAGGCGCGCAAGAAGCTTTTAGTATGCGCTGCAATGCCCAACTGCAGCCCACGCGTCTCAACTATGGTGAATTATGGTGAAATATGAGAGACACGGGAAGAACCGGCAGCGCCAAAACAGTTAGTCGTGATGAGATGACACACCCGCCGGACAGATTAGTCAAATGAGGGAAGAAGGACAGACATGAAGGAGCGGATGAGCGACCTGCAGGAACCTTTTTGAGAGGGGACACTTTGGATTTCAAACAAAAAAAAAAAAACAATTCCGTGCGCCCGCACGTCAAGAGAAATCGCGGTGAATTCCTGCATGCCATTATCTGAGTTCATGCTGTAGTCCAACAGATAATGCTGTGCTGCTTTGTTTAGTGCATGGAGTCTGTTCTGGCTGATCCGCGCGGGATGTGGCGTGAGCATGCCTGCCACCTGCCCCCGAAACAACTCACTCGCGCTTGCCAATCAACTCCAACATTGCCGTCATATGTTCCGATACCCCAAGTGCATGAGCCCGACCGCTTCAGCTTCGCATACTGACCACGTCCACCGGCTAAAAACGCCACCAAAGGAATGCGTAATTGGGTCGAGATCCTCCGTTTGTTACGAATGTGCATCATTGGTGAATTGATTTCGATCTCCTCTGTTAGGAAGAAAAATAGGACGGAGGATTTTTGTTGAGAAAATGTCAAGTGACGTTCGGATCCTAAAGAGCCCTTCAGGCGGGATCAAACAGGTGATTTCGCCCTAAATGAAATCTGCTGAAGCATGGGTGCTTCCGTGTGTCAAACCACCGCCGCCGCCGCTGCCACCCTGCTGCTCAATAAGTCTGCAGATGCCAGGCGGGAGGAATCACCTTTGCCGCCGTTGGGGCACGTTCTTCCTAAGAAACCGTGTCACATTTTGGCCGATGTCAGCGATTTTTTTTTTTTTTAGATTTACTTTCACTTCTCCCACCGTCGCTCCCCACCCCCCTCCACCCCCGCCCCCCCTCCACCCTTACTCGCTTCGACCTGTAGCACGTAGCGCGCCATCAAAACGCGTATCTGCTGGCCACTGAGGCGAGGGAGGAAAACTCCTGCATCCTCACACCTTGTCCCCCCTCCTCCTCCTTCCTCCTTCCTCCTCCTCCTCCTCCATCCCCTCTCCCATCCCCACCGCTCCCCAGCTGCAGAGCGGAGCTGCGGCATGACTGACAGTAAGGAGCCGCTCTGACCGAAGGGACACAACTTTGGACCGGACTCCCCCCCTCCTGCAAGGGCCCAGGAACCGCCAGGGACCCGCTGCCAGCGAGCCTCGCAAGTGTCCCCTGCTGCAAAAAGTACGTGCTGACGCTTGTTACTCACAGTCCGAGGGACAAAATGTAAACTGTGTCCTAAAATTGTCTTTTCACTCCGTGCAATGTAGTTTGTGTTCATTACCCTGTGGAATTAAAACCTCAAACGTCTATTGTTCAAACACAGTTGTGTAATGTACTTTGCACATCAATTGACAGCTTATTACCTAAGTTCCTAAATATAGACTTCTTCTGCTTATGTAGTATTAATTTGATCAATTACTTGAATTTTTTTTTCTTCATACACACAAAGGAAATCCACCAGCAGAGATCACATGGAGCACTCAGCATATAATCAGATTTCTTGGTTGTAATTGCACCCAGTGAGAGTGGATACAGTATTACTGGCTGGCATATTGATCCTGCAGTGTGCTCGTATGAGAGAGAACTCATAACCCAATACACATAGACACCATGGAGCCAATGCGCTCAAAGGGATCTGCCCCACGCCTGGTATTTTCAGCTGATCAGCTCCTGTCTGTTCGCCTGAAGGTCTTGATCTTTTAGAGTGGTTTAATGAGTGAAAGATGTTTTGGTTTGAGTGTTTTCCCATGAATAATAGTCGTCCGATTTAAAGATTTACAGCGGACGGTAACACGAAACAAAACACATTGATTCCGCATTAATATTGCAGCACCGTCCTGCTTTCTGTCCTGTCTCGTTGCCTCTGCAGGCAGACCCCCCCCCCGTCTGTACCCGACCCCACGCGTGCGTGGAGCCTTCGTCCCCCTCGCGGCCCACCGTGGCCCACCTCTGTCTGAAAGCTGCAGGACCCATCCTCCTCCACCATGACGGTTGCTACCAGCGACCCCACGGATGAAGCGGCGGCGCATCCGGGTCAGCCGCACGACCACTACGACCCGGAGCCGGACCACGAGTGCTGCGAGAGGGTCGTCATCAACATCTCCGGCTTGCGTTTCGAAACGCAACTGAAGACGCTGTCCCAGTTTCCAGAGACGCTGCTGGGCGATCCTAAAAAAAGGATGAGATATTTTGATCCTCTGCGGAACGAGTATTTCTTTGATCGCAATCGGCCGAGTTTCGATGCCATTCTTTATTATTACCAGTCTGGAGGGAGACTGCGCCGGCCCGTTAACGTGACCCTGGACATATTTTCTGAGGAGATACGCTTTTACGAATTAGGCGAGGAAGCCATGGAGATTTTCAGGGAGGATGAGGGTTTCATAAAGGAAGAGGAGCGACCTCTTCCGGAAAACGAGTTCCAGAGACAAGTGTGGCTCCTGTTCGAGTACCCAGAGAGCTCAGGTCCAGCTCGCATCATTGCCATCATCTCCGTCATGGTGATTCTTATCTCCATTGTCAGCTTCTGTCTGGAGACGCTGCCAATTTTCCGAAACGATGACGAGGAGATGTACAATTATCCGTTCCAGTCCATGTCCAACGTCACCTCTTACCACGAGGGCTCGAACTACTTCACAGATCCTTTCTTCATCGTGGAGACCCTCTGCATCATCTGGTTCTCCTTTGAGTTCCTGGTTAGATTCTTCGCCTGCCCAAGCAAAGCTGGGTTTTTTGGCAACATCATGAACATCATTGACATCGTGGCAATCATCCCTTACTTCATCACCCTCGGCACTGAGCTGGCAGAGAGGCCAGAGGACAGAGAGGCCGGCCAGCAGGCCATGTCCCTGGCCATCCTCCGCGTCATCCGTCTGGTCCGGGTGTTTCGTATCTTCAAGCTCTCTCGTCACTCCAAGGGGCTTCAGATTTTAGGACAGACTCTGAAGGCCAGCATGCGCGAGCTCGGCCTCCTCATCTTCTTCCTGTTCATCGGCGTCATCCTCTTCTCCAGCGCCGTCTACTTCGCGGAAGCCGACGAGCCAAACTCCCAGTTCAGCAGCATCCCCGAGGCCTTTTGGTGGGCAGTGGTTTCCATGACCACCGTGGGCTACGGAGACATGGTTCCAACAACCATCGGAGGGAAGATCGTGGGCTCCCTCTGTGCTATTGCTGGTGTGCTGACTATCGCCCTCCCCGTTCCTGTCATCGTCTCAAACTTCAACTACTTCTACCACAGGGAGACAGAGGGCGAGGAGCAGGCGCAGTATCTCAACATCCCCAGCATGCCTAAAGCCAGCTCTGCCGACGACCTGAAGAAGAGCGGCCGCAGCGGCAGCGGGTCCACGCTCAGCAAGTCCGATTACGTGGAGATTCAGGAGGCTGTGAATCACAGCACGGAGGACTTCAGGCGGGAGGCCATGAAAACAGGGAACTGCACACTGGCCAACACTAACTATGTGAACATCACTAAGATGCGTACAGATGTATAATGTGAGCAACTGTTGATCGCTAACTTCTGATGGGATCTACAGAAAAATGTAGCGGGAGGAATGAAGCGACGTCTCCCTGTACCGATCGGCGTCCGGCACCCAGAACGGGAGTCAGGAGCAAATTGTTGAGGTTCACTTGGAGAGAATGTCAGGAAAGAAGACCTCGTGTTTTCCCACATATATGGACCTATTAATGCATATCATAAAACTGCCACCAGTCTAATTTTGGACATTGTTAGTGTCTGCATGGAGTTGCTGTAGTCTTATCTGTGACAGTAGTTGTCCCGCTTGCAGCAGTAGCAAGATAGTAGCTTACCTAGTAATAATCAATAATACCAACATGATGGGACCAGTAGTTTCTACATTCTTGTTTGAACTGCTTCTGATAAAATGCAGATTACAGTGATTTAGATCAGCCGCCCCTGATTTGTCAGAATTGATACAAGTAACTTAATTTATTAATCCCTTTCCGAAAACCAGTGATAAGATTAGCACCCACGAGCGACATCAGTCTGCCAAGGTCCTGACTCAGAACAAGACAGAAGATCACAGCTGGTAAACAGTGAGCCAAACGGCCAGCCGAGCTCCAGAGAGAAAGAGAGCCTCCGAACCACTGATAAGCATTTGGCTAAGTGTGCGCGCATCGCATCCCAGGCCCCGACCGCATCGCGTCTTGTGGCCTTTGTGGAGACCAACAGATTGACGACTGCGCTGTGCTGTGCTGTACATCTGGACCACAGCAGCACATCGCGATGTTTCCCTGCCATTTTTTTTCTCTTCTCAAGGAAGCCCGAGTGGATTCAGAGTTTGTAAACACTTGCCAAGACTCTGCCTTTTTTTCTTCTCTCAAACCGATGCAGACAAGAAGGTGAACACAACAAATGTCTCACAGCAGAAAGTGAATGTCTCGTTTGAATTTTGATGTGTTTCCTTACAGTGTTGAGATGGATGTTTTCTCTTTGTTTTTTTGCATTAATATTCTATGATGTGTTTTATTTTTCAAAACACTCTGAATGAAAGATAGAGAACATTACTTTTGTAGTGCTCTGAGTGAGTGCCTATTTCTCTCCTCATCCTCTTAAGTGTACCTTTAAGTGTCTTTTTAGCTGCAGCTCGTGTCTGACACGGATGTCGAGTGGAGAGTGTTCAGTCGGACACCACTGCCCAGCAGTTGCTGTTTTTGACTTCATAGCATTCCATGTTTGTAGAAATAGATGCAATGAGTTTTGGGAACAAATGAGTTTCAGAGAGTTTGTGTTTCTGGCAGAAAAAAATGAATATAGCAGTGGTGTCCAAACTAGAGCTTCTGGGCTGGATTTAGCCCTTGAGCTCTTTTAACATTTGACAGTGTAGTGGGATATCGCATAACTTGATCTGAATTTCATTGAGATTCTGGCTTTAACTACTGAAAGTAGCTGTTCAACAAACAAAGCTAAGTCAAAGAAACGAGTGACCAAAAACAAGAACAACACAAGAAACACTAGAGAGCAGAAAATCACAGTTTCTGCAGTTTTTATTGCAGCTTGTGAATTGTCCCACTTTTGATATTTTTGATTGTATTCGGCCCTCGATGAACAAAGTTTGGACATCCCCTGGACATCACACTTTAAGACCAGTGGCAGCAAAGTTAACTAGTCTGGTGTCCAATTAATGTCGGCTTTAATGCCATAGAAACCCGACAGACTGAAAAAAAAAGATGACGCCTGCAACCAAAGAGAGATCTCGTTGATCAGTTCAAAAAGAATTCATTCTCACACCAGCAAAACTATCTCCCTGTTATTGATTCTTGCAAACGAACTTGTGAGAAGCAAAGTAAGCATTTTAGTCTAATTCAAAGAAGTTTGTAACATTCAAGAGATGATTTGCAACCTTAAAATTCGACCTCATCATATTGTTCCCTTACAGCCTGTCCTGCCAAGTTTTCCGTACAAACCTGAATTTAAGCAATATACCGTTTCCAAACTAGTAAACTTTGCCTGCCACGTGAATTTAAAGCAGTGAAAATATTTTTCACTTATTTTTGCTACTTGCCATTACGTGGCATTCTGTATGTTTGGTTGTACAAGTTGTGAAATTTTTTCTCTGATTTGTTTACTTTTTTTTTTTTTTTGTAATTTTGTACCTCTGTAATTTCAGCAGTCATTCCATTGGTCCATGTCCCTTAAATACCACAGGACCTGTAGGCTACACGTCCCTCTTTTTAAGCTATTCTGCTTCTGTAGAGCTGCATGTCCTTCAAGCTAGTCAGTGTAGCATGCATTAGTATGAACCATATCTAAAAAGAAAAAAAACTGACCTAATTATATTCCTGTGTCCGTTGATGTGCTCGCGCTTGTGTCGCAGTCCCTGTCAAGTGCTTCTGCCGAGAGGGTTGTGTGTTTGTGAGGAGGGTCGCTTCTCTCAGCGCAAGGAAAACTCAGGAGGTTCCAGTTGTGGAGCGGGCAGGAGAGACCTGGGAGTCACGAAAAAGTTTGGTGGCTCTTGAATATTTACATCCACACCTTGGATGTCAGCTTCCCCTCTCCCTGCAGTTCGGTCGCCCTTCGCCTCCGACAACCCAGTTGACTGTGTCTCATAATGAAAGCACAACAACAGCTACTATCTGCCTGCCAGCCCCGTGGACGCACAGAGATTCATAGATGGTCAGTCAGAGGTTTTGCTCAGTCAAGTGTGTCAAAATGCGCCAAGGAAATGTCTGAGTGCCCCTATCTGTGATATATCGCTCCATCACGCTGACTGTATAGTGTTGCCTGTGCACCAGGGAGAAAAAAAACAGCGACTGTGGGATACATGGACAGCTTTTAGACATGCACAGGCTAAGTGTTTGGCTTTCAAAGATTGTATGATAGCTGGTTTTAAATGCGTCTATTCTTAAATTCAGAGGAGCATGGCAACGTTTGCCTCGACTTCACCAACTGTTTACAGCCTGTGTGCTGTCCAGCCGAAGATACGTGTATACGGTCTTAAACGGGGAAAGCTGAGATGATTTTAAACTCGCATCCATGTGAAATCTTGTGCTTGTGTTCGACTTATGAGATGAGTTATGACATCAATTACTGGGAACCGAGGAAAGGATTGGAAGCAAAATGTAATGATGATGAAATGGAAATCAACACTGCCCACACCCTCCGTTGCTTTAACTCTGATGTATAAACGTAGTTCTGTAAACTGCTCTCGTGCACTGGAACACCGATGTCACTTTAAGCTGGACCCGGACTGCCATGTTTTTATCAAGCACACAACCTTACTGACAGTAAATCTCTATAATGTATCCAGACAACAAAAAACAGCACAACAGCATATAAATGAAGGGAAATTTTTCAATTAAGTGGACATTTACAGACACACACTCACACACAGATACACATACAGCCAGTGTACACAAAGGTACACACACTGCCTGTGAACAATAACCTGTATGGACGTGGCTCCTGCTGGGACAGACACCAACCTGTGGCTTTACCAAACGTCAGGGTCACAACGGACTTTAACTCTCACACCTGTAGCCATGTGAAATGTATCCAAGTGTTACAGCTGCTTTCAATGATGTCTTAAAATGCCTGAAGCTTCAGCTCTGAGATGAACTTCTGCCATGTATAGATTTCGGTAGCAGGGAGTTATGGTGTATGCTTGCTGAACTAATAAGACTAAAGTTGTATAGTAGGTTAGCAAACTCCACAGACAGCAAATATGTATATTAAAAAAAAAGATTCTATAATTTATATGAGGAATGATTTCATTTGTGTCTCCTGGCACTGTAAAGTTGATCTGTTGTTTGTTTTTTCACCATGTTGTTTGGATGTTATTGTTGGTTCACCATTGAGCCTGATACAGTGTATGAAGACTGAGGTATAAAACACACACACACACACACACACACACACACACACACACACACACACACACACACACACACACACACACAC
>JAUESE010000060.1:14490769-14501676 GCA_032274725.1 Malacoctenus triangulatus
ACCCCCCCCCCCCCCCCCCCCCAAAAAAAAAAATCCATTATTAAGGTTTTACATGTATAGAGCCCAACACAGCACCAAGAGAGTCACATAGATGTAACGAGAACAAAAAAGGTCTTGGTTGGAGCACAAGCAGCGTGCAAGCTTGGAACTGCCAGTATGTAAAATCACTGACAAAAATATGAAAAGTCTTTCTTTTTGTTGAAAAAAGTGTTTGGTTGTTCTTTCATTTAGAGGAATACAGAATAACACTGTTTTTGTGTGTCGACTCTCTAAAACTGATTCGTTAGGGGCAAAAAAAAAAAAAAGGTTTCTGTCAGCCTTCATTGAAATCCAGGTCAGCACAGGCTGTCCTGGTTCTGGCCTTGTGATCAACACTTCAACTTGTGGGTTTCAGCATTCTTGTTATGTTGCAGTCGTTCACTCAGAATGGCTCCAATCACTTCTCAGAAATGGCCACTCTCCCAATAAACACTGTAATTAGTTTTTCTACAAGGGAAAACTTTTATTTTGCAGTCGTCTAACAAGATTACAGATTTGAAGCTCAGAGGTCAGATCTGTTCTTCAATAAATTATTCTTGTCTCATATGAAAACAATGCAGCTACTGTACAAGCCTGCTGGCTAACTTTCAACAGATCCACGATAATCAAATCATAAAAATTGAATCAACAAGACAAATAAGAGCATATTATTTATTAAAACATAGTCATTGTGAGGATTCCGAAAGCACAGCTGATAAAAAAAAGAAAACATTTATTTCATAGACATCAGGTATCTTTTTGATGTAGTCACAGTTTTAATCCACCGTCTCAGAGTTCTACAAAAAACCTCTGAAATGAAAATGACAACATGCAAGCGTCCACCAAGGCACACAGAGATTCAGTGTTGTTACGGGTGGGTTGAAAAAATCTGACAAATAATCACAGGACACTGACACCTCCATCAGCAGGAGCTGTGTTCCAGGGAAAGAAATCCTGACAGACGAGGCTGCATTTGATTTGTGTTGGGAGGGGGGTGTGAGGTTAAGTAGAGTTCATTACTTCAGTCATTAGGTATTATGCAGAAGGATTAAAAGGATTAACAATAATGTTGCAGTTCGGCGTATCAAAAATTCAGAAAGTTCTTATGATGATGTGATGGATGATTCGTATTCACAAAGGAGATATTTTGGATTCCAGAATATAAACACAATATCAGGCCTTTTTTCCACTTGAATAACATTTTACCTTCTTCGATACAAAGCACCCTCTGCAAATCTTAAATGGGAAAATAGGTGACAAGTGAGATCAAATCACTTTTCCTACGACTTGCGTTAGGTTAAATCACATTACTTTAAAAGAAAGATGCAAAGTTCAAACAAAGAAAAAACGAAAAATAGCTTTACATCACATCATATACATGACAAAAAAATACAGTCTTTACATTTCTGCTTGGTGGGCTCTTAACATGTGCTGGAAACCTGTTTTCTTGAAATGTCGAGAGGGAAAGATGAGTCGTTTTTGCGGATTGCTGCACCGGTGGACGCCTCCTGACTGGGAAGGAGGTTCACTGTGAGGTGATGGGTGCCTGTGCCGCCGTGGGGTGTCGTACCGTGTCTGAATGTTTACCCACTTCAACAGCAGGACGATGAGCATAATCCTAAAAATACAGAAACAATTCAAATCCAGTCAAATCACATCATATAAGACTGATATACACACGAGCATGAAAAGGTCAGAAGTCTGTTCACAACAGCGCTCGCCTTACCTGTCCCTGACGTTCTTACTGACGCTCTGAACAACTGTGTTCACAAAGAAGAAGGTGCAGCGTCTCAGGTTGTACCAAGTCAAGAAGATAAATTCCACCTTGAAGAGGAACTCCAGTCTGTCGGAGACAGAGAAGATAAAACACAGATGGTTACTAATAATCGCTGATCCTAAAGTGTCTTTATGGTACACTTACTGCGGCACTGCAACAACTGTAACACATCAACAATGACTCCCAACATGTGCTAAAGTCAAGACTTGCAGGAGTGAGTTAAGTGTTAAAATCTGTCATGGTACAACAACTTGGGGTTATTCTTGGGGTAATTTTTATATTGTATTTACTGGCTGGTAATCCTTTCATTAATGGATTGATGATACTTTAAACACATTTTTAAGACATTATTGTAACTGATTTTAGAGGCACACAATAATCTGTGCAATTTTTAGACAAAGCTCAATAATAGACTGGTCTGTTTAATTCCTCACTGACATGATAAAAGTGCTGGTCAGATTCTGACTGAACACAGTCTCATATTTTTTTCACATTCAAGAATGAATAAACTTCATTTGTATTTTATTTGCTTTGGATCTTCATTTGGTGAACTGAAGCAGTCAAAGAGCTTCCAGAAAGACAAAGTCGACAATTCTTCCAGCTGTGCCGTTTGGGTTGTGCTCAGTGTTTGTTTACCTGTGAATGTTCTGGAGCACCGTGTAGGAAAACAAGAAGGGAAGGAGCAAGTAAGTCAAGATCTTCGCAGGGATCCCCAGCATGCTCAGGAAAGACACCGCGTTACTGAGCACAGCTGAAACAGAAATAATAACAAGAACCATGATCCACATGAAAAGTCAGGATTTTTGACAGACGTGAACTCTGGTGAATATGAAGAGGAAATTACTTTAAGTGTTTCTCAGTCTGAATAAATTACAACTTGTTGCACAAAGATGTTTTCATTCACAACTGCATGCATGCATGTGTATCCGTGTTTGTGTGTTAAAAACGTACCAGGATTGACTGCATTGGTGAGTAAAGGCTTTTTAACTGGTGGATATTCAGAGAGATCCTGCTCAGGTGTGAAACCCATTGCTGTGGATGCACTGAATTTTAAAGAGGGCAGCGCCGTCGAATCATGATCCACCTCCATCTCCTCCTCTTTCTCCTCTCCTCTGAACTCCAAACCCAGCTGTGTGGTAATTTGGTTGCAGCTTTGCGGCTCTCTGAATATCTTTGGTGCAATCAGATATGGGGCAAGATCTGAAAGAACGGAGCAAGAAGAAAAAAACGAGGTCGAATCAAAAATATAGACATTGAAAATGAATAACTCTGCAATGACTTGCCATGGCACTGCAGGAATTGAATGGCATCTTTGTAGCCATTGTGGAAAGCTTGTTCCAGAGTCTACAGAGACAGAGAGAAAAAAACAACACACAGACAGATATTCATGTGCACTTGTTTTAACTCACATAAGAAGCTTTCAACATTATGAGCCAAGCTAAGAACATAATATGGTCATGGAGAGTATAAAGGAACATGGCTCTGACCTCTAAACCCATGGGGTAAAGAGCGTTGAATATCCTGAAGCTGTTGGCCATGTTGCCCTTCAGGGTGACCCCCGTCGCCATGAGGTCCATCAGGCAAGGTGGGTCGGCGGGGCAAATGTCCATCTCTCCAGAGAAAGGACACACTGTCAGTGTGCGATTGGTGGACAGAGGCATCGTGGGCTGCATGCCGCTAAAACCACCGTCCAGATAATGCTGTGTGGTTAGAAAAGGCCACATGTTAGGACTCAGACCGAGAAAAGTGCTTTAGCTGAATGACCGTGGGAAAAGGAAGGCTGACTCACCACTCCTTGGAAGGATGGAGGGTTAAATCCGCAGTATCCCGGCACAAAACAGCTGCACAAGAGAGCCTGGGAACAACACACAACAGACTATTAACATGTGTTTGTTGTCCTTTAGCATGTTTTTGTGTCCTCATAGGTGCATATAGAAATGATTCAGAGGTGAAGGTTTACCTGCATGACTTCTTCTCTGGACTGGTATTCAGAAATGACAACTTGCTTGCCATCAGTCAGGCGTGTCACAGCAATAGCAAGGCGACCGGTGGACAGGTGGTGAGCATCAGGAGGGATATACTTGTGTAACACACTTTCCAACCAGTGGAAAACATTGACTGAGGGGTTCAGTGGTCCGAGTGTGAATCTTCTCAACTGTTTGGCAAAATGAATCAACTCATCTCGAATGGCAACTGTGTGAGAAATTTGAAAAGAAAGAAAAAAAAAAGGAGAGAGAGAGAGATCGTGGTTAGAAAAACGCTCCTGTAGCGATGAACTTAGGATGAAGAAGAGAGTTACTCACTCAAGTTCATTTCACAGACCACCGCAGCAGCTACCAGAGATCCGGCGGACGCCCCGAGGACGCTCGGCGCAGTGCGTAGTATCCATGGCGCACAGGTGAGGAAGCACTGGGCAACCCCTAACTGGTAGGTGGCCAGGAATCCAGAGCCAGAGAAGGAGATGGACTGAGGAATTTCACTGTAACTATAAGTACTTGGAGCCATTTTCTACAGATTTCTTGAGATGTCCTCAACGGTTTGATAAACCTCGAGTGTTTTAGAAGCATCCGGTCTAAGGCTACTCAAAAGCAGACCAAGTGAAGGCAGGCCGACAAGTACGAAGCATCCGGCGAAAAACTTTGAGCGTTTCTCGATGGAGTCTTTTTAAATAGGCTACATGCCGATTAGATGCACCTTATTCGTCATGCCCACATGATAGGCTTCGGCCTGTAGCAGCGTCAATGGCTTTTTCTGTTTCTTATGAAGGAACGAGAGAAGACCAAAACCCTGATACATTTTCTAGTTCGTTACATGTTGTGGGAATGAATGTGGGACAAAAAAACACAAATAATAACTCCAACTCAATTAAAATGATATGTTCTTTTTTAAAAAACATATTCAAAAAAAAGGTCTGTGAAATGAACCCTTCTGACTCAGTTGGCTCATTTTCACAGAAGAAATTACGGAAAGTGTCCTATTATTCATGCACGAGCCAGCAGATTTTTTATAACTGACCCCTGACGACAGGCCTTTAGCTTGAAAATTAGGCAACATGTTGAGGTTCCTTTTTTTTTTTCTAAGAACCAAGTTTACAGGAGCCTACAGGAGTTGGAGCCACTGCAGGTCATACTGCCCTACCGCCCCCTGCTGGCGCCCTTTTGAAGAATCGTTTGTTTTTTATTTTCAGTTATTCCAACACAAACCAACAAAACGTTTTTCAAGCACTTTCCAAGTTTTCATTGATGGCTTCTTGTTGGAAAAAATAAAAAGAGAATAAAATGTGATGCTCAGGCATAAGGGATTTCTTAGGCAATGAATGCAAATGTGGTTAAATCCAGTTTTTGTATAAGATTACATTTTTATTTTACAAAGCCAGAAAAAACAAACAACTGGGAAGGAACACAGTGCCTCAGGCTGACATATAGAAGAATAACATCCTGAATTTGAACTGAAAAAAAGTGTTATTTTGCGCAACCACAATCGCTCCAGTGTCATCATCTCTGACAGAAATCTGCAAAAACACAGGGGGGGGGAACAAAGTCATGCTGTCATTTCTACAGCTTCCCATTAAGACCAGTGTTGTTTATTTCCAAATAGTGATTATAATGAGCAAGCCTGAGAAGTTAAAGCTCTGATGAGCGTTGATTTTGTTGAGTATGGATATGATTTGCTTTTTAACAGTCCTTCACACCCCCTTTATTTTTAGTGTTAATCCAGATCACAGTCACACAGAAAGATTTCCTCTGAGCTGTACATCTATGACAGCAGATGTACAAAAGAACAATGCCATTTATTCAACCTGTCTTAATTAATATTTGGAAGCAACTAATCACACTGCTTTATGCCTTTTGTTGGGTTTGAAGTTTCATCTCATTGGTGTGTCATGTGTGGGAGGCTGTGGGGAGACTCGATCGGGGGAAACCTCAAAGTGGTCTCGAACGAACTCGTGTACAGGACTGCTGTCTGGACAGTGGCTCTCTGGAGATGGCATGGGCTCCAGGGAGCTGGCAAGATCAATCTGCTGCTTCTTGTTGTCCAGTGGGAGCTTCAGAAACCTGAGAGGAGCCGGAGAGGAGACACTGATGATTCGTCTTCACGTTGACGTGGAGAGAAAACAGAAAGCAAAGAATTGGGGGATAAAAAGACGCGGACCTGAACAGGAGTTTTTGTCCTCGCTCTTTCTTGATGATGTTAAGCTTGTAGTAGTGACGCAAAGCACGTGACATCTTCTCATAAGTCATGTTGTCTCTGTTCTGTCAACAAAAACACAACAGTACAACTTTATGGTCTCGCTCCACATTTTCATCCAAGATCTCACTGCATTTTTTTCTCTCCTCATGTTAGTCACTTCCTCAGTTCCTCGAAACAATCCAACTGACCTTGTGATTTCCCCACAGACGTGCCAGCCCATTAGGGTCCACCACCCTGAACACCAGGCTCTCTGGGTCCTCCCAGCGAATGTATTCTTGGTAACGGTCGTCACACAGCAACTGATACACATAGTCCCACAACAGTCTGCAGTCTGGGTATTAAAAAAACAGAATAAACATGGCATTGTAAAATATTACTTTCTATGGTTCCAAACCACTCAGTATTGAATTTGAAAGTCAGTAATGCTTATCGAGATTTAAACAAATTCTCAGAACGAATTTCAATATAACAAGAACAGGAAAACTCCGGGAAAACTTGCACATAACAATACCTGGGATGCGACCGTCTGCTTTGTGCAGGGGACTCCGTGGTTTTCCTCGATAGGACAGATTGAGGGGCTCCACGTTGTTGCTCCCTGTTTGAGGGGGAGACTGCGCCTGGTTACGAGGCGATGTAGAAACAGCCAAAGATCCGTCTACGACAGACATGAAGAAGGATACGTTAAGATAAAAAAAGTACAGGAAGTATTAAAACTGCAGGGTAGTTGATTTATCATATTGTCCTGTTTTATACATACTGGTGGTATCTGTGAGTGGAGCAGGACATGTGTCACTGGTGGGAGGCTGTGGGAGAGTCGACACCGGCTCTGTCTGACTGCTTGCTGTGGTTACAACAGCTGCGGTGGCGACAGAATGGAAAACTGTGAGGCAGATATATGAGGAAACAAAGATGGCTAAACGAAAGCAAAAGTCACTTTACAGAAGTTTGAACATGTGACATGGCCGAAGGCTGATCTAATGTTTAACATCAAAATGTTATTTCACATGTTGTAAAAAAAGCAGAACAAAGTTCGTTAGTAGTTAACCGACACTGCCTCAGTGACTGGGGCACATGCTGCTTCCTTTTGACATTTATTACATATGACACACAATATACTTGTTAACTTTTGGAATCTTTGCTCTCAAAGTTATATTTGTGGTACCTCATTTTCATTTCATCTTCGCTTTATTTAAGAATGTTAAACTTGTTGGCCTTGCTCACCTAGTTGATGTATGAGGATATAAAACAACACAAAATCGGAGCAGTCCTACTGAGCCTGTGTGGTGTGTTTGCATGCGTGTCAGATCAGGAAGTGTTCAAACCCATAATCCAACCAGGATAAACAAGTTTCATTTGATACGCAACGGACAATGAACTAGTGTGTGGCCACAATGCGCAGTGTGAGTAAAGATTGCCTGCTCGCCCCGACGCTGCGTAAACAGTCACACACATCCTCTGACGTCGTTTAAATTGTCAAAATAAAGGCCATTTGTAGTTCAGATCTTGCTGGCCTCATTTCAAAGTACAGAAGTAGTTATTTATCTACATATTATACATGTCCATTACTGGAAGAGAAACCAACTATTTCAAGAAGGGAAGACTGTTGTTGCAGTCTTGCCTCCTGTTCCCTTGGGTGACTAAGGACATTGAGGGCAGAGCACCTACAGTTGGAACAACCTCCAGAAGAAGAAGCAACAACATGACTGAAAGTGAAACTTTGTTCTTTTTAGTGGTTAAAATTGTCCATGCTTTCCCACGAATAAAGCGAGCAAAAAGAGTCTTTGTGTTGTCTGAAAGCAGCATCTGTTGCAACCTCTGTTCTTTTGGACCTAAACTTCACCTAAAATGACATTAAGCTTGAAACTGCTTGTGCTGTACGGATTGTCAGGCACGCCACTTTGCACTTCCTGCACTGACTCAGTCAAGCCTGGAGTGTGTGTGATCATCAAGTGCTAAAACTGGAGTGTACATATATATATAGACAGTATATATACATATACATTCAGAAAGGCTCTCTTCTGTTATACTGACCTGTGGTTTCAATGACCCTGAGAGGCTGCGGTTCTTGTTGTTTGGAGGTCAGTATCTGACAGCCGACTAGACTTGGACTTTGTCCAGTGGCAACAGTCAGAGATAAAATAGAGGGGTTGTAGATCTGACTCCTCCTTTGTTGCTTTACGCACTGAAGGATCTCGTACAGGACGTCACCTGGAGGAAGACCAGAATGTGAGATGAAAATGCAAGCTCAAAACTTCTCAGCACACACGCTCATTTTGCACCCAGTTGTACCTGAGTTTGGGCAGCGGCGTCGGAAATCTTCCTTGGTGAGCAGGCACAAAGCTCTGCCGTTCATCTCGAAGCGTCCCCTCTCCGGCCGACGCAGGGAGTACTCCTTCTGTGCCCAGTGGAGCCAGTGGGCAACATCCTCCTTATCCCAGAGAGACGGGTTTATTCCTGGAGAGCACACGATACACAACACTCACAGAGAGCACATGTGGGTCTTGCATCCTAACCCCTCACACCCTGCCTGTTTATTAGGTACCGTGAATTTGTGAGTACCTGGTTCTGCAAACATTTAAGGAACTTCTCCAGCCTAATTGAACCACATTTTCTTGTGTATTTTATTGTATTTTCATTTTCTTGTATTCGATCATATTTTTATTATTTATTTGCAAACACATTTTACAGAAAAAGTGACAAGTGTTCTTTAGGTAAATGAAGAAAAAAAATTTTTAAAAATAAACTGACACTGAAATAATGAAAAATTGAACAAAATGAACCAAAAAAACAACATATGTAAAGCTAAAAAAAAATTATGTCAAAGAAAAATTGATGAAAGATAGAAAATAAGTAGTTCAAATTATTTATTTGATCAGACAGTGGACATGAAGTATGCTGATATTGCTGTGGCGTTGTGACTCACTCAGGCTTCCAGGAAGATGCCACAGATCCTCCTGGATGGGGGGGCTGACCAACGGCGCTGGGTTGGAGGGTGAATGATGCAGGGTGGAAGGACCAGTGACCTGTCCTCCGTGTGCGCCACAAGAGGGGCTGCTCGCTCCGTTTTCCTGCTACACCAACATGAACACATGCTTACGGGCACACCCTCACAATATATGCTGAATATTACGGCCGAGCTGAGACAACTTCTTGTTTGTGAAAGAGCCGCTGTGCTGAAGTTTAATGCGGTGTGAGAACAGTTCCCTCCTCCTGACACCTCGACTTACCTTGATCAAAGGTGACGGGGAGTTTTTCTCCATGGAAATGTCCAGTATTGAAATCACCGGCGCAAAATCAGGATGACTGAAACAGAAGGTCCCTGAAATGCATGGGACAAACTGCAGGTCACCCCCCGCACAGCCGAGCTGTGTTTCAAATTAAAGTTGAATAGCAGGTCTCAAAGAAATAAAAAACTTTCACATTCGAACCTTCCGGGAAATGAAAACGAAAGAAACTTAATCCGGGCAGGGGGCGTGTGCGCAACAGGGTGATTGGAGGAAGCAACTGCCGAGGACACGCTCCGTAACATTTTGACTGCGTATGATCGATATGCGACACAGTTAAACTTATTTTCTTAGTATAAAATGATCCCTTTATCCCGCATAGACTAACTGTAAGAGAAACTCGCACGGATATTCAAAATCCGTGTTTGAACAGGGGACACTTGTGGTGGACAAATGTGATCAACGCGGAGCGTTAAGGTGAACGGAGAGCTGCGACACTGAGGAAACGGGGAGTGCGCCCACAGGACGGCGCGGCGCGGCGCGGCGCTTGGGCGCTTGCGCCAACCAAACCCAACGAGTCCAGCAGGGAGCTCCTCCTCCGGCTCACAGGAAGACGCGCGGAGTCCCCGGTGGAGAAGAGACGAAGCGCCTTCCGAGGGAAAGCAGGTAAAGCGACCAGGAGGCCATGTTGCACGCCAGAAAAATAAACATAACCAAAAACACAACATTGTTCGGTCACACTGGTGAGAAACTCTCCGGGCCGCGCCAAACACTTGAGCGTCCGCGCTGCTGAAGTGATCTGAACGCCTGCGCGCAACGAGGACGTGTCTTTGTTTACATGTTACTTTGCAATGATTGTTTGCTAGCTTGACCAGTTCACCCTTTAGGTGGCGCTAGAGTCTCACCGAGAAGGAACATCTCAGGCAAAAACGGACCAACACAAATGAAGAAATAAGCGCAACTCGAGTATAAAAAAAAATAACAATGCAAATGTAAATCCACAACATCAATGTAAAACACACAACGGATGGTGTGCAGCTGTGTAATATTTGATTTCACTTCTATTGATTTCAGAGATAAAATGTCCATTTGATCGAGGAAATATTTGTACCATTGTTGATGCAATATGTCAAACAGTTGCTGTCCAAATGTGTGTTCGGTTATACATTTATCTTCAATACCTTTCTGCTGGTTTCTCCAGTGATGTGGGCAGAGAAACTGGGGAAACAGTTGGGTCATCCCACCTGGTCGGTGGCAGGATGGCTGGTCAGCAGGCTCCTTACAACACGCAACCGTTTCCTGGAGGAAAATGCAGTGCAGCTGAGCAGGATCCAGCCAGGGGACACGGTGCTGGAGCTGGGTCATGGCCCGGGTCTGGGCCTCCTGTCAGCAGCCAAGCTGCTCACTGGGCCCACGGGCCACCTCATCGGGGTGGATTACTCTGAGTACATGCATCAGGTGAGGCGTGAACTCCACAAACGGAATGAAGTACTCCTGTTTTTGATTTAGAGATGTGTTAGTAACATCACACTGTGCTCAACCACACTGATCTCTAAGCTGAGATTGTTTGTGTGGATGTATGAAAGCATCTCAGATCATCTTCACAAAACAGTGACAATTCTTAGCCCTTTCAAACTATACATACTCATTTAAAATCAAACATGAAAGTGTTTAAGTTTATACAATTGTTTCTAGCT
>JAUESE010000060.1:14514383-14530483 GCA_032274725.1 Malacoctenus triangulatus
CACACACACACACGTGCCCACACACATGCTCATAAAAAGGAACGCATAATTTTTTTGCACTTCAACAGGTTGTTAAGCAGCGAGCCAGAAACTAGTGTTTTCATCAGACCACCATGAATTTAGCAGGAGACACGCTTGCAACCGTCTCCATTTCTCGCGCTTTCTGTCTTCACCTCTCTCACAGGACCGTGTCAGTTTTCTGTGGTTTCAATATTGGTGTGTAGTTGGGCTCTAGTTATCAAAGCTACGGCACGTACTCTCAGAAAACTCCTCTGGAGCCGCACTGGGTTGTGCTTGACCTTTGTGCTGCTCAGCAATTACTTGTACAAAACACAGAGGAGTCTGCTGATGATACTTCAAAGCAATCAGAGAGGATCTTTTCTTCTTCACATTCCCTCCATTCATTTATTGAGTTGTGGTTTTGATAAATGTTCAAGCACCTGCTGAAATTACCAGAACATTAATCATTATGACTCTACAATTTAGGACCACACTTCATTTTTCTTTGGCACACAATCTTACATATGATTCACAGAAACACATTAACTTTCAAGCAATTTAAGGATCACAAAACACCTTCAAGCACACACACACACGCACGCACGCGCGCCCACAAAAAATCTAAGCGTGTGTGACTATAGCCAGAAACACACAATCAAAGTAAATTGACGGTGTTTGGTTCCATTACCTCTTTGTCTCTCAGAGGCTTCCTCAATATCTTTAGGTTATTTTAAGACAACATGTTGTCTGTAAACACTTTGGTATTCACTCAATGTTGATAACTGCTGATACTTTGTCCTCACAGCCTGCATGGGTGTTTGGGAAAACAAGTAGGTACTCATTTTAGGTTAATGAAATTAAATGACTCTTGGGGGTGCGTGCATGTGAGTTTGTGGATGAAGACCAATCTTTCATTTCAGTCACAACCTCTGCCCTCAAGCATACGTGAAACCATGTGTGTGTTTCTTTGGTGTGCGTGTGACTGGGATACTTACAGTGTCTCCAAACTGTGTAAACCTTCGAAACATCTCGAGCCCATGCTCTGGATGTGGTTGTTATGGAGATGGCTGGAGAAAGGCCACAAAAGTTTTTCAACAAATCAGAAACTACGTTTTCAGAAACGTTTCCACACTGCAGTTCATCACCGCCCTGTTCTCGGTCAGCGGAACAAATAGTTTCTCTGGTGAGTTGAGAGACCAAATGCTTGGGAGAATTTCAGACAAAACGAATCAAGATGTCACTTACAGAACGACGAGGGCGGACAGATTGGTGAATGCGTAATCTGGGATGTGTGTGATCTGGTTGAGGGCCAAAGTCATGGCCTGGAGGGAGGGCAGAGAGTCCAGGGCCATCACTGGGATCTCTGTGAGGGAGTTGTCGTCCAGCCACAGGTGTCTGAGGGCGCGGACTCCTCTGAAGGCCTCGGCTGGAACCTCAGACAGCAGGTTGGCATCGAGACGCCTGCGGGGTGAGAGGAACTGATTTCAGCACGATAATCATCAACTTTGCGGCATTCATGCGTATGTGAATGTGTACCAGCGCCTCTGCGCGCATTAGCGGCTGTGTGTCATGGCATCTAAAGACTCTGGCTTACAGGAAGGTTGTTATGAGAATTACACATCTTTATCCCAACCTCTTTCATCTGTGCTTCAGCGTCTCAGAAGATCCTCATTATGATTTATTCCCATGCTAAATAAGCCACGGGAAGCTTTACCAGCACAGACTTGTATGAAATGTAAGAAGGGTGAAACACGAATGCAAAAGTACAAGACTGATTGTAGCGAGTCTGTTTTATTCATCCTCACTGTGTGATGTGAAGTTTCCCGGCTTCAGTTTCTGGAAAAAGTAAAAGATAGAGGAAGGAACAAACAGATAATAGATGCATTCACCGCTGTTCTTCCTTCCTTCATTTTCCCCTCTGGAGACTGGCTGTCGCTGTCATTTTAACCATGATGAGACAAACACAACCCTTTTTTTTTTGGCAAGACAAGGTTTGACACAGGACACATTTTGCCCCCAACCAGACACCTCCGTCTCCTTAACCACACAAAACCTAACAAACCTCTGTCCTCTCACTGCCTCCATGTCCTACACCCACAGGCGATAAGAGCGGACACACACACCCCGCGTGAATACACACAGGCATACACACTGTCGATAGTGATGAATGACCCCCTCAGGGCAGAGTTGACAGGCTGAGACCACTTCCTCCTGCTATTCTTCTTTCTTAGGCCCTTCACCCTCATTCATTAATCTCCTTTTCATCCTTCTGGCCCCTTTCACACTCACATTTTGTTTCTTACATCTTCACTGATGCACTCACAGCCGCTGTGAACCCCCTTTGCATCTCAGTCCTTAACTCTTGTTGGTCTTTCAAACATCCTCCCTTATCAATCTTCCACTGTGGTTCTTTGATTCTGGTGCTGCAGCTCCTCCTCACTCTCTTCGCCCCTCTGAGGTTTCACCAAACAAAACGCATCATCAAAGTGAAATCTGAACTTGAACTCTGAACTCTGGACTTTTCTCCCCAGGGAAATTTTCCATCAGGAGAGCAACTGTATACACTGGCAGATGCTCACACACAAGCACACAGTGAGACACCCTCCAGCACACATGTGAATGCACATCAGTGTGCGTACGCACACACTAAGAAAACTTCAAGAATTTTTCATCGTCTCCCACTTCCTGAGGTCACTTTTTTTTCTTTTCTTTCATTTTTCTTTTTTTTATTTTTTTTGCACTGTGCTAAACATCGTCCTTGTGCATCCTGTGGGCTCCAACTGTGGACATTGTTTGTCCCCGACCCAGCTCACAGGATGAAAGCTACGGAAAGGCTCTTCAACTTTCTGGGTTGTTCTCCAGGGCAAAATAATAATTGCTCCTCTGGGTGGACCTGCCAGGTCTGTAGAAGGTCCAGACAGAACGAGGAATGTTCCACAGAAGCCAATAAAGTAGACTATTTCCTGTTCATCACATCAAAGTCTGACGTACGATTACCGGAGTGAGAAGTAGAGACAGAAAGAAAAAGATCTTTTAAATGATGCGGGAGCTCTGGAGACCTGGAAATGCTGGTTCGATTCTCCAGATGGTCAAAATTTTATACAGCGGGGTAGCTTGGAAGAGCACATTTTAGTGCCACTTAGTGAAATCTCCAAAAAGCAAGGTTAGGTAGATTTAAAGCTGCTTGTAAAACTCATCAGTGGCCATTACACTCACTTAACCTTTAGTCGGGACTTAACGCGGGCCTGTCTTCTCATAATGGCGCGGATGTATCGTAATCTACTTGTTTTAAATGGCTAAACTAATTTCCTGAATCAGTTTACTTGTTGAGAAATGTGTTTTTTAAAGAGGTTAAGCTATGATTTATTTGGGATGAGAGCCTCCTTTATAGATTTATACCTATTTAGGCGCTGACTCAGTTGCCGTCTCTCTCTTTTTACCTGGTGTGTTTAATGTCAGCAAGAGGCGCCGACAAGCTTCACTCTCCAAAGCCTTTCCAGTAATCTCTCTCCGCTGAGCTTATCATTACGATAATGACAAGGTGCGTCTCTATACACTGGCTGTGTGTGTCTGTACTCTTAGTGGATGTGCGTGTGTATGTTTTTTCATTACTTGAGACAATCTCTACCTGCCACAAACCTTCGAGAAGGCCACACAGTCACGCCTCCGCTCACACATGCACACACAGACTGAAGACAGACATCATCATGACAGCAAATTGCTCATTTCGACATGCACGTACACCCACCAGGACAGCCTGAGCTGAGCCCGCCTGGATCTACCGTTTGTGCGATGGGATACGTGCGTGTGTGCAGGCACAGGGACTGTACCGAGGGAGAGCAGCGCCTGCTTTGTACCAGACAGGGAAAACGTTGTAGGTGGTAAGAGGACTTACGTGTGGGCGCCCCTCCCGCGCTACGGCTCCGGCAATTTGAGTGTGTGCGTCTGTCTGTGTGATGAAGGGAATGGCTTTATGGATATTTACAAAGAATTAATAATTTGGAAGACTGGGACGTGGAGTGCGTGTGCGGTACAGTGCTTGGGGTTAAAATGAGTATTGGGGTGAGGAATCGTAGATGGGGTGGTCCACATGCACACATCCAAAGCGTGCACACGAATACACTGACCCACAGATTAGACAATTAAGCCACCAAACACTCTCATTAGCCAGGGGGATAACAGTGTGGGTGGTGGGAGTTGAACGGAGGAGAAGGAGTGGAGGAGGAAGAGAGGAGGAATTGATGGAAAATGGGGTTGTTTCACAGCTCATTGGAGATGCTCTCCCCGGCCTGCAGTGTCTGCTGTTTCCCTCATGGCTTCCAGATGCTACCATGAACTGCACTGACACAATCAGGCTGTGACTCCTTCCATCAGGCAGCACAGCACTGAATGCGCAACTGTTACAGCCAGCGTTGCGGTATGGTCTGTAATTTGTCAGCGGTACTCTATACCTGTGTTGCGGTTAGCACTGAAACGTGTGGGTGGCCAGGGGATGTTTCATTTCCCTGCAGGATGAGGCAGAGCAGCGTGATTAGTTTGTGTATGTGTACATCAGCCAGACTCACAGGGACAGGAGGTTGGGAAGGTCCCACGGAGCATCACCGGGAAGTCGCTCCAGTTGGTTGTTTTGCAGCATCCTGAAAAAAAGACACGCACACGTTGCTCGGTTAAAGGTAGAGATCTATTTAGTTGATTGAGTGTAGGTGGTGTGTGTGAGTGCACATCAGGCAGAACAAATAATTCCATCATGAGGGGAAATCTGACACAAGCAGGAGAGGGCCAGTGAAAGCTTGAAGAGAAGCAGAGAATGAAGGGTAGAGAGAAAGAGAACCTCCTTGGGTGGGCTGCTGATGTCATTCTCGGAAGAATGAGCAAAAACGAGGAGGAAGTGGGGAGCAAACAATACCCCTCTCTCTTTCTTCGTCCTCCCTCGCTTTCTCTATCTGCTGCTCGCTTTTTCTTAATGATTTTAATTGCGATCATTTGGATGAAATAAGCTCACAAGGCACAAACCTCTCCAACAAGTCTCTTTTCCTTTTTTTCTTGTACCAGATTGTATTTCCACAATATTTTTGTGATGTTGAGTTTGTGAGCGTGAGGCCAACTCTCAACAATCAATGAATAGAATGAGCCTTTTTGTACCAAACAGCAAAACACAATTCACAAGATGTGACAAAAAAGAACATTCTGGTGGTTTTCAGATAAAGGTCCTATTTTATAGATTACATCAATATATTATTACTCTGGCATTGGAAGTGCTTTGCACAATAGTCCTCTGTCAGATGCAGTGGTGTTAAAGAAGAGAGAGGTGCCATTTCATTATGGAACGGACACATAAATGTTTCTGCTGGGATGCTGATGGCATCATAAATACAATGAACTGAGTCTTTTCCTTTCAAAGAAATCCCTCCACAGGGAGCTTCACTGTACTATATTCAAGGTTCATAACCTCGTGAGTGTGTGTGTGCGAGCGAGTCAGCAGGGAGCTTAAAGTTACCCCACATAAGGTCAGCAGTGTGTTTGTGTTTGACATGGTCTGACTTTCACTAATGTATTAGGAGGGGGGAAAGCAAAAGCTCAGCTGCTCTGAGGTCAAACAGCCCATCCAAAGTTTGCTATGGTGTGGTGCTGTGTAGCATGAATGCTTTCAGATGAGCATTAACTCAAAATGTGTGTGCCTTTTTTTCTTTTTCTTTTCTAGTCATGACATAATATCCCCAGACACAAGGCTGGCTCATTCTGTCTCAGTGTGTTTCACAACGCAAGGTGGAGGAAGATCAAATTGTTTGCCCGGTAAATCCCAAGGTTCCCTCAAATTGCGAGCCACAGTTTGCTAGCTCAGTTTATGTTCTGTGGCATTGCTTCCCAAACGTTTCCCAGCCAGGAGTCCAGCAGGAATGAAGCTTTTTGCCAATCCTCATGAAAACCTCCTTAAATTCCTTGTCTTGCACCTACCAGAAATGTGGCTCCAGCTCATTAGGTGCTGCACTTGCAAGTCAAAAGGTACGATTTTTTTTTCTTTTTAAATTTTTTTTTTTATGGCTGCTTTGCACTTTTTTATATGATTTAATACTTCACAGCAGCCTGAACAGTTGGTGGCCATGGATCATAGGACTATAAACACAGAATGAGGAATGGGGTGTTAAGAGAACCGCTTTGAATGGATTTCTCCAGGGAATTTTTTTTTTGTCACTTGCTGTAATCTGGGTGGGTGGTGTGACTGGGAGGTCCCTGGATTACACCTGTGTGTGTGCATGTGTGCGGCTGTGTATTTGCAACCAAAACAGGGCTTGTTTGGGATTGAATGAGCCGCATGCAGAGCAGGTCTCCCCCAGCCCATAAACTTTAACTGCAGTAAATGATGCATAGCCTGTGTGTTTTATTCAAGGCAGGAGGAAAAGTCAGTGTGCCCCCACCCCCCCTTGAAAAATCAGGACTGGAACGACTCACAATGGTGACGAGGGACTAGTCAACCCGAGTGAGATGGGTGAGAGGGAGGAAGAGGTTACTTACAGAACTTTGAGGTTATGGAGACCCTGGAGAGCGTGGCCTGAGATGTACTTCAGCTGATTCCCTGAGATACGCCTGAAAGAGAAAACATGATTTCAGAGAGAGGAACAGGCGAAATATCAAAGCAAGCAAATGAAATTTATTAACAAAAATGTACAAGTCTCATATGAGAAGTTTTACTGTATTCCACATTTTTGGATTAGGCCACGATATGACTTAATCCTTGAGTTACTGCTTTGGGGTGACTGTTGGGGCAGTATGCAAATAACAATATTCGATTCCCTTCAGTGTGTGGTTACTATTGGCCCAAAGCACACCCTGAAACTTAAACCAATCCTGGGAGCTCTGATGAGTGAGTAAAGAGTGAATTGAATGAGACTGGGACTGGGTCAACAAGTGCAGTGCGTCAGTAAAAGTGCACATGTGAATGTGTTTATGTGCGCCTGTGTATAGTAAGGTGTATACTACGTATGTGCACACAAACACATGTGTGCAGTGTGAACGCACGCACTGATTTCCACGTCCTTGAGGTAAATTGGGCCCATTCTGAGGGGCCTTGCGGACAGCGAGGGAGTAAAACCACACACATTCAACACAAGCAATCCAATCAGTTTGTTTATCAAACACAGCACCTAATGGTCATTTGTGAGTGTGTATAAGATGTCCAAATAAATAACATTCAGTCCAGCAGAGTAACTCTCAAGGTCACAAGCTGGAAGCGCGGTTTAAACAGATTTGGTCTTCACCGCTCGAGACCACCCACTTTTATTAAACACATACACACAAGTTACAAGTTATTCACTGGCACCCGTCTCCACCTCACACCGTTGCTCCACAGGTGACATTTTCCTGACATTTCAGCAACATGCTAAGCAGCCTGCCTCTGGCAACGTTGTGCTGTCAGTGCCAGAGCATTGAAATATTGATATAGAGCGCTGTCTGCCCTCCCGGCCCCCCTATCATCCAGATGGTAATGGATGAGGGCTTCCAGCAAACTCCCTGTGACATCTGATACTCATGTCAACATGTCTCCGTTGTATTACTGTGCAGTGGCAAACCGCACAGCCATGTCCTCGCCTGCCAAATTTCACACTCAGCTCAGTTTAGGACTCTCATAGAGCTTATATTTATCAACACAAACACTCACACATCTATACAGCACATGCACACCCACACCAGCATGCTGGAATACAGAAAGGGCCGATCGTTATCCGAGCTATTGTGGTGCCATTTAGTCATGCCTCCCAAACCACAGTCAAAACTCATTCAAACAAACCCCGAGTTCACTGCATGATGTCTCAATATGGATGTCAGGGAGATGAAACACATATGAGTGACGGTTAATCTTTGGCGTGGTCACCTCAGTGACTCCTCTGGTTTTAATAATCATTCTTATTGCACGATAGAAAAGTCAACTTTGTTCTTCAGATCAGATTTCCGTTCATGAAGCCATTCGGGTCCATTTGCTGCCTCTTCAAGGCAGAAAGGTCTCACTCTCGATACCATTTCAGTTTCCACGGTTGCGCAATCTGGACACTGGGGACAACTTCAATAGCTACTTTTCCAGAGGTAACTGTTTCAGTAGGCCTTCCTGAGGTCCTGACACCAGTAAAATACATCTAAGTCGATTTCTGCAAAGACCCCTAAGTGCCTTCTCTTGGTTCCTGTTCAAACGCAGTGATTAGTTGCAGATGCTTGTGATGGAAAAAAGATATAGGTAGCACCAAAGAAAAATAAATGTCTTTTCTTTGGGGGGGATAAGAAACGCCAGTAATTCAAAGTTTCAGAAAACAAACATTGTAGTTAAGGCCCTGGTATGATGTGCATGTCCTGCTGCCAACCCAGCCTTTCTCTATTAGCTGCACAATTGAAGCCAAAACAGCATTAGAGTGGAATCATGTTTTTTCTTCACTTTTTGCTGACTTCATTTGTCAAATGGGTAATTATGTCGAAAGTGAGGATGGATATTGAATAAAGAAAGAAATGTTCAGACGCTATTGATAGACATCAACAGTACACCAGCAGTTGCCATTGACCAACTGTTTCCATGATATCAGTGTGTGTATTTATGTGTGTACGTGTGTGTGTAAATGATTGCACGTATGAGTGAATGTTCCACACTTAGCCTCCGAGTCGTTCCACATCAATCTCATCCTAATGAAAGGCGCCTTGCTCTTGTCAAAGCATGGCTCCAACTATTTTTTTCCTCTTAATTTGATTTGGGGATTGTTAGAATTGTTCTTGGCCTCTGGACTGCATAGATAAAAATTCCACCTCCCCATAATTCAAGCCTATTGGAATGATTCATAGGTAGGACAACAGAGAGCACAGTTGCTCCAATGTATGTGAGAGTAAAGGGGTGGGGGGGTGGGGGGGCGTCGCTGCGAACAGAGGCGAGACCACCCTGCTATCGGTGCTGATCAATGGGGGCTTTACTGAGGCATACCGACAGCTGATTATCCCATGTATCACCATGTCTTATTGCCTCAAAATAATAAACAAAATCACAGATTAAAGACCCGGAGAACAGAGACAGCGTCATATTTTGGGATCCTATCTCAGGTAGTGATAGTCACAGTGGCTGCAGGGCCGAGGCGGCAGATGGGAGTCAATGATGAAAGCAGCCGGTGAACAGGTTTTATCAGAGACGGTGACTCGTGTGGGCGTGTTTTCTGTACATGTGCGTTTGTGACCTTTAACACCCGGATCCATCAATAGACATGTGGACGGTTAAGTGACTGACCCTGGGCTCCAGCCTGAGGGTCGCAACCACTTAACCCACCGTTAACCTCTGAAATTGTGGGAGTAAAACATAGACACGTGAAGCGTCTGTGTGTGGCGACATGTGTGAGAGAATGAGAAGGTTACATGCAGACAAAACAACAGACAACAACATTGGCAACTCTTAAAGGGAAAGCACTAATTGACCTAGATAGTACCAGCTGTGTGGTGCACCTGGCCCATCAACACAGCCAATAATGTATCCTCTTAACCCTCGCCTACGTCATACTTCTGGCCTATCAGCAGACAATCTTATCATTGCAAAGAAGACTAGCAGGGCAGCCCTCTGCTCCACTTTCCACTTCTCTTCTCCTACATGTGGATTTCACATGTGCGATAGTCAGAGTTCTCTGATGGGCCTCGATGGATATTCCAGCATTGGGGCTCCTGCCAAAAAAACGGTATCAGTTTTACAGTATCAGTCTTTCAGTCCTGAGTGGATAAAAGAAGCAAGAACCACATTCTGCACCCATTTACTTGAGTTGGTAATATTGTACGTCAAAGAAGTAAAGCCAGCAGTTATCAAGAGTCAGTTTCGCCTGTCAGGTCACTTTGAATGGTTGCATTTGAGCTCTGTAATTAGGAGGTGATTGATGGCTAAAGATAATAATAAGATGAATACAAGAGACTTGATCCAAATGCTTCATTACAATGAGAGTAAAAGGCAAAGTGCACTGTGTAATGGGATCTCAGGACTTTGGACTTTGATAATGATGATAGACTGGTGGCACTGTCGCCCTCTAAAGTGGTTTTAGGAAGAGCGTCTTCGGGGGGCAGTTTCACCTCCAACCACCCTCCGCCGGTCTGAAGACCAGTGACAAAAAGGGCGCATTTTCGATATTAGAGCGCAACATCTGACAAGAGGATGTCTGGGAGATGAGAGCCCAGACTGGGAGTCTATATCCTTGAGTGTGAGCTTCGCTGCCCTCTCATTAATCCACAGACAGGCAGTCGCCTCTCTGTACGCTGCGCCTGACTGACAGTTTGTGCGGCCTTGTGCGTTTGAATTGAGGCGCAATTCACTCATCAAAGTGTGAAATGAAGGCCTAATGAGAGGCAGCTGAGATCAATAGAAAAGTTCGTGAAAAGGCTCAAGGGAGGGGCGACTCCTGATAGGTGTTATTATCGATATTCGTGTCACAGCAAACCGTGCCAGATTTAGTACCAGCTGTGAGTTGATTTAATCACCTCACATCAAAGGGATCTGCGATTTGCACCTCATTGCTACAAAGGTGTGAACAGAAAAATACAAAATGAGGCCACATAAAATAATTGCCCCTGTCCTTTTGTATCGTGAAACATTCAGTTTTGTTTTCAAACTTGTTTTGGTTTTTTAGGAATAACTCGAGGTCGTTTTCAAAGCAGTGGCAGCAGCTTGCAATAGCCTGCAGTAAAATCGAGACGGGCGCTGCAGCAATGAAATGGATGGGAGAGAGACAGTGAGGGAGGGTGAGCAGTGAAGGCGAGCTCAACATCAAACAATTTATCACTCTACCAGTCACAACATGCCTGGCCCTTGCCTCTCCCTGGGCTCCCAAACGGTGCTGCAGACCCACATCAAAAGCTTTCTCTGTCAAACCAACTGTGTTTGTGTTTGGTGCCGTGGTTTGTTTTTCTAAGTGTTATAAGTTGTCGTAATTATGATCTTTTCACCAGAACCTCCAATGCCCCATTCATCTAAGCCCGCTTAGACAGACGTGCATATAAACATGTGCTCCTTTCAGAACACTGTTATCATTTCTGCACATCTCCAGGAGTTGTCGGCAAGAAATTGGGACTTTTTTCCTTGGAAGGGTTACAGAGCAACTCAGTGCCTCTGTGAAGTGTCAGAACTTGAGAGGAATACAGATGAAGCAACACTGCGAAGATTGTCTACAGACAAGAACTACAGGTGGAGCTACATCCAAAACCCCCACCCTCATCTCCCCAATGCAGAGAAATGTCAGCCTCGATGTTCAGCGTCACTCTGCGCGGTGTGGTTCTCATTATTACGCCAAAAGCAATATCTGACCCTCACCGTTTTTCTTTTTTTTATGACTGTAAAAGTTAAGATCAGCAATTCAATAAGCCAGAATAAATCAAAGTCTCAAATTCAATATTCAGACTTTTAAAAGTGTCACAGAGCGTAATTGCTCCGCCTCGTTCTGCTATTCAAATAGAGCCTGACTGTGACTCCAAGTGAACTGAGCGGCTCTCCAGCTAACCTTGTGCTTTCATCATCATTAGCTCATGCCTCACAGGCTGCAGCTGCGAGAATTAGCAAAGAAAACAGCGGTCTGTTCAAACACCCATCGCAGACACAAACATTGCGGGATTCAGAAGTAAAATAATCATGTGAAGGCTGACACACACACATAAGCCCCTATGAATTACAACACGCCACACACTTACCCACACAGTCACACCCTGAGGGCAAATCTGCGGGTAGCTTTTGACAAACCGAGCCTTCGCTAGATTCTGCTGAGTGGTCAGATCAGATATCGGTGAGACTGAGAGTGTGTTCTAAAAGTTTAGCAAATTTGCTACGCTGTGTTTTCTTTCAACAGCCCAGTGAGAAAGAAACCAATCCTCTTTACTCTGTGAGGCACAAATCAAATTGTATTTGAAGGGCAGAGTAAAGAAGATTTCTTCTCAATGTATTTCTAATGGAGTTATTTCATGCAGGCCAAAAAAGTACATACACTTTTTTGTGTTGTGACACAAATATGAAAACATGTTTGATGCAGCTAAACAGTTTTCAAATTTGATATGAAATGGGGGGGAAAAAGTCAGTTGATAATTTTTGTTTTCGCTGTGACTGCCCTGAACTTCTATAGTGTGTGTTTGTCTTGGCAAAGTCTTCAGTCTTTGTGTGTCCTGCTCCTGCTGAGCAGTCCAGCTGAAACAAAGTCAAAGAGGGTAAGAAAGCAGTGGCTTGGATGCGGCAGTGCACAGAACCGGCACTCTAGACACTTGAAGGACCATATATTCAGTCTCAGAGTGAATATCAGGTTGCCCCCCCCCCACCCACCCTTACCCTTGTGCAGTCATCTTAGGATATTACCACAGGCGGATTGTTAGTAGGAGAGGCGGAGGCCAAATTCATCGACCTTCTATTCTGTCGACACGAGGAGTCGCTGACTCTCGTCCTGCGTGAGTTGTGACAGTGGAGGTTCATTAAAGGAGCCGGGCGATCTTTCCACTCACAGTTCTGATAACAAGTGCAGTCGGTGGAAGGCTCTGGGCTGGATCTCGCTGATGTTGTTCATACTCAGATCCCTAGAAAGACAAAACAAAGCATCAACCACTGTTTATCTCCATAGAAGGTGCTTCATATGTTTTGAATGTATTTTTCTCACATGGCAATCGATCATGAGGAGAAGGGAGTAGGACAGAGAGAAAGGTTAGAGGGTTAGGTAGAGAGGTTGGAGGACAGAAGGGAGGAGAGGGAGATGTAGAAGAGAATTTTCCCCAATGAATCATTGTTGGGCAGCTGTAATTTCCTCCTCGTCCCAGTGACTCTTTCTCTTTTCCAGATGTCTCACTCTGCTTTCTGATCTGACCCCTCGTATCTCTCTCTCTCTCTCTCTCTCTCTCTCTCTCTCTCTCTCTCTCTCTCTCTCCCTCTCTCTCTCTCCCTCTCTCGCTCTCTCTGCTTTCTTCTCCCTCCTCTTGTCTCTTTCTTCCTCAGGTTTCTCAGGAGACCACCTCCTTTCCCCTTTGTTCATCGCTGTAACATAGACACACTGTTTCTCGCCTCTCTGACACACACTCTGACGTGAGAGGGTGTGTTGAGGGGTGAGTGTTGACGCAGCTGCGTTGCAGCAAAAGGGAGAGGTGCAGGATGCTCAGATGCATGCACACACACACATACGCACGCGCACACACCACACACACACACACACACACCACACACACACACTCATGTTCAGCGCACAAACACAAAGTTTTTAACACTTTGGAACAACTTATGTGTCAGCCTCTGGTAGAAAACATATATAACCTTGTGGCCCAGTCATGTAAGGTCATCTCATTGATAAACACAATGAGAGCGGGGGGGTGTTACGTCACCCCTTCTTTGCTTTCACAGCCCTTGGGGTCTTGCATGAGCCTTCACGAGTGAGGCTCGAATGTGCTTGAGCGTGTGTGTGTGTGTGTGTGTGTGTGTGTGTGTATGACACTAACCATTGCTCATAAAGCCAGACCACCGGGCTTGCGAGTGTAAACTGTGCTCTCAGAAGCCCTTTGCTGTTGGGAGTTTTGACACACTGGCTGTTTGTTTGTCAAGTCAGCCAAGCTGACAGGGAGGCTGGATGGATCTGTCCTCAGGCATGATCTACATCCAGCTTCTTGGGAGATGTGGAAAAAAACACAGCATGGCAACGCTCCGCTTCAAAAATCTGGGTATTCGAGTTGTCTGTCATAATTAGCAGACCAGACAAACTCAGTACACCGAGAATTTGGTGCCCAGTCAAGGATAACATCTGACATCAGGCGACGGGGCCGAGGACTCCAACTGTCACCCAGAGTGAGGAGGTCTGTTCTTACTGCCTAATGAGTTTACAATGTTAACCGTTTCCTTTTACCATGAGATATTGTGGTTCGGATAATTACGGAGCTATTCAATATTTTCTTATAAAAGTGTAATTATGGCAAGTTAGTGTCCTTGCACAAGAATTTCCTGTTACAAATGCCCCCCTCCTGGGAGGTCTGACTGCAGAGAGAGCGGTTCAAGGTGGGATTCAAGGATACATGCAGGGCGAATGCTTTAGATCATTAACCACAGTACATGACTTGCCGAAACAGAACTAATGATATCATTTTTTTCTTCCTTTCAGTGTTAACTCTCACTTCAGCTATTTCGGTAATTACTTCAAATCCCTGTACCTTTTTGGAGCTTCATCTTTTGCTAGCACACCACTCGCATACGAGTGACATTATTCATCTTTACAGTGCAAACAGTGTTAATATCGTGCTTGAGCGGTTATGTGCCAAACAGAACCACGAAACCAATAAAAAAAGAGAAGTGGGACCCAACAAGCCAGAGTAAATGCTGAACATGTAAAAGAAAAGAGTTGTTCACAAAATGCTTTAATATTGATTCAACGTCACAGTGGTGTTTTCTTTAGCTGAATGCCAAAACAATTTTAATAACACCAGATCATCCATGAATTTACTTTCACATGTTTTACTTTCGATGGTGAATGATTTTTCCCTGCTCACAGTGAGTGAGGTGGGATCATTTTTCATCAAAGATGCGGAAATTTAGGTTCTAATGTTCACTTTGCTGTTCAGCTACATGTTTAATCATGCCATTAATCAAAGATCTCTGATCCCAACATAAACAGTAGATGACTGTTTTACCTCATAAAAGAATTCATTAAACAATTTCATGCAAAGAAAAAAGAAAATATCTTCACAGGATCGTCGAGTAACTAATTCAGCTGTTGGGGTCAAAGGTCACACATCTGCAAGCCAAAGGGTTGGAACAAATTTCAAAGGCGTCAAACCTGTGAAACGTGTTCCTGTTGAGATGCCTTCACAGGAAAGTGACACAGACCTCTTTTGAATTAAACATTGGAGATAAATGCAAGCACTGTTTTCAGGCAAACAGGCCAAACGTCCTGCAACTTCAATCACTCTTCATGTTTGATGAATTTTAGCAAAACGGCTTTAAAGCATCTCAAACTCGAAGCACTCAGACGGCACAAACCACCACCAACACACCTGTTGCTTAACTTTGTCCTTTTTTGAGATCTGCTTTGAAATAGGTTTTGTTTGTTGTTGCTTTTTTCAAACTAATGTTCTGACATCTTTAATGTGGCCATTGTGTGTCAGAAGCTTTTGTGTTTCCCTGTGAAAGTTTTTAAGAATAGTGCAGCATGTGTTCGTTTCACAAGGAGAGCCAAAATCCAGGCAGTCATTCAAAATGGAATACAGGTGTAACGCATTACTGTTTGAATAAAGTCAGCAGTAAATATAGACGATAAAGTTGCTACGGAGTTGACATAGCAATCAACTGACGCAATCAAGACGGCATGACATCACGAACTACACAGTGTGGGGCCTCATGAACAATACAAATACACACTTTAATCCCGCTCATCATCTGTGTACTAATATCCTACTGGGAAAAATATTTATTGGAAAAATGTGATGGGATCATGAAATCGCAGCGAAGCGCAGACACTCGCATGCATGCAGACATGCACACCCGGCTTCTGGGGATGCACCCACGGATGGAGACGGCTCTCCGTTATCTGGTCCTGATTAAAGAAGCCATAAACAAACGTTGTGTGAAGTCCATAACAGCGGCTTCACTCAAACAGAATAAACACGCAGCAATGGAGAGAGAAAATGTTTAAAAATAAAGACACACAACTGGTGAGTCATGGGGAAAGGTTGAATGCAGCTCAGCTCGGCTGTGCTCTCCAACAAGCTCATTGGGAAGCTGAAGAGAGAGAGAAAGAGGGAGAGAGAGACATTTCTGCTGCGCAGGCCAAGGCCTCCGCTGACAACTTGACGTATCGTTGGAAGGCACTGCGTTATGGCTTGTTTTTAAAATCAAATAACAGCTGTGGCTTTTTTAAACCATGATAATTATGATTGATGACTACCACATGTGCATTGTGTCGGCTGGCGCAGTGACGTGCAGATATTTTCAGCGCAAATAAACGGCCGCAAAAAGAATGAGAAAGAGAGTGCTTAAAGAGTTTGTAGGCCCCTCAGTGTATGAGAGTCGCACAATTAGAATTGGGGTTTCTGTGTCCCTGTTTTACGGGCAACACACTCTGTGTGTGTGTGTGTGTGTGTGTGTGTGTGTGTGTGTG